>OX453089.1:25859031-25902427 GCA_949708635.1 Hirtodrosophila cameraria
CAACAGCTGCTGTTGTTGTCGTTCAGCTCAAATTACTCCATATACACATACACACACAGTTTAAGATAAAGGTACAGGTATACCTACAGATACAGATACGGCTATAGCTACAGATACAGGTACAAGTGCAGGTAATGTACATGTCAGTTAACAGGATAGCTTAAATGTCCTTGATGATAGCCTGCTGTGCTCGTTTTGTGTGAAACTACTTCGACTGAGTCAGCAGTTGAAAGCAGCGGATAACAGCGGACAGCAGCGAGGGGGTTAAGCTGGGGGGTTAAATGAAGGCAGCTTAATACTATAAGCAGATTCGTCGATAGTTAATCTTATCACAAACACACAATAAACGACTGAACAACAATAAAAGTCTATTAAGCACACTTAAGTCTTGACTCTTTGGCCCCATTCACATTTGGGGTCATTAGTAAAAACAATTATTTAAGCATTGTTCAGATTTAATTGAAACTTGTTGAACTCTGCATTCAGCATAGTTTACTTAATTTTACTAGTTTTCTCTTTTTTTACATACAATATTTACAAAGTAGAACAATCAGTGCAGCAAAACTTATTCGTGTAATTTCTTTAGCCATGAGGATTGAAAGGTGGCGTTCCATTGGGAAACGATACATTTGGGCGACGAACACGTCCACGTCCTCCGTCAAAGGGTGAAGGTGCGGCCATTGTGGTAGCAAAGAGTGCCAGGAGCAGCCAAGTGAAGAATGTGCTGAAGCGTATGGATGCCATGACTCTGACTCTGTCGCTGACATGTGGATTGTGGCTACATCAGTTTCTGCATGCCGTTTATATACGGTATATGGGTCAGGCGGTGATTACCCCCACCATTGAATGGGAAACACACTCGTAATCTGAGAGAGAGCAGAGAGGGGGATTCACAATCAGTTGGCAAACAAATGGCGTCATCTCACGATGAGAGGGGGGAACAACTTGCTCATCTGAATAATGATTAGGCGGCTGTTGTGCTGACCTCGCTGTTGACACTGCTTGTTGTTGTTGTGGATGTTGTTGTGATTTCTTGTTGCTCCACGCAGCGTATGGGCAGCTGTCTTGGATCAATGGCCAAACGATCAGGAAAGCCAGGATGCGGATGCGGTACATAGCAGCAAGTGGGCAGCACCAACTGCAGCAGCAGGCAGAGCAGCAACAACAACCAGCCGAGCATGCTGTCGGGCAATATTAAAAGAAATAATTATAAGTACGAGTATTGTACTTAAAATGATCATAGGTACATCTAATTAAATCTAGATGATTCAGAGATTGATATATGAATTTGATTCAATTTTGAAAATTATTTGCATTTATAAAGTTGCAATTTTATCAATTTTTAATCTAACAAGTAAGATTGCTCTAGTCGAGTATGCCCGACTACGAGACTCTCTGCTCCCAACTTGCATTTCAAGCAGTTAAGCGGCAACACAAGCAAGCAGCGCATTTAACTTGACCAGTGCATTGTCGCTGCCTGCTGAGACGGGGGTAATAGATTCTTCCACCACTTTGGTGATATTTATCCAGTCGTAATGAAATTTACGCAACCGATCAACATTGATGAAACATATATGTGTACCAAAAATCAAAGCTTTGTTGTCAAAATTGTGGCTGTGGAAGTTTTTTGCGATTTGCGAGGGTGCAGGGGGAGCATCCGAAATTTGAAATAAACTTGATCTGCGTATGGTATACAGGAATCTGCAAGCCAAGTTTGGTGTCTCTAACTCTTATAGTCTCCGAGATCTGTGTGTTCATACGGACGGACGGACACGGACAGACATACGGACGAGGCTAGATCGTCTTGGCTGTTGATGCTGATCAAGAATATATATAGTTTATATGCAAATGCTTCATTCTGCCTGTTATCCCATTTTTAATGGGAACAGGGAGTAAAAGTGTTAATTTTTGTTATTTAATTTATTATTGTATTGAAAACATGTTATTTGACGCTCAATAAAGTTTTTTAAACAATTTGTTTACCTTTTGTTGCACTAGTTTTACAAACAACTTATAAACTTTGTTGTTTCTGAAAGTAAGCTGCATTTGAAACTAACTTTTAGTTTTTTTCTCAGAAATATTTATTATAGAGTTTGCCTGAAAAGCTTTGGCAATTTGTTATTAACCTTGTTGATGCAATTTGCGACATGCAACTTTATAAATAAACAAATTGCATAAATGTTATACATATTAACTTTAATTGTGTTGTTTATTTTCAGGTTTGCCCGATCCCTTTGCCAAAGTACAGGTGGATGGCACCGGTCAGGTTTACTCAACGGAGATAAGCAAATCCTCGCTGGATCCCAAATGGAATGCGCACTACGATCTATTTCTGGGCCGTGGCGATTGCATAACCATAACCGTGTGGAATCAGCGCAAGATACACAAAGGTAGCGGTTTCCTTGGCTGCGTGCGTATTCCTGCTTTGACCATACAAAGCCTAAAGGGTGCGGGCTGTAAGTAAACCTCAATGGACTTCGAATTGAATCATGTGCTTATCTTTTGTTGCTTATGCAGTTCAACGACTGGATTTGGGCAAACTAGCGCCGGAGGACGATGAGCTGGTGCGCGGTCAGATTATCATTTCGCTTGTCCCCAAAGATGGACCCTGCAGCGGCAATCCGCTGGCCATTGTGGGACCCAGCGGCGATGTCCGCGGCCCCTCAGAGGAGGACTCCTCGGAGGACAGCCTCCCCGAGGGCTGGGAGGAGCGAAGAACGGACAATGGACGCATCTACTATGTGAATCATGCAACCAAATCAACGCAATGGGATCGACCCAGAGCCACCAGCACAAAGTCTCCCCATCAGCGCCAACACAATGGCAACAACGTGGACAGGCAGGCGCCACCGGCGGGTCCCACGCGCTCGACAACCTGCACGAATCTGCTCAATGGCCATAGTAATCGTCAGGTGACTCGCGAGGCGCCCGACGAGCGACGCCATTCAACCGAAATACTTTCTAGCGTGGGAGTGGGCGTGGCTGGTGGCAAGGAGAACACCAGTCCCAGCACAGGCACGACGGCAGCGACGACAACCATAACAACGACGCCCGGCAAAAAGTCAACATCGAATCGCACTGCAAATGCTGCACTAGAGCCGTCAACGCCCAACAACATAAGCAGCAGCAGCAACAACACAACAACAACAGCAACAGCAGCAACAACGCCGGCGACTGGTCGCCTGCACAACAGCAGCAATAGCAACAACAGCAACAACGACAATCATGTGAAAACGCCAAAGCATCAAACGAGCACTGCATTGAATGGACATGCCTCCAACGAAGCAACGCCCACATCGCCCACGGGACAGCAGCAGAATTATGTGAATGGCAATGCGCAGAGCGGACAAGCGGCGCAACCACAGCAGGCAAACAATGGCTGGCCAGCAGAGGATGGCACGACGACGCCGGCAACGACGCCGCCAAGGCACAGTCCCACCACAGCAGCAACAGTTGGTGCAACAACGACAACAACAGCAACAACAACAACGCCAGTGACGCCGCTAACGCCCACAGCCAACAGCAATAGCAATAGCAACAACAATAGCAACGGCAATGTGCACAGTCCGAATGCCAATAGTCAGCCGGTTAACAGAACGGAGCGTACGCCCGCAGCGCCAGCGCCTGCCCAGCGCTCCCAGCGACGCAGCTCGCGACAGGCCGTTGAGGAAGTTGCCTCACGTCGTCGTTCATCGAGGGGCACACGCAATGCGGCTGGCGCTGGTGCTGGTGGTGCGACGTCGGCGGCTGCGGGTGGGCTGCGTTATGTCTCAGCGGCAATAGCAGCGGCTAATCAGGCCGCACGTCCATTTTTGGATCTGCCACCAGGCTATGAGATGCGCACCACGCAGCAGGGTCAGGTGTATTTCTATCACATACCGACGGGTGTGTCAACGTGGCATGATCCACGCATACCACGCGACTTTGATACGCAGCATCTGACGCTGGATGCGATTGGACCGCTGCCCAGCGGCTGGGAGCAGCGTAAAACGGCCTCGGGACGTGTCTACTTTGTGGATCACAACAATCGCACCACACAGTTTACGGATCCACGTCTCAGCGGCAGCATACTGCAAATGATACGACGTGGGGGCAGCGTGCCGCCAGCAACTCCAAATACACCAACAGCAGCAGCGGCAGCAACTGTCAACGCAACAGCAGCAGCGCCAACAGCAGCAGCAACAGCAGGGCCGCCACCAGCGGCAGCTAACGCTGGCAGCACAACGACATCGACGTCAACGTCGACAACAACGACGACGCCGCATCGCAGCATGACGCAGCAGCATATTGTGGTGCCGGATCTGCCACAGGGATTGCTCGAGGGCGCCGAACTGTTGCCAAAGTATCGGCGCGATTTGGTTGGCAAAATGCGAGCGCTGCGCTCGGAGCTGCAGACGATGCAGCCACAATCGGGCCACTGTCGGCTGGAGGTGTCCCGCAGCGAGATATTCGAGGAGAGCTACAGACTGATTATGAAGATGCGCGCCAAGGATATGCGCAAGCGGCTCATGGTCAAGTTCAAGGGCGAGGAGGGTCTGGATTATGGTGGTGTTGCACGCGAATGGCTGCATCTGCTCTCCCGGGAGATGCTTAATCCACAGTATGGCCTATTCCAGTACAGTCGCGATGATCACTACACGCTGCAAATAAATCCTGATTCGGGCGTCAATCCCGATCATTTGTCCTACTTTCATTTTGTGGGTCGCACGTTGGGCATTGCCGTCTTTCATGGTCACTGTCTGGATGGAGGATTCACCACACCATTTTACAAGCAGCTGCTGAACAAGCCCATCACACTGGGTGACATTGAAGGTGTGGATCCCGAGCTGCATCGCAGCCTCACTTGGATGCTGTAAGTTGGTGATTTTACAGTTTTGAATTGTGTGCTAAGTTTTTGTATGATTGCAGCGAGAGCAACATTAGCGGGATCATTGAGTCCACATTCAGCGTGGAGAACAACAGCTTTGGCGCTTTGGTGGTGCATGAGCTAAAGCCAGGTGGTGCATCAATTCCTGTTACCGAGGAGAACAAGCGCGAGTATGTGAAGCTCTATGTCAACTATCGTTTCATGCGCGGCATTGAGCAGCAGTTTCTGGCACTACAAAAGGGTTAGTATTGTTAAGCAATCCTTTCAGCTACTGGATACTGATCCTTATGCTTTCCTTATGTTTCTCTTATGTCTGACAGGCTTCTGTGAGCTGATACCTAGCCACTTGCTGCGGCCCTTTGATGAGCGTGAACTGGAATTGGTCATTGGTGGCATCTCTAGCATTGATGTCAACGACTGGCGCAACAATACGAGACTGAAGCATTGCACCAACGAAACGACGCAGGTCATCTGGTTCTGGCAGGTATGTAGAACACTTTTATAAACTAGTTATAAAAGATGCATATATTCATTGATTGATTCTCTTGTTGTCAGGTGGTCGAGTCGTACAGCTCCGAGATGCGCGCACGTTTGCTGCAATTTGTGACGGGTTCGTCGCGTGTGCCGCTGCAAGGATTTCGTGCGCTGCAAGGCTCTACGGGTGCTGTGGGACCACGCCTATTTACCATACATCTAACCGCAGATGTGCCCACACAGAATCTGCCCAAGGCGCACACCTGCTTCAATCGCATCGACTTGCCGCCCTACGAGAACTATCAGCTGCTCTGTGACAAGCTGACCCAAGCTGTGGAGGAGACCTGTGGCTTTGCTGTGGAATAGTTACAACGCACAAAAAAAAAACATAAGTACACACACACACACACATACATACACATGCATACACACCCGCATACATTATATCATATATACAGATATGAAAAGCGATTTGAAATCAAAATTATACTGGCTTGGGGCCCACTTAAAAGAAAACCTTTTTGCATTGGAATTTGTCTGTTGAAAAATGCTCCGCAATGCTGTTTATTATTTTGCTGCGCCTTTTGCAGTTAAAAAAAAAAAACAAAAAGGGAAAAATGGTAATGATTATACATACAACATAATATACAGACTTATTACGTACATATTTATGTGTGTTGCTTGAAGGCAACAATTCTTATACATAGTTACCAAGTGCATATACACTCAACACGTACATACATTTATACGTATATATAGTATATATACTTATATATATATACATATATCTAATTGTATTTTGCTGTCTACCCTTGGCCTTTGTTTGTTTACGTCATGTTATCAATTGTAGTTTTAAATTTTTAAACCCATATACATATACATAAAATATACATTATAAATTTATACATACATAAATATATCATAGTTGATAATTAGGCATAACAAATCCAACAAACAAACAAACAAAAAAGTAATAAATTTTTAAATTGCAGGCATTGGACCGGCAATTTCGTGCTTTTGTTTAGTTTTTAATGCATTTTTATGTTTATTAATTATACTTTGTACATTTATAAAAGCATTGAGCTCAATGATAAGTTTTTAATTATTGTTAAAATTGTCCTTAAATACACTCACACACACAATACACATTCACACGCATTCATAAACAAAAATAGCATTCAACATACACTAAACACACACATACAACACTACACTATACACTCGTGCTTATGCTATATAGGCACATATGTAAACAAATTGATTGCCCATACCCAAAAAAAAAAAAAAAAACGAAGAAAACTATAACAAATACTTGAAAAATTACTCAATTATTATAATTAGTTATTTTTTAAATTTTTAAATAAATGACAAATTATTTAAATTAATTTGCTTAACATTTTATTTTGTAGCTGGTTCGGCCTTACCCCAAAAGAAACACATTTAGTAAAACATTTGAGGAACAAATTAAATATATACAAAGGCACTTTACATGATACGAATTGGACAAATTTCTAGAAAGTGATATTAGTGAAAATTTTTAACTGTCTTTGAATTTAAATTGTATCAATTGGTAGTTATCTAAGAACCCCTTTAAACGTTTATATACCATTGATTTAATGCGATTGCGATAACATTTAAATTAAGCCTAGCATAGCCCCATTAGATACACAACACAACACAAATCGAACGTTAACTTTTAGCTTTAGAGAGCTCTAGGATGTGAAATTCCAATAGAGAATCAAGGCGCTTTTTACAGAAACTGTATGAGCTCAAGCAGAAATCCTGCTTAATAATTGACAAGGATTAATAAACAGAATATGTAAACGATACTTGAATTTGTCATTTGTTTTATTTAAACAACGAACGGATTTTGAAATTAGGAAATAAAAATAAACGTATGCAGAACCATTCTATTTCTCGGTCACACTGGCAGCCTGGCATGAAAATCCTAATTGGGACCTCGCTATCACAACTGCCGAAATAGCTCAGTTGGGAGAGCGTTAGACTGAAGATCTAAAGGTCCCCGGTTCAATCCCGGGTTTCGGCAAATACTTTTTTATTATTTTTCCTTTTTTTTATTTATGAGCATGCGCTCAACGTCCTACTTGATACGAAAACGGAATTTATTCTAACAAAGAAGTTGCATTTGATAAAAGCTCAGCCATGCAAGTCCTGCATTGGACCAAGGTGAATCATGTGCCGAAATAGCTCAGTTGGGAGAGCGTTAGACTGAAGATCTAAAGGTCCCCGGTTCAATCCCGGGTTTCGGCATTGAAAAACTTTTTTTTTATATCATAATTATCCTTTCAAAATGTAAACGAACATTCGACATAAATATTCATAAGTCTGTTATAATTTTAATTGCTCGCAATACAAAATGCATGCCTGCTGAGACGGACACACATTAATAAACAGAAATCAGCTGAATAGCTGACAGAGTTGCCATATCAAAAACGTTTAGCATAGTTTCAAACCATTTTGTCAGCGACTTGTAGTGTGTTTGACTGCCACGCAGCGAGTGCCGAAATAGCTCAGTTGGGAGAGCGTTAGACTGAAGATCTAAAGGTCCCCGGTTCAATCCCGGGTTTCGGCAAAGTATTTTTTTTTACTACCGTAAAGAAAAAATTTTTGCTTCAAAATGGAATTTTGGCGACCTCTTACGATTTCTGTTCGCCTGATATCCCAGTCAATTCTGAAGACGTTCGCCAATGCAAAAAAAGGTGAAATGAAATTTCGAGCTTCAAAGAAGAAGGGTTGCTAAAATTAATGCTTTGGCCGCTGATAATAACTATAAATAAATTTGTATCAAGAAATCTTATTAAAAGCTCTATGAATTTATATTATGTTTTATTCATCGTCTTAATTAGACATTAGTATACATGTAGTATATTGTTTTAAGCCGCCAGTAATTAAATTATTTAATGTCTACTGTATAATTATAATCTAGGATTAACTAAAAGTGCATGACTATTTACTTTCAGGGAGTCCACATGCGTACTCCTAATTTCCATATACAAACTATATGTAGAACAAGTATTTAAAAATATATTTAGTAGAGATTAAAGATATGGAAAACATTTTAAATATATAAAACGACAGTGTTCATTCTTCAGGAAGTACGAGAAGAAAGCCTAGCTGGTACATAAAATTAGTGTTGCTTTTGATCCCAGCTAAGTTAGAGTACATACGTATTTGTCATAAATATATGTTTCTATAAATAGTGTAATATATGTTACTGAGCAGCGTTATAATTTACTCTTTTAGTATATGTATATATGTTTAAACTTTAAGCTATTAAATTACAACACAAAATCGGTTGTAAATTACTAAAGCTAGAGCATGTTTTTAGTCTGGTTGTTACGGACTATCTAAAAGTCCGGATCGTAATCGCGGGCATAGCGCGTCCGACTCGCATGATTGTTATAGCTGTACATCTGATGTGCATCGGCAAAGGCGTCCGGATATTGATGTTGATGGCCGTAGCCCTGCTGCTGCTGATGCTGATGGGCGGGATATGGCTGGTGATGATGATGTGGACGCTTTAAGGAGTCACCCTTCTGCGAATAGGTCGGCTGTTGATCATAGAAATAGTCTCCGCTACTTTGGGGATGTTGGCGTGTTGAGCGCCAGCTGTCGTAGATGTTTGAGCTATTGCTGCCGTGCATGGAATTGGTGAAACGCTGAGAGGAGAAGGTGGACATAATTAGTTGAGCATTAAAAAAAGTATAAGACTGCTTACCTTTGGCTTAATAGGTTGCTTGGTATCGTTCCAGGGATCGTCAATGTTGTAGAAGTCATCCACGCCATAGTTATCTGCACCACCCATGTGATTCACTTTCAGTTCGTTTAGCATATCGTTGGTCAGTGGAATAGGTGTCTTCTTGGCGCGCTTTTGACGATTAAGCAGCTATAAGGATGAGTGTTTTAATAGGTTGCACAAAGGAAAGAAGTTCTTTATAATGACTTACCACTGTGACGCCAAAGATAACAACAAAGACCAGCGAACCGACGCCTATGACAATAACCACTATTGCCCACTGGGGTATGGGTAGATCATCCTCCGCGAACTCCACATTCGTATGCAAATTTTTGGCAATGACTGTTGCAAAAAAAAAAAAAGTGGGTCAGTTAAAAGAAGCAGTTAGTTAGATTAGTTAATATGCTTACCACTGAATTCGGTGGCAACAGGATCGATAATAAATTTGCCCATTTGATAGCTGGCCTTGACTAGTTGCTCCTCCTGCGGACCGGAAACGCCATCCGTTTCATTTTCCTGTACATCCTTGTCGGGCAGCATTGGCGTAGGCTTGGTAAGTGCATCGTGGAATAGTTGCTTAATCTCTAGTGTATCCACATCCTCCGTAATGTTTGCCAGTTCAACGTAGTAGTCAACTAAAACGCTGCCTTCGCTGAAGCTATCGATGCGCACCTTTTTATACCATTTGCTTAGCTGGTCCGCATTAGAGTAAACCTCATTAAGCTGCATACAAAAGGCAAGGATTAGAGAGGTTAGGGATTAAGAATCAAATGAACTCACCTGTGCTTCTAGTTCGTGCGCAAGATTCTTCCACTCTAGCGTATTGTGATCGAGCAGCTCTGGTTTCCAGGCCACACCTTCGATAATCTTGATGGTGGCCTCCAAGTCACAATCCGAGGTGCAATGACCCGGCTTGGTGGGTCGTGGCGTCGTCGTGGTCGTTGTGGTTGTTGTCGTAGTGGTGCTCGTCGTTGTGCTGGTGCTGCCCGCGGCTATCAACAGATCCTCAAAGTTAATTGTTTGTGCATTCAACTTGTCAATCGAGAGTGGTGTCGTGGGAGGTGTAGGCCAGCCCGTGAATTCGGTGGTTGCACGCGTTGGTGGACCCTTCTTAATCACCACAGGTGGCGACGAAGGATGTCCATCAGCTGAATCTTGCGGTGTATGTGGCGTGGTCAGTCGATGGGAGCCCACACGCTTGTGAATACCCTTGGGAAAGACGACCTTGCGGCTGCTTTCATTTGCCGGCGCCTCTGTGCTGCTGGCAACTGGAACTGGGTTGGAACTGGTTTTGGGTTTGCTTGTTGTTGTGGAGGTTGATGCGGGATGCATGAACTTTGGCTTGTAGCCTGGTGGCAGCAGTGAGGCAAGCATCTCATCATTCTCAGAGACCACAGATAACTTGGGCTTGGTGGTGTCATTCAGCTTGAAGCCAGGTGGCAGCAGACTGCTAATGTCATCCACTGGGAGCGGGATTATCCCACTAGGCAGCTTGGGCTCGGCTTGCTCCTTGGGTGGCTTATAGCCAGGTGGCAGAAATTTGCTCAAATCATCAAAGGGCACGGCAACAGCAGGTGATCTTTGTGTGGTTGTAGTGGTTGTTGTTTTTGTTGTTGAAGGACTAAAGCCGGGTGGCAAAAACTTGGAAATGTCTTCGACTAGCGAAATAGCAGGCTTTGTTGTTGAGGAGTTTAACTTGTAGTCCTTGGGCAGCAGCGCTGCAAGGGTATCGTCAAACTTGATTTGACTAAAGAGACTTTCCAAAACGGCGGAAGTTTTGGTAGTGTCTTCCTGATCCGGCTTTCTCGTGGTTGATGTGGTTTTAGGTGGCTTATAGCCTTTGGGTAAAAGTCCGGCCAAGGCCACATCCTGCACGGAGACTACACCGTTCTTAAAGGAGCGACTGATAGTGGAGTTGCGCGACGGTTTCTTCGACAGCTCTGAAGGCGACATCTCCGTTGTTGTTGTGGTTATCTTGCGGTTTTTAAAGCCATACTTTGGCTTAAAGCCCACTGGCAGCAGACTGGCCAGTTCATCCATTTCAGATTCATCAAAGTGCTGCACTTTCAGTTTACTGCCACTGCTGGTGGTGCTGGGCGCTGATGTGGTGCGATGTGGTTGGAACTTGCGTATGTTTGGCGCAAATCTGCCACTACCGGCTGTCGTTGTGGTCGCCGGCGTTGAGGCATCCATTTGACTAATGATAGGATATTTGCCAGAGAGCACACCACTGGACAACTCCGATTGCACGCGATCTAGCTTATCAATGATGCTCTCCGTGGAGGCGCCCTGCACTGGCAAGGATCTCTCCGTTGTGCTGGTGGTAGTTGTTGATGATGTTGTTGTCGTTGTGCTGGGCTCTTCACTGCTTTCGTTTAACTCGGCCTGCTTTTGCTGTTGCTTGGAATGCACCTTGCGCTCTAATTCGGACAGCGTTTGCTTTGTCTCCTCCTGTTCGATAGCTGGGAAGGACAAGAAGCGTGCCCCATTGATGCTGCGACTTGTTTGTATGGATGCCACAACCACATAGCTCTCGGTCACATTGGGCGTGGCAGCGGCCTCCTCATCTTCAGTGGGTAGTGGCGTTGTGTTTATACCACCATTAGTTGCCTCAGTCTGCTCCTCATCAAGCTGTGGAGCTGGCTGGCTATCCACCAGGGTGGTGGTGCTGCTGCTGGGCGTAACTGGCGCCGGATAAGCAGTGGAGCCATTGACAACACTCTTTGTGGTTACCACAGAGATGATCTCACGTCCATCTTCGTGTTTATGTTCTCTGCTGTGCTGAGTGGGCTCCTGTTCTGTCTCGGTGGTAGCATCATTATGATGTTTGTTTGCTTCCTCGCTGCCTGGTCCTTGTTCACCATCTTCTTCATCATCATACTCGTATTCGTCGTCACCTTTAATGAATTGAGTGTAATGAATTTTGGTCTTTAAATAGAAAATGTATATGCTTACCTTCTTCACCATCCTCATCATCGTACTCGGACTGATCCTCCTGCTTGGAGGTGTTCTCCTTTTGTGTTTCAGGCGCCTGCTGCTTGGGTGTAGTGCCTTGCGTAGTGGTGCTACTTGTTTCAACCGGCTGCTCGGTGGTTTCTATTTCCAGCTCCGTTTGCTGCTGCTCCGTTGAGTCGGTTGCTTTGGGCAACGTTGTGGTCACCGTTTCCTTTTCCTCCTCTCCCACATATTCGTATTCGTGGGCAGCATTTGGTAATGTGGTCTCATCGTTGAAATCATTGGCTTCGGAAGAGTCGGTTTGGGTTTCCTCCGTGCTACTGGTGCTTGGCTTGTCGGAGTTATCTTCATTGCTGGTCACCGTTTCCAACGCTTCTGATAAACCCAATGTGATGATGTGCTCCTGGCTGTTCTCCGACTCTGTTTTGACTATAGTAACGGGTGTAATTGTCTCCTCCTGTAGTGGTAATTTCTCCAGACTAGAGGACTCTTCATTATCTTCGACTTGCTGCTCCTGTTCATGTTCCTGCTCCTGTTCCTGTTCCGATTCCTGTTCATATTGCTCGTCGATTTCTTCTTGCTCCAAGCCTTCCGTAGTGCTGGTTGAACTTGACGTGGGTCGCGTTATCTTCAATCTGGCGTTGTTATAGTTAAAGGGTCGCTTGCTTACAACATTAGCTGGTTCATTGACCTCTCGGCTGATGAACACAGGACGACGCGGATTGGGTGGCTTGCGCCCAAAGCTGGGACGCTCCGCAGGCGTATTCTGTGTACTTGAGCTTATCGAACTGGTTGTGGTGCTTGTGGTCTTAACAACTCCACGATTGCTGCCAAAGCGATTGAACCGTTTGCTGCTCACCTCCGCACTGCTGCTTCCACTCGCTGTCGATGTCGTCGACGAAGCTGTGGATGTTGAAGGCTGGAAGCGATTGCGTATACGATAGGGTGCCGCTGCTTGGGCTGTTGCATCCTCTGCTGGTGGTGCTTGGGTGCGGGTGCGTGTTGCGCTGGGTGAGAATCCGCCGTTGCCAAAGGGACGCACTGCAGCGCTGCTTGAGGACAGACGCTTATCGTTCTAGAAAGTGAGAATGGAATGAAATTAGGTTTGTAATTGGGTTGGAATAACAATAAATTTCTAAAGTAGGTATGGATAGACTTATTCTAAAAAAAGTAGATTATTTTCTTAGACAAACTTAAAAAAAAACTTTTTTTTATTCAGACCTGTTCCGTTTTTATACTCTGTTTTCCAAAATGGAAAAAAAGAGTATATTGGGTTTGTGAAATGTCCGTCTGTCCGTCTGTCTGTCCGTCTGTCTGTATGAACGCAGGTTTTTTCCACAATTTTGAAGCTAGAGCAACCAAACTTGGTATACATGTTGGTATATACCATAGGCAGACAAAGTGTCAAGATCTCCCCCCCACCCCCACCCCTTCCCCAACAAACCGCAAAAACCTATATCTTCCACAGTTTTACAGCTAGAGCAACCAAATTTGACATAAAGACTTCTGACCACACCCTTGACCGACCTGCCAAAAAAAAATATGCCACGCCCACTACCACCCCCGCAAATGAGCTAAACCTGTATCTCCTACACCCTTATAGCTAGAAACCCCAAATTTTGCAGTATGACTCCATTTGAACTCTTCGATAGATTGGAGAAAAAAATTGTACGTACAGAAAACAGAGTATATCGCAGTCGGGTGAGCCCGACTGCAACGTTCTTACTTGTTTACTTTCGGTAATATATTGCAAAAGGGATTTGCCCATAAGCGTTCTCATTTTCACTTTTAATAAGATTTTGTGGATTCAATTTACTTTCATTAGATCAATAATTGACATAGGATTCTTGATTCACTCAGCAGCACTGAAGAAATTTTGAACCTTTAAAGGAATTTCATTTCTGCAAAATATTGCCGAAATCGGAATCGGAACAGGCCTATTTAACCTACTTTTTGTAACTGTCCATACTCGATAGAATATAGATGCTATTTTTTTTTATGCTTTTCGTATTATATCTTTTCTAGTCTTGTGTTCCAATGCCGTGTTGAAAATTGTTACAGCTGCTACAGTTATTATGGCTATTGCCAACCGACAGCTGAGCGCCCCATTCACAGCATTGGCTTTTGTGGTCACATGTTATCATCAAAGTAGTCGCCTTCGTCGTCGTCGTCGACGTCGTCATGGGAAACTGTTATAGTTTCAACATGGCCAACCCCCCTGCTAACATACACATTTACAAAATCACAATCTCTGCGGTTCGTCTGTCAATTGTTTTGCGTGCGAACTCTTCTCAGACCCCGGCAGCACCCCCCGACCCTCTTTCAGCCATTCAAGTGATTCTCAAATTTGTCTAAAGCGTTTTGTGCAAATTTCCAGACAGCAACTGTTCCATTTGGTGTTCATAATTTATGTAGTCGTATTTATTTAATTTTTGATGTGAAGGCAGCTGATGCGATTCGAGTCGTATAATCCTCTCTCCATTCGTAATACTATTTAATACTACTGCCTTCGTCTTTAAGTCTTACAAGAGTCTGGCTCTTGAGAGCACAGGTTGTAAACGTGACGCAGAAGCATCGTGTTTGGCTATTGAAAGCTTCAAGATTGAGTGTTGCATGATGATATTTGGGTCGTGGCAGATATCAGTGACGTTGACGTTGTTGAGGGGTCTTTGGTAACATATTGTGGTGTTGGGTCTGATTTTGGTTTTGTGTAACTGAGCAGAGGGTAACTAAAGGTGCTAAAGGTTACGGCTTCTTAAGACATCTCTTTGAATTCAATAAAAATAGAGTTTAAGATTTTTTTTTGTAGATTTCCCAAAGCTAGTAACTAAAAGGCTTTAAAACTTAATTTTAAATTTCAGGAAAACTTGAGAAATAATTTGTAAAAATATAATAAATAGAATAATTGTTGGGCTACCTCAATCAATCAACTTAATGCTGTTCAAAATTACTTGATTGCTCAATTAAGGTTACTTAATTTTTGAAAGAATATATGATTAAGAAGTTTTGAACGTAAAAATGTTTATATTATTAGATAACGAGCATCTTAGCTGCTATTTAACTAATTATTCATAATTGAAGCCCACCATAAACAAAAAGGTAATACTCATTGTGGGCTGTCAATTTACTTATCGTGTGTAGATTTATATATTTAAGCCAAGATTAATCATGGGAACACTTTCGCTTCATAATAAAAATAACAAATTGTGGCAATTAAACGTTATAGTGGGTGGAGACAAAGAGAAAGAGAGAGAAAAGAAGAGTGAGTAGTCAAAACAAGTCGATACTTGACAGACATTTCAATTATTGTGTAAATATTAGATGAACAAAAGTCCTTAAATATGTTAAGTACTTGTTTTCAGAGAAAACATTGCTGTTCGAAATATAAATAAGTTTTATGTGTTGGCAGTCTTTAAATGTGATCTGGTGAAAGGTAAAAATGATTTCATTTGATTGCTTGATATCTATCTATATATATATATATATGTATGTATATATTTTGCTTTTGTTATTGTTGTAAGCTGCTTGTGGTTTTAGTTAAATACAATATAAGAAAAAAAAAACAAAAATGTGGTTGGTTTGCAACTGGTTCTGGCTTTGGGTGAATTTGTTGGCTGCTTTGGCTGCTGCTGGCAAAAAAAAACATTTGCCGTTTCATTTGGTAAGTCACGTAAGAGAGAGCAACAATATTGGCCAAAATCAGAGCATGGCCAATTGTTTTGTTAAATGTTATGCAATGCCGAAAAATGTTTGTTGTTATACTTATTTGTGTCTGTGTTCCTTTTGTTGCTTTTACTTTTTTTGCAGCAAAATGTATCTAATATCTGAATCTCTGCCCCACTAACAACAAAATCTAAATTGCTATTTCCCATTTCCTTACCGTTGGCTCACTGAAATGGGCCAGAAACTGCGTCTGTTGATGTGGCACATTGACGCGTTGCGTCTGCGGCTGGAAACCATTCAAACTGTTCCCCAAGCTGCCGCTGCTGCTGCTGCTGGCGCTTCCACTGCGTATCGCCTTGGAGCGAGTAAATCCGTTAGATGCGGACGGAGAGGCGGATGCGGACAGAGATGTTGCGCCACCTCCAACTCCGCTGACGGGCACACCAAAGGGGCGTGGCGAGATATCGTAATACTCCGACGGGCGATTTGGTTTCTGTGGGAAACAAACAACAACAAAAAAACAACAAATTACTTAATTATTAAAACCAAGTAAGCTAATTAGTTTTAAATTTTGTTTGAAGCGTTCTCATGGCGGATTAAAAATGTTTAATTTATTGACATAAGGTTAAAGTTAAAGTCACAAATTTTAGCAAAAATCTATTAAATTAGTCTCGGTCATTTTTGTATGGTTAAATTTGGGTTTTGCGAACAAATTGTTATTTCGTTTTACCTTTTGTTAGGGAACAAATTTGTATAAATTGATTATAATTTAAAATTCATTAAGTTCGCCCTAAGAATGAAAAATAATTAGATTTTGACTAAAAGTTAGCATGAGTGTGAGAAAACGGAATTCTTTCAACTTTTATTTCAAAAACCCTTTGTTGATTTTTATTTTTTTGATTTGTAAAATGAAAATCATGACAGGATTTATAATACTTATTCTTATTTTTGAAAAAATCAACTGTAATAATTATTTACTAATAATTACACTTGATTTTTATTAAAAAAAATCAAAACCGTTACGGTCTCTGGAGTAAATATTAGAAAGTTTTATATTTAAACACATGCTTTTAAATGTACAATATATTAAACTTAGCTAAGTTATTCAGATTTTTGCTATTCTTGAGTATTTGACAAATCTATAATTGTATTGCAAATTACAATCTGAAATGTTTTTGAAGAATATATACAAAAGAATGAAAACTTTGAACATTAAAACTTAATTTTAAGTAACTCAAGCCCTTCTCTTATATGAAAGCCTAAATTAAGTTCAACTGAATTTGTAACATTCAAATTGTGGATCTGTTGCAAGAGTTGATTATCAAGCAGTATAATAAAGTTATATCACATTGTGCTCGTTATAACTGCAGCTTAAATCCAAAGCTTTAAATCTGACACAAGCCAAGTTTCAGATTGATTTAGATGCATTTGAAATGTCTACTTTGGTGTCTGAATCATCATAAGTTGAGTTTAGCTCATAACAACATAAGTTGACAAGCAAAAATCTATTCAAATAATGCACTTGAGATTCATATAGCTTAAAGATATAGTAATGGGATCACTCGAGCGTACACCTGCTTAGCAGTCCCTACTCATCTGTGGGGGGGCCTTCACTCCAAATTCCAAACTCCATACTCCAACACTCCACGTGTTGCATGCAATGCCAAAGCGCTTTAAGAAACGAGCTTAAGAAACTACAAAGTTGATTGCAAATGGATTGAAATCGAAATCAAAATCGAAATCGAAAAGTGTAACAGTAACAACAAGAAACCAAACAATGAAAATCTATCAAAAAATATTTGATTGAAGTGTATCAAGGTCGTAATTCGACTGGCCGCTAATTACAAAAATTGTTGCCAGTTGCCAGTTTCGCCTTAACTGTTAAGTACTTGTTGTTATTATGCATTATTATTATTGTAGTTGTATTTTTTCTTTTCCATTTTTTTGTGTTTTTTGAAAGTGCTTCTAATGTTGGGAGCTTTTGGTTTTTTGGTTTTTTTGTTTTTATTTTTTTGCTTTGGAGGGAGCTGGTTTGGCTGCAGTTTTGCTCTGTTAAACAAATTGCATACAAAACGCAAGTTTTGTTGCTAAAAGGCGAATTTCATTGCAGCTTGAAGCGTTTGTGTTTGTGTTTTTGTTGTTTTCCGCTTCTTAACGGCAACGTTTACGCATCAGAGAATTAGCCAGAGCAACGCCCCCCTACCAAAAAACTAAAACTGCAAGCAAATTGGTTAAGATATTTTCTCCAACAATTAAAGAGAAATGCTGTCGTCTCAGTTACCCACAAGTCTTACTCTGATTAACAGTCATTAATTGGAACTAGCTATAACTATAATTACCATTATAAGCACTTAATTCCTTAACAATTTCACAATGCTCACTGTCAACTCGAGCTGGGTGCAATAACCCGACTTTTTGAGGCGACTTTTCAACCCAAGTGTAGACTTGTATGTATAAAGAAGAAAGCGTTGGTCAAGAAATTAAACAGCTCATAAGTCGTTTGTCAATATGGCAGCATTAAAAATGATAAATAAAAAGCTACTCACGTAGTACATGACTACTTATGGATTGAAATGATAGTAAAAGAGACAGCTGCATATGTGCAAAGAGTAAAGAGCATAGAGAGTGCATAACAAAACGTATTTCTTAGCCATTTGGCTTTCACTTTAAACAAACATTAGGCAAAAATCTTTGTTAATGTAAGTACCAACCAAAAATTACAATTAAATAGTGCAATCATCTTCGAATCTTCACTACTATTCATTAGTAATTAACATTACGTATGATATAAGAAGGTTATGGTTTAAATGAAGTTTCTATTGTTAGAGCTGATTAAGCTGATTAAAGGTTGAGTCTAAGAAAAATTAATGCTTTTGTAGTAGACTTGATGATAAGAGTTGAACGAATATTTAATTGAGATATTATGAAATTGTATATGGGAAACTTATGAAAAACAAGTAAGAACATTGCAGTCGGATGGACCCGACTGCGATATACTCTATATAATTGGTAAAATCTTTCAAGTTTTGCAATCAATTTAAATTTGGTTGATCCAGTTTTACAGGTGGGAGAGATATAAAATTTGCTCAATTGCAAGGGCGGAGGTGGGCGTGGCAAACATTTTTTTATCCAATCTAATTTAATAGGGCAACAGAATTCAACCTGATTCTAGCCAAAGGGGTGCAAGAGATACAGATACAGATGCTTTGCTCATTTTTGGGGGCGGTAGTGGGCGTGGTCAAAATTTTTTTAGTCAAAATTTTTTTAGTCAGATCAATCAAGGCTCTTGTGGCCCAAGTAGCCCTTGTGTCAAATTTGGTTACTCGAACTGTAAAACTGAGGAGGATACATGTTTTTGCCGTTTGTGGGGGAAGGGGTGGGGGGTAGATCTTGACACTTTGTCTGCCTATGGTATATATCAACATGTTGACTAAGTTTGGTTGCTCTAGCTTCAAAACTGTAAAAAAAACTGCGTTCATACGGACGGACAGACAGACGGTCATATCACAAACCGAAAATACTCTTTTTTCTTTTTTTAAACAAATTTAAAAAAAAAGAGTATAAATATCATAAAAATTTAAGATCTTAGAAGTAGTAAACTACTTTAAACTTATGTTAGTTTCTTTATATCGTTTATCACTAAAAACTTTTAAGACATATCTGTTGCACTTTCAACCGAAGTCTGCTGCTCTCATCAATTTTCCTAGCCTTAAAGATCTTTATCTTTATTTTGCTGCACTTATGCTCCACATAATTTATTACTAACCCAAGATGCTGATTAAAAGAAGTAGCTCTTGCATATTCTACGCGAATTCATAGCCTGCCTGCCTGACTGTCCATAATCAAGAGGCATCATCAAAAGGCACAGCAACTGGTTGCAGTTAATTGAGTTTTTGCCTGACTTCACTTGAAGCCATAAAGAAGTCACTTCCATTAGGCAAATCCGTGTCCAGCGACACAATGATGCACACACCAGGTTCAGGCAAAGAGAAGGCAAATGCAGTAAAGGCAATCAAAAGTGTGAAATATTGCAGCAATGCACACATTCGAGCTGGAGCCCAAACAATGGGGGCCAAGACCTCTTGCTGAGCGCTGACAAACTGCAAGGCAACTGCAAAGCTCCCTGTCTGTACCCAATGCCCATTCCCCAACTCCCACCACTCGGCTGTTGACTTTGGGCCCTGACATGCCATTTCAATTAGGGCCAAACTGGAAGCCCATTCAAAGTGCGTGCAATCATGATCGCTGACTGGTAATAAACATTATGATTAAACAGTTTTTCAATTAAGAAACACGTTCTTCTAAGACGCCGCTTTTCAAATGCAGTGTTGAGACTCTGGCAGATTCGTTGAATTGTTGATATGCAGAGAAGACAGTCTTTTGTTTGGCTTTGGCAAAATGAAAGCAATTGTTTAAAATTTAAAGTGAATACGTAAATGCTTCCAGCTCTGTGCAGTGGCCAATTGTAATTAGATTTGGGTTTCGAGCATTGCGTGAGGCGTGAATGATGTCCAACTCCTAAACTGGCCAAGGAAGTCGTCAGCCGCATGCCACATGCCGCACGTTGCAAGTGGTGGAAGGAGTAGCAAATTTTGGGGAAGTAACGCTGTTACGCTCTTGTCTAGAGGCGGCGCAATCGTGAAGTGGGCGATTTTCAATTCAGTAGAAATTGGAATCTATTTGTTCGTTTCCTGATTCGGCCTGGTACACTTTTCGTGATCATGATACGACACTATTTCCTGCTTATTAGCTATGTGCCAAAGAGGAATTCAATAAATTATAGTATTGAACATAGTGTGATGGCTGTAGACGAGAGTGATAGACTTGGGAATACCCTTTCTGCAGGTCTACAGTAATTATGAAAGTTTACTGAAAATATAAGTTTTGTTTTTTAAAAAAAAAACATTTGTTAACCCACCAACTACATTTCGACTACATTTATTTTATTTTCAATGCAAATGGGTACAAATGTAACGTTCGCGAACCTGGAAATGCCCATATACTATGTAAATATATTAAATTTTGTAGAAAATATTAATCAGACAAAGTGAAAAATAAGGCTCTAAACATTCCATAAAAGGATAGAAAATTTGTGCAAGTGATTTGTTGACAAAAAGTCATGGTTATTATAATACATATCATGGTTACGATAGATAAAATACAAATATGTAATTGAGCAATATTGAATCATGTCACGCGCTCATCGCTAGTTGCAACTCACAATTCAAGTCTGGCTATTTGCAAGTCGTCTTAATCAAATTTCATATGTGGCATGTGGCATGTTGTAATTTATGAATTTGATTTGATTTCGTTTTTGGCGTTGATTGGCACAGCTTTGCGTGCCCAGAGCCAAACTCGGACACGGACACCGACTTCGGCTCCAACTCCAACTCGGACTCGGACTCAGGCTAAGACTCAGAGTAAGACTCAAACACACACAACAAGTTACTTAATTGCCTAGAGCATATGTTAGTTGGGTTGCAAGCATATTTTGCTGCAGGTTGCCTGTTACACTGCCTGCCCCCCCTTGATTGCCAATAAAGAGCGCCGCATATGGAAATATAATGCACTAGCCCAAAAAAAAAAAAATTTAATTTGAATTTTGAATTTGAAATTGGAGTTGCTGTTGCGTTGGCAATTGCAGTTGATGTTGTTGTTAATTGAGAGTTGAAAACTTACGGAAAACTGTGGACTGGCTCCAAATGGTGTGCCATACGGAGAGCTGGCAGCGATTGGAGTTTGTTTGTTGCTATTCTGACTGTTCTCGTTAGCTATAAATAGCAACTGCTCCTGATAGGATCCAGGTGAGGCAGAGAAACCGCCGCTGCTGCTGCGAAAACCATTTAAGCTCTGCTGCGGCTGCTGCTGCAGCTGTCGTGGAAAGGAGCCGGAGGATGGCACAAATCGATTTTGTGATGGAAAATAATAGCCGGAGGAATCTGAAAGGTAAAAAATGAATAAAACAAGGTTAAATATTAATAATTAAGCAATATGAATAGCGGCAATTTCAACACTTGACGCTAATTTTGATTGTTTGTTGACATCTTTCAGCGCCGTTGGCTTCATTTTTGTAGCCATGAAACATGCTCAAACTCACATTCATTGTGCCTAATTGTTCATAAATTGTAATAAATAAATAAATAAAAAAAAATGCCACTGCTTGGGGCAACAATTTGACACGGCCTTAGAAATATATTATGTATAAATATTGGTGAAATAAAAGTAAACCGAAACCGTTTTGCGGATGTCTTTCGAATGCTTTGACCTCTATCCAGAGACAATATGCAACTGTGGATAAAATTTCGATGATACGGACGGATGAATAAACAAACGGACAAATCACCAGCCCAATATAAGGTTTTTTTTTTAAGTTTGATTACTTTATTTAATCAAAACTTAACTTTTCCTAAAATGAAGTTTGCCACAATACACGAGCTCAAATATATGAAGTTGTTCCATTTCCTTTATATTGTGTAAACAACAAAAGTGTAACCAAAAATCAAGCGGTTATTAACATAATTTTGGGATGTCATTACCGATTGTTGGCATTTTGGCAGCTGCCAAAACTTTTGTAGGCTTACAAATATGTAAGTAGGTACTTACAATAAGTATAGAGTAACTAAAGCTGGTTATATGATATGATATATGTATATATGATAGAGCGTGGGCATAGGCAGCCAAAACTTGCAACAACAACAACAACAACAGGAATAGCAATAAGGTTTTCCAGTTGCAACCTCGCATGCGTCACTTTTGACTCTTTGACCCCCAATGTCTAGCCATAAAAAGCAACAGCACACAAAAACATAAAAAAAAGTAAATTTTGAACCACGCAAAAAACGTTGCCACTAATTGAAAATTGAAATATCATACAAGCGCAATATTTCAAACAAAAAATGCAGCGTGTTGAAAATTTTTATCAGTCGAATTTATGCATTTGAAGTCGACGGAGAGACGCACAGAGTTGAGTGGGGCAACGCCTACAGAAGGGGCTTGTTATTGCCTCCAAGCCTGCCTGGCGTTACTTGAGTTTCACACCTTGTTTCTGACACAAGACACACACATTTGTGAGTAAGTATGTAAAAACAAAATAAATAATTGCGCTACGAGGTTGAAGTGTGTTGTGTTGTCGAAACTGCAAAGGCGACAAATTAAGGTATTGATTGATTGTGAAAAAATAGTGTAAGTGGAAACATGAGGCTAATCAACAATTATTTTGATGACCTTGATATGGGAGTGGTTCTAGAATGTCATCCACACACATAATAGTTGTTATTTCAATTTGTTTTTCAAAGAAATTAAAACATTTTTAAAGAAAATCCATCAATTAATAACAAATTTCATTGCGGAAATCATTTTTTATTTAATGCTGCGTGCCGCGCCCGCCGAAAAACAGCTGTTTGTATTTTGGCTATTTTCGTAGCTAGTTCTGGCTATTTAAAAAAAAGCTTAAAAACAATGTTAAAAACAACAACAAAATCGCGGCAGAAAATTCCAGAAAATTTCGAACACTTGTTTTTTTTGATCCAGTTCGATTCGAAATGGCATAAATTGGCATGTGAGTAAAAAAAGTTGTTCTAGAGGGCCGCTAGTTTAGTGGCAAATAAGCAAAAACCGAAGTTACCAAAGGACATGCGTTCACAAACAGCAAAATTAAAGCGTAAAAGAGGGTGATTTTAAGTCTTTGGACAAAATAATAATAATTAGATAATGAAATTTCCTATTCATACATTATTCATTTTATTTCAAGATCCACCCCAAAACCATAAAATTCCGCAAAATAGATCAAAAATGGCAAAATCGTCAAAAACTGTTAACTAGGGATCAGCTGATTAAAAAACTAGCTATTTTCTTGCGTTTGCTCACAGGCACACAGAACAACGCACTGCTTGATTATTATGCTCAGCTGCTTGTCAACTGCTTTGCAACTGTTTGTTAAAGAACACAAGCAAGAACTAGAATACCTGAGTTAGGCACTCATCTGATGATTTCCGCTTTGGTCGTGTTCGTTGAGTTGACGCTCGGTAAACATTTGGAACCGGGTTTGATTCCACATCAAAAGTTTTTATAAAATAAAAGTAATTTTTTCAAGCACACTTCTCGCACCTAGTATTAATACTTAATAATAATAGGTGCTTGTTTGTTGTTATAATTATAATTAGTCTTCTTTTCATCATCTCTCTCTCCTTCTGCGCTTGGGCAAGAGTTGTTGTGCAAATTGTCAGCCTGCAATCTCTAATCCGCAAAAGGTAGATCAAATCGTTCATTCTCTTTGCCGTTGACTCTGCACTATCGCTCCATTTATAAGTGAGCATTGCAGATCGCACGTGAGTGAATACATTTTTATACTCTTTTTTTAATTTTTTTGAAAAAAAAAGAGTAAATTGGGTTTTGTGAAATGTCCGTCGTATGAACGCAGTTTTTTCCCACAGTTTTTAAGCTAGAGCAACCAAACTTGGTATACATGTTGATATATACAATAGGCAGACAATGTGTTAAGATTATCAAAACTGGGTTAACCAACTTTAAATTTCTGGCAAAAATTGAATGATTTTACCAAAATATCAATTGCTCACATCCGACTCCGCAAAGAGGCTAAAAAATAGTATATCACAGTAGGGTGTATCCGACTGCAACGTTACTTGTTATCTTGAGTATGAATCTTAATATACTCATTATTCAACTTAGATCGTGAGTAAAAAGCTAATTTTATATTTTTATCTCAAATTTAAAGACCAAATCTGTTTAACATATTTCAAGTGGTATTTTTTATGTCCAAGCATGGCTACTTTTCATTTTTGAATCCAATTTATTATAATATTTTAGATCTGATATGAATGAATGTAATTTATTAATATATTTTAGAGCTGATTTGAATGAATACACTTTTATACTATTATCACAAAGTCAAAATAAACACAGACTTTTCTTGTTAACTTTCTTAGTGTATATTTTTACCGGTACGCTTCTTGTCATTCTTTATTAGTTAATATTCCCAACACACTTGACCTAAAATTGAAAATCCATTAAAAGCGTAGATATCGTGACATATTTGCCTATTTCGATTTCTTGACAAATAGAACGCAAATTTTTCAAGACAACCTTCTGCCAGCTGTCGCATAAATAAACCCATGCAAGCTTATCGATCGTATAGGAATTTATTGTAATGAATTTGAAGTTGCCTTTTGAATTTTAGATGAGCTTTAGCCAGAGCCGTTACACATTGTGTTTTATAAGTGAACATGTAATTCAGAATTCAATATACTATTATGCCCCTAAAAAGGAATTGAGCGATATAGTCTGTATATATGGTATAGAACCTGGTCTGATCGACTGACTGACTGACTAAGATTGGAAAGTGTGCGGAGAACTGTTGTATGGAACTTTTATGTTTTTTATCCGGTCTATAGTTGTCGAAAAACTGAAAAGTCAAAATTAATTTAGATGAAAAATGATGACCAACGAGATATCGGCTAAAAAAAATGACTTCTCCTCTTACACATATCTTAATGATTTTTGAAAGTTCACCCCCAAGGTCCGAAAGCGTTGGAAAACTAAGAAAATCAAGTATATTCTTTTTTAAACGCTTTTAAATTTTAGTTCACATAAAGGATGATTTTAAATTATCATTCTAGAGAAACCTTAGAAAGGTTAATTCATTAATTGTGCTTCTATGTTTGATAGCTGTGTTTTTTGGACTTCTCCGCTTCTTAAAACAGGTGCAAATTTTACGCTTGAGACCCTCTGCTTCCGATCTGCGCTTTTTGGACGAAGAAATGGGTCTTGACTCATGTTTTTTTGAGATCAAGCGATGTTGTTTTCTAGATCGAGAACGCTGTTTGGGCTGCCTAGCTTGCATGATGTAGTTGTACTTCTGGGATGGGCTTAGCTTGTTCCAAAACTGATGAGCCAGGCGGGACAGTTGCTTATTGGCCAGCCAATTGACAAAGTCCTTGTAGAACAAATTGAATGCGGTGCCATGTTGCAGATCAACTTCATAAATTGGCGTATAATCGAGTTTTTGTGTGGCTAGAAATCTAGAAAAGTCATCATAAAGCAGCTCAACGGGCAGCATGCGTAGAAAATAAGAGTCCATAATAGTACAATTTAAATGTAATACAATAATCTAGATTTTGTGGCTGTGTACTAGCTAAAAAACAAAAACAAAAATAAAATGGTAGAACTGACAAGGCTTTCAAATATATCCCATTGATACTACCCGCAGTGCCTGCCACAATAGCATAAAAACAATGCCTTTTAAAAGCCGCCTCGTGGCTTTCAAATTTGTTTCAACTTTGCCGCGCGGCCTTTAGTCAAGTGGCTCTCAAACTGTGTGCAGCATTTGGCATTTTGGCCCAAAGCAAAAAAAAAAGCCTAACAATGAGCCAAACTCAAACCATTTTTAGTTAGGCGCATGTCGAACGTCCACTGTGCACAGCGACAGCGACGCCTTTGTTGCACAGTGGTCAAAAATAAATTTACAAACATAATATATTTCCATAAAATTGTTAACATATTGATTAGAATCAGATTGTTTCAGAGCATTGTTGTGAATATGAATAAGCATATTTATTTTCTTTAAATATTTTTACTCCAAAAGTTAAAAAGATTTTCTTAAAAAAAAAGAATAAAAGATTATTACCTTTTAAGCTTTAATAGCCGTTCATTGACTGCTAATTTTCAAACAAAATATAAAAGTCATCTTATGACTATTATTTCTTGCAAATTAAGAAACTTTAAACGCAAATCAGCAATTTTATTTTTCAGTAGAAAGCTTAACAAAAGAATATCATATTTGCAGTATTAATTACAAATTCGATTAAGGCAATTTAAAATGTTCTCATGTACCACAATAGAACTATTTTGCAACCACTGTGCCTGCACCCCGCCTGCGCTGACAGTTTGACATTTACAGTTTTGTGGCAAGAAGAATTTCAAGCTTGCCGCTGCTGCAGTTTTTGTATGCTATCTTTGAATCTTTGTGGCATGTAATTGGTTGGCTTCTGGAACGAAGTCGCTTAATGTTAATTGTGCTGGTGACAATGCTGCAGTGCGATGATTTTGTAAATATGCGTCTTGAATTATTCCCATTCATGTATTTTCAATGCCTGTCTGCGTGCTTTTGTTTTTAAATCAAAATCTTGCTGCAACAAATTGCAAAATAAAAGCATGACATTTTTTGTTGCAGCGCCAGCAGCATTTTCTTCAATTGTTTTAGCTTCAGGTTGAAATTGTTGTGCTCGAATCAGTTTTGTTTGTGCGAAATGTCAAGACGCCACAACGAAAAGTCATTCAGAAGTGCAATAACAACAACAACAACAACAACAACAGCGAATCAAGCAACAGAAGAAGCACCAGCAACGAAACAAGTTGAACTTTAAGTTGCTTTTTTTTTTTTTTAATATAATATAATCAAGTTTCTGTGTTGGCCACTCTCAGAGCTTGTAACAGCTGCTTCTTCTTTTTGACTGAAGGTCGTCAACGCTGCAGTTGGTGCAGCAGTTTAACAAGCACATGCAACAGTTTTAGATTCACTGTAAAGTGGAATGCACGCTCACGGATATCTGATCAAACAAACTAAAATACTTTTCATATGAGATAAACTTTTAATTTATGTGTAAATTACACATGTACCTATATGAAAATTCATTGATTGTTTGTTTTGTTCATTTGTTAGTTTCAATAGTGTTAGTAAAAACTATCTATAACTATAATATATAGATAGTATGTCAAAAACAAAACTCAAATTTAATAAAATTACTTTCACGCACAGAAATCTTATTATTATTCAACTTATATAAAAGTAAACCTAAATAAAACTCAATTATTTCATTTCTAAAACCAGCTTGATAGTTAATTAAACTAGTTTTTGGAAAATGCCTTATGTCACTCAATCTTTAATTCAAGAACGTTGACAGTTTTTAAAAGTATTTTGAAGTATGCACTCAATTCATTAAGTTAAGCTTATACTTTGTTTCGCATCAGCATAAAATATCCGGAATTGAGTTGACAAAATTTTGCAACTTTGATTTATACGCACCTTTTTAATGGCATATGTAAATAAATACTTAAGTGCGACATAAAACACACCCAGGCTAATCAAAGTTATATGCGTGCTGTGCGGCTTTTACAGCATGTGATCATAGTTTTTTAAAATACTGCTTTAGACTTGACATTTTGCTGTCTAAAGCAAAGCAAAACTCATGCTGACATCATATTTCCCTTGTATATTGCCAAAATAGATAGATAATTTCATTTAATTTACTTGATTTTAATGAACTTCAACGAGTTGACAGAACGCACAAAACAAGCAACTAACGCTATAAAAGGCGCATAAAAATGAAAAGAAATAATCACACAAAGAGCACATTAAACACAGGATAGCGACTGACAAGATTGTTATAATACCAAAAGCAAACAAACTTAAGAAATTTGACCCAAGAAGTGATCAAGAAACAGGTATCCCCCCAAGCGGCTGCTAATTAGAAAATAATAATGCGCCGTCGAAGGTCAATGTCAAGAATGGAAGAATGGTTGAAGAAAAGTGAGTCAGCTGAAATTGTTTTTGGTTTGAGCTTAATTAGTTCTATGATGGCCAACGCCCACGGAAGACGCTGATGTAAGACGATCTAATGACAAAATATACTTATATACTTATAAATGCAACTGATGTTACCCACGCGCAAGTTTGTCGCCTAAGTCTTTCGTTTTTTTTTGTTTTTTGTAGAATTTCGAGGTGTGCTGCTTGCATCATTCGCAGAGGCTTTTGCGCCACTTTGCAACATTCCATTATTTTCACTCTCTTTGTTGTTGTTGTTGTTGTTTTGTTGTTGTTGTTTTCGTGCTATAATTATATTTACTAATACATGCTGTGTTGTTTGTTAATCACATATGCAAACTTGTTACACAAAATAAACGCCAAACGCGAGCAGCCAAAACAAAAGCGAAACAATAACAACAGCAGCAGCAGCTACAAAAGCAGCAGCAGCTAAAAAAGCAGCAGCAGCAGCTACAACAACAACAGCAGCAGCAGCAGCAGCAGCAGCTACAACAGCAGCAGTAACAAACACAACAGCAACAACACCTTAAAGTGTTGCATAGCAAATCGCCAGCTGTTTGGATTGCCCGCTGTTTTAGTTATTGTTAGACTTGGACAAACATTGGCCCCTTCTTCAAGAGGTAGGGTCTGACTAGCACTTGTGCACACACACTAAACAGACACACACACATACTACACATACACACACTCATACTCGTACTAACCACCCATTGCGCGAATTATGTGGCAAATGCAGATTTCTGGAACAGCGCTTTATAAACTACTTAGATATGTATATCAAAACTTCACGCAAACAATGCTCAGTTTTTCAGTTGTTGTTGTTGCTATTTGTTATTTGTTGTTTTTGTTGGCTGGCTAAGCAGCCGTTGCTACAACTTGCCTTTTTTTTGCACACTTTGAAAAACTGTTTCAAATGCATTGAAGTTTGGTATTTGGAGTGCATTTTTTATGGTATTTAAAGCCAACAATTACTTATGCTTATGCTATGCCTAGTTTGCAAAATCATTTTATGAAACGTTATCGAAAATGTGCACATAAAAAGCAATTCATGAATTTGACTTAAAGCACGTAAGTTGATTATGAATTCAACATGATTTCATACAAAAATTAAGTGCAGCCAGCTTAAATGTGTGGAGAATCGTGGCTTTACTTTGCGTTGTGGAAATAATGAAAACTTTAGTTTAACTCTAGTTCTGAAATGAATTGAAGCAACTTAAATTGTATAATTTACATATTGTTAATATCCACTTCAATATTTATGTGCTAGAAATTTTAGAAAATGTAAAATTCTTTGACTGGATGTTGCCCAATATGCTCATCAGTGAAACGTTCCCAGGATCGGAAAATGCAGTTTTCTTAAATACATCAAGCTAACATTCAGGACTTAGTAAGCCTTTAACCGTAATTCGTACTCCTTGTTCCCATTAAAAATGGGATAAAGGGAGTTATAAAGTACAGAAAATGTGTGTAACAGGCAGAAGGAGGCATTTCCAACTATATAAACCATATATATTCTTGACCAGCATCAACAGCCGAGACGAACTAGTCATGTCCGTCTGTCTGTCCATCCGTCCGTCCGTATGAGCACACAAATCTCGGAGACTATAAGAGCTAGAGACCCCAAACTTGGCATGCAGGTTCCTATATACCATACGCAGATCAAATTTATTTCAAATTTCGGATGCACCCCCCCTCTCCCGCAAATCGCAAAAAACTCCCACAGCCACAATTTTTATGATAAAGCTTTGATTTTTGGTACACATATATGTTTAATCATTGTTGAACGGATGCTTAAATTCAACACGATCGGATCACACTAAAGTTATGGAAGAATCTATTACCCCCGTCTCAGCAGGCAGAAACAACAGTTTAACGCTGAACGGCTTGAAATGCAAGTTGGGAGCAGGGAGTCTCGTAGTTGGGTACACTCGACTAGAGCATTCTTACTTGTTATTCATAAATCAATTATTAAATATTCTCAGAAAGAGTAATAGCAATTCGTGCACTTGTGAGTTACATTAACATTTATTTAGAACAGAAAACTTTTGAAGAATGTTGACAACATTTTCATAGTGGCAAAGCCGCATTGAAATTAAAAATTAAATACCACTTTAAAGGCTTTGAATACAGCATTTACAAATGGACTGCAGCACCATCTAATAAGTGGTTACAATTTAGCCACTTAAATGCACAAATCCACCCAAAAATACAACAACAATAGCAAATACTTGTTCGCCTATTGACCAAATAATGTTAACTTGCCCGACAATTCGAGTTTTTTGTTGTTGTTTGTTTGTTGGTTGCATTTATGCAAATAACACATAAGCAAACAAATAGATAGATACAAAAAGTAAATGGTTTTATGAACCAGTTTAAAATGTTTGAAGTGTGTACGTTTTCAAAAGATTTAGTATATCAATTAAGTGCCATAATTTTGAAGCAAATTTCCGTGACGTGCGGCTAAAGTTCGCACAATATATCCGCCTTTTGTTCATAAATATATTCGACTATAAGAAATGCTAATCAATCATTTTGAAAGAGCACAAGGACAAAGAACCAATTGTAGTGCTACCTGGAAATGGAAATGCGGTTAACACCCGCATAAGCAACATTCTAAACAACAAAATTGCAAACAACTGAACACAACTGAAAGAACCTGTTTATGAGTCGTGCCAGTGGCTTTAAGCCAATTATATGGTTATAATTGTGCTAAAGACAATTACAAAACTGACACTTGACTCTAACTTGAGGGTGTGCTGACCAGTTTCTGAACTTAACTTAAGATCAATTCAACAAAACTGATCTGGTATTTTGTCAAATGCTTTCAACAACATTTTCTAGACCACATTCCAGGGCCATGATGAAAACAATTTCCTGAAGTGTCAGGGCCCGTTTCAAGTCTTATAAAAACTTTATATACAGTTTAATGTATCAAATTTCTTTGGACGCTGTGTGGGAAAAATTGTACAAATGTTTAAAATTCATGACCAGCCTGACATAATAGCCAAAACAAATAAATAAAAAACGTTTGGAGGCAGTGAAAAGCGCATAAATTTGTTAACCATTTAGTTGGCAATTTATGTATATTAAGTATTTACTTGCAGATGCGGCAACGACAACAACAACAACAACTATCAAAAGACAACAAAAGCTTCGACTACTGGGCGTGTTATTTAGGGCCCTTATATAACGCTTTGAGGGTCAGCTTGAAGCTACTCTTTTTTTGTGGGGCGGTGAAATGAATAAATTTTGGAAAAAGAAAGGCAGCCAAACGAAAGTGAAATTTTGTTGTTCAGTTGACTGTGCTTCGACTCCTCGATTCAATAATTTTGGTTTCGAACGTTTTTCATCTTCGTTTTGAACGTTGACTTACCCAGCTGGCGATAGTAATCTGAGTAATTCCAAATGGCCAGTTGAAATTAAAACTCATCATGGCATAAACAAAGAGGCCATTTAGATTGAAAAGGGGTTAATGTTAAATTGATTATATGAACAGCGTCGGCAATACAAATAAAATTAATAAAATAAAATTTGAATAGAAATTAAATTTGGCATTCAGTTTATTCAAATCTTGTTTAGACAATGCAATAAAAAAACTAAATGAAAGCAACTATTAGGTAATATATTGAGTTATTTTGTATGTTTAAAGAAAAGTTAAGGATAGTTTTTCTCAAAATAAATTTGCTGTGAGCCGAAATATATATTTGTGTACAATTCTTTTGGTTTTCTACGAAAAACATTTTTACAAACTTATATACATTCGATTCCGATATATATTTTCTCTCCATTTAAATTTCAAATCAACATTTGTATTTATAATTCTTAAGTAGCTTAATTAAGACGTAGCTTTATTTTATATACATACATATATTTCTACAGTTTTGGATCGCGAATTAAGTTAAAGTTAACTTTTTTATTAGTAATAACTACCTTCTTATTGTACACTAAGAAAAAAAATAAAATTTTTCACCTTTTTATATGATTTGACGTCCATTTTATTCCGATTGTAAAAAGTTGACGTCAAAAAAAAAAAGGGAATGATATTGTTTTTATTTTTTTAATGTTTATGTTTTATTATACGCTTGCAGAGGGTAAACGAAATGTGTAACGTATTGAAAGATTTGTATGTTCGTGATCAGCATCAACAGCCGAGTCATGTCCGTCTGTCTGTCTGTTTGTATGCGTTTTTCAAGACTTTGTTCTAGAGCTATATTGATGAAAATTGGCACAGACGCTTCTTCTTACTGCAGATAGTACCCGTTGAATTGGCCAGATCGGACCACTACAACATTTATGTAGCTACCATAAGAACAATCGGTTGAAAAATTAGTTTTTGTTTGAAAAACTTTTTTGATTTTCAAAATATCTCGACCAAACTCTAAATATCTAAATTTAGGCACGTTCTACACCTGTTAACCAAATGTTATCAAAATCGGATCACTATATCACTATAGCTGCCATGGGAACAATTAGTTGAAAAATTAGTTTTCTTACGCAAATCTTGTCTGCAAGGGAATATACATTCGGCTCGACGAAGATAACAATTATTTCTTGCTTAAGGTAATTTAAGATTTCTAATAATTAAAAAACATTTTCCTTTTTTGAAATTCTCAAGATAATTTCCTCATGAATAGTGATTAGTATACAAGTATATGTGCATACTTTTGAAAATTTTGAAGTCAAGCTCCAAAATAAATTCAGTTTTGCATACTAACTACAATAGAAAACCCGATACTCTTGTGCAATATATAGACGTACTCACAATATACATATATAGTAAACATAGTCCATAGCCCGTTTTAAGTTCATTACACAAAAGGACAAGGCAAAAAAAAAATACAGAAACAAAAATAGTTGTGTTGATGCAAATGGCAAACGAGCATGGAAAACTTCTTAGTTGGAAATTCTTTAGCCGGTTTTCGATAACCACTCCCGCAATGTCTGAGACTGGCCAAAAACCCAAACTGGTTCAATTCAAACTTTATACAGCGCGTGCGGGTGGCAATGTCCATAGAGGTCTCTATACACAGCATTACTAACTAACTAAGGTAACACAGAGACTTGGAAGACTCACGATTTTGTGTACCCAGAGGCAGCTTGGATGGGAATGAGCCGAATCTTGGACCCTTCATTTAAGGCTCGTGCTGGGTCAGAGCTGTGGCACCTTTGTGGGTGAAAGGCCAGCGATGCTTTGCATTTTATTGTTTGAATCATTTGAATGATTTGGGTCTGTTTGTTACTTTGGTTAACCATCATCAATATTCTATCAATTATTTGTTGTTTGATTTGTGCTTCACACTTTGTTTCTCTGCTTATTTAATGTAAGCCAAGTTAGCTTCGTCTTCGCTTTTTGAAGTTAATTTTAGGTGCGACTGCGTTTTGTTTATGTTACGCTCGTTTCGTCTATTTTATGTTTTAGCTTTTGCTTTATGTAATTTGCAAAGCGTGCTCTACTCTGTTACTTTTGCTCCAATAAAGGCATAGTATAAAAATTATATTGCAAATATTAAAAGTAAATTACGAGCGCAAATGCAAACGAGTTTTTGCGCATTGCGAATGGCGCAAACAAACTTAAAAACCAACTCGAAATGAGAGCTAAGTAAAAAAAACTGAACTAACAATATTGTTGCAGTTTTTATTTTGTTTGCTGGTATTTGTGAACTGGGCTTGGCTTGGTATATCACGTATATATATATATATAGCAATAAATTGTGCCCAATAACAGTACAAGTTGTTCGAAAAGCAACATAAACTTTGACATGCATAATACCTCTTCAGATTTGCAGCCAGATTGTGATTGAACTGAATTAAAACAATTAAGTTTACTCAATTAATGCATGATTTATATCTATTAGCACTCGGGAACTATGATCTATATTAAACTGATTCTTGTTTATCATTACTATCAACAAAATGGTGAATAAAACGAGTAACTCGAATTCGTCATATCTTAAGCCATAAATTGTAAAACAAATGCTTTAAACTAACAAAATTTCTTTATAATCGAAAAATCCAATGTATATGTCCAAATGTCCAATTGTATATCAGGCAGAGCGAATATCATTAATCAAGCTATTTAACAGTTGGCTATAAATACTTTGGTAGTTCTGTAAATGATATTGTATTCAGTTAAAATTCAAAATGAACGTTGTTTATATAATTATTTTTATATGTGCCATTGCTGAAGTTGTAGGTGGCACGAGTGTAGCGAAGCCTCGTCGACCATCTAAGCTCAAACCTAAGAAATTATAACAAATGTGAACTAATTTGTGTCTGGTTAAGCAATATTATGTAAAATTAGAGACTGTATCAAAAATCCGTTATTAGTGTTTGTGAATAAATATGTAGATTTTGAAACACAAAACACAAATATCGGAATCAGTACTTGTACTTCAGAAGTATTTTAACCCCGATTCAGTCTCGTAATTGTTAAATTGATCCTGGTTTTAGTTGAAATTTAAGCAAATAATACGAGCAACTTGCATTCGACATAAGTATCTGAAAACTTAAATTGAAAAACAAATGCTTTAACCTAATTTTGAATTTGAATAACAAAATTTCTTTATAATCGAAAAAATTAAAGTTTGGCAAATTTTATATCGGGCAGAGCGAATATCTATAATCAAGTTTAACAATTTAAGATTCAAAATGAACGTTGTTTATATAATTTATTTGATATTTATCATTGCTGGAGTTCTCGGTTACAAAAGATCTTTTGAGATTTTGTTCTAAGGCTATCTTGATGAAAATTGGCACAGATGCGTCTTCTTTCTGCAGGTAGTTCCACTATAACATATAGCTGCCATAGGAACGATCGGTTGAGAAATAGGTTATTGTATGAAAAACTTTTTTGTTTTTCAAGATAACTCAACCAAACTCACTAAACCTAAGTTTAAGGACAGTTTATACATGACGACAAAATTTCATCGAAATCGGATTACTATGTCTTATAGCTGCGATTGGAACAATCTATTGAAAATTAAGTTCTCATATGCAAAACTTTTCTGCAAGGGTATATATCTTTGGCACGCCGAAGATAACATTTCTTTCAACAACAATAGTTGTTAAATAGGCAAATATGAAATTCAGTTTTTTCTTAGGTATTTGTTATTATTATTTTAATATGCCATTTTTTATACATAATTTTTGTTGTTCGATAGTACAAACGATAGTATTGAGGTTTTCGACTATCACTATCGAAAACTATCGACGACACGTGCATCGATGTTTTGTGAAAGACGATCCAATTTGTGAAACACATAATTATTTCATATTTACTTATTACGATTGTCAACAAAGTTGTGAATATAACGAGCAAGTTGAATAACTCATATCTGAGAATCAAATTGAAACACAAGCGATTTAACCTAATTTCGCATTTACACCCGCATAATAACTAACAAAATTTCATTACAATCGAAGGATCCAATGTGTGTCAAATTTTATATCAAGCAGAGCGAATATCATTAATCAAGCTATTTAACAATTGGCTATAAATACTTTGGTAGTTCTGTAAATGATTTTGAATTGAATTATAATTCAAAATGAACGTTGTTTATATAATTATTTTAATATGTGCCATTGCTGAAGCTGTCGGTTATAGGATTTACACGATTAAACCGTGGCCTGTTCGGAAGCATTCTCCGTGGATAGACGTAATCTAAGTTACTTTGTATCTTGTCACGCAATATGATGTTATATAAGAGAGTGCAATAAAGAACTGCTTAATGCATAATTTACAAATATCTGTTAGCACTCGTGAAAAACGATCTTAAAACATATAACTATTTCTATTTTAACGATTTAACCTAATTTCGCATTTTCACCCGCATAATAAATAACAAAATTTCTTTACAATCGAAGAATCCAATGTGTGTCAAATTTTATTTCAGGCAGAGCGAACATCATTAATCAAGCTATTTAACAGTTGTTCATAAATACTTTTTTTTAGTTCTGTAAATGATTTTGTGTTTAGTTAAAATTCGAAATGAACGTTGTTAATATTATTGTTTTGATATGTGTCATTGCTGGAGCTCTCGGTTATAAAAGACCCAGGAAACACACGATTATACCGTTTCCTATTCGAAGAATTACTCTGGTGCATATGCGGACAACTACTCCGTTTCCAAACTTATCTATGGACGATTTTTATTACGTATATGATCCTTTATAAGAGAGTGCAATAAAGAAATGCTTAATGCATGATTTACATATATATATTAGCACTCGTACAAAATCGATCTATATTTTGAAACACATGCCCTTTTCTTCATTATTGAAAAAAGGAGTATATTGGGTTTACGAAATGTCCAACCGTCTGTACGAATGCAGTTTTTTTCACAGTTTTGGAGTTAGAGCAACCAAACTTGGTATATATGTTGGTATATACCATAAGCAAACAAAGTGGCAAGACCTAACCAAAAATATAGTTGCCACATCCACTCCCGACTCCGCGAAGTGTGTTTCCGACGGCAACGTTCTTGTTTCATTATTATTATTGTTAGCAAAGTTGTGAATATAACGAGCAAGTTCAATTCGTCATATCTGCAAGTTTAAATTGAAAAACAAATGATTTAAACCAATTTCGCATGGTAAATAACAAAATTTTTTTATAATCGAAAAATCCAAAGTATGTCCAAAATTATATCGGGCAGAGCGAATATCATTAATCAAGCTATTTAACAATTGGCTATAAATACTTTGGTAGTTCTGTAAATGATTTTGTATTCAGTTAAAATTCAAAATGAACGTTGTTTATATAATTATTTTGATTTGTGTCATTACTGGAGTTCTAGGCCGTAAGCCGCCTAGGCATCCGACACGTCGTAAGCCTACCCGTCGTCATCATTAAAATTTAAATCTTTTTTGTATCTTGTCAAGCTTATGATGTTAAATTAGAGAGTACAATAAAGAACTGCTTGCAGTAATTTATTTGCTATTTTGTAACGCTATGAAATGCATATTAAAAGCATATACATTCTTGATCAGATAACTTGATCAAAGAAATACTTTTAAAATAGCTTGATCAATTATAAAACAAGCCACCACTCCTAGAAGACAACCGAGTAGACTACAAATCATTTACTTCTGCTCCAATTCCAATTTCAATTCCCAGAGTTTGAAAAAGCCAAGTTACTTCCAGTCCATTGGCTGAACGTTGAAAAGATTAAAATGCTCAAATTAACATTCAGGCAGCGAACAAACTGAGCTCATTAGAAATAACAAACCACTGCTCAAAATCCAGCCACGTCAACGAGACCAGAGACAAGTACCACAAAAAGTGCCGCCAAGAACTGTAAGTGGTTCTAAGCTCAAGTAGTGCATATATCATAGAGCCAACATTTTGATGGCTAACAACAAAAAATAGCTGTAGCACGCAGCTGCAATTGGACTGCAAAATGTTTAGGTCGAGGTGTGAAAAAACTGTTAGCCGTCTAAGGAATGACGCCTACTACGAGACTGCAATCCAAAAAGAGTTCAAAAGTTTTGTTTTTGTTTTTGTGCTTTTCTATTTGGAGCCGCCGCACGTCGCCTTTCTAAACCAGGTCTCGCAAGTCGTGGCCCAAACGTTGATTGAATGCCCGACTGAAAGCGGCTAAGATTGCATTTACATCATGAAGTTTAAGTTTGTAGCGAATGAGCTATAGGGGGGCAGTTGTGAAAGAACATTATGAACAGCACTAAACTGAAATATTTTCATGGAATTAAATTTGTCATTTAACTATTAAAGGGTTGCTTCTTGTGAACTGTGAACTCTAAAGCAAACAAATTTAAAGTAAAATTGAATAAGTCCTAACATTTTTTCATTAAAAAGTGCCAATTAGTTGTTAAGTTTCTATTTTGAAAGACATTTGGCTCTGACACACAAAATCACGGGATCGATTTCCATTCAAGAAAACCAATGTTTAAAAAGTCAAGCCACTGATTGTTGATATTGATCAGCTGGCAATGACTACTATTCATTCTACATATATGTTTTAATCAATACAAATTTCTTAATAAACTCTAAACTAAAATAAAAACCTGGAAAAAAACTCAACAAATTACTTCATCGTGTGAACGCAGTTCAAGTTCGGCGACTGTCTAGGATCGAGTGTTTTTTGTGTGATTGCGGTTGGGTGAATGGTTTTGCCTGGGATTGTAACTGCGCCACGTCCAAGTCGCCCTCATCATCGTCATCGTCATCGTCATCGTCATCGTCATCTACGTCGCCGTCGCCGTCCTCATCGTCATCGTCATCGTCAACGTCTTCGTGCTGCCATTGTTCGCATTAGCGTTGCATATTAAGTAATAGAACTGTTTTGTGTCTGGGCTGGCACTTTGAGTGCGAGTACTTCAAATGGCGTAACTCCTAGTACTTAGACGACTATATATACTTGGATGCTGCTGTTATTGTGATTGTGATTGTTGTTGCTTTTGGTGTTGGCGTTGGCGGTGTTGTTGTCGTCGTCGTCGTCGTCATTGCTGCTGTTGAAATGTGGCAAGTGGCAAGAAATGCGCATGGCATGCCACAAATGGCAAACAGTTCGCTCTAAAACACTTTGGTTTTTTCTACCTTTTCTGACACTCAAATTGTGCAATGAGTTATGCTAATTTTTGCCCATTTAACAATAATGAGATAGCGCTGTGTTAGTTTATCAATCAGTTAATTTGTATAGAAAGCAAGGCTACAAATCTGCCAGCAAAAAAGCCAAAACTTAGTCCAAACTACCATAGAAAAAGCTTGTAGGTATTTAAGTTTTAATAAGTTATTCGAAAATGGTTTTTGGCTTAGCACACTTAAAATCAACAAGTTTTCAATGTAACCTAAATTAACTTTTGTAAGCAGTGCAACATTATAATAATAAGTAATTTACAACTTTTAAGTCTAATAACTTAGAAGTTATAAGGAAGCACCAAAGTAAAGTTGTTTATATGCAAATGCAAATTTTCGGCCGATTGTTGTTAGATATAGTCGCCCGATTTTGTGAAACAAAAAAGTGCTTTATACAAAAACTAATTTTTCAACCGATTGCTGCTATGGCAACTATAAGATATAGTTGCCCGATTCTTATGAAATTTTGTAAATATTTCAAAAACGTGCTTAAACTTGGAAAAAGTGAGTTTGGAAGAGTTATCTTAAAGAACAATAAAGTGGTTCATACCTGCCATTTTTAAACCATTTTTTCCTATGGCAGCTATATGTTATAGTGCTCCGATCGGGCCGATTAACATATGTACTGCTTGCAGCAGAGATATCTTTAAAACTGAGTGACTGGACGAACAGATAGACATGGCTAGTTCGTCTTGTCTGTTCATGCTGATCAACAATATATATATTTTATGGGATCCGAGACGTGTCCTTCAATGTGTTACACATTTCGTGACAAAACTATAATACCCTTTGCCAGTGTATTAAAAAGATAGTTCAAAATATAGGAAGACAAAAACATACTACACAAGTTCAACTCCTGAGACTTTGTTCCGCTTTCTGTAAGGCTATCGTTGCAAATATCACAATTTAAGCAGTTGTTCAAGAAACCGGCAAAAATGCTGTTTTCCTTGAGATTACGGTTAAAGCAGACAATCCCTATATAAATGTCTACAACATGCATACATAAATATATATAAAACTGTGTGTATATGATACTTACATATGTGAAACTTTTGTGGACTTCAGGAGCATTTTAGCTGTCCATTTGCTCCTTTGTTGTCGTTATTAATGTGGAAGCGCGTTATTTAATCAGGAAATTATGCCCAAAAGCAACAACGAACAGCGAACAACAAACAACAACAACGAAATGCATTTCTGTTTGAGCCAAGAGGCAATTTGGCTTGGCCAGTTTCCCAGTTGGCCCGCTTAACGAGCGGCATGCATAAAATATGCCCTTTGTTCGAGTGCATTTTTAATAAAAATGTCAAGATATGAACGAAAAGATGCCAGAGCAGAAGAAGAAGCTGCCTGTACTGACTTCCTTTCAGACCTGGCGACAATGAATTGCAATTTGCAGTCCGAAATCCTTGAGTTGTGCCTCAATTGATTCAGTTTTTCAGTATATATATGCATTTGAGAATCCACTTGAAGAGTGCACTCAACTTTCTGATTGATGGATGTCTGCTGGATTATGGAACTGACGATGACGATTCTGAATTCCAAAGTTGTTTTCTCAAAAAAACCAAAGAACACACTTTAAATTGCATGCCATTTGGTAGGCCATTGAACCTGACTTTTAGCCAACTCAGTGTTGAAGCCAATTTCATTTAGTTTTGTGGGGTTTGAAAGTGGCAAACCACTTAGCGCATCCATTTGACTACTTATGGCTTCTAGGCAAAGCTCACGTATCAATGCTGACCACGCCCATTTCAAGTGGTCAACACACCCACCCATAAGTAATGCTCCAGGCGACGAGTATGTAAATGTTGGCAACGGTATAGGAACAAAAGACCATAAGAATCATGCTTAGCAAAAAAAAAAGAATACGAAAAGAAACCTTGTTCTTCACACAATAAATCACAAAACAACAACAATAATGCTTGTAATTACAATAACAGTAAAAAAACAAAACAAAACAAAAGCAAAACAAAAACAATCGACTGAATGGCCAACAAAACTAAGCCAAGATTGTTGACCATTTTTGTGTTTTTCTACTTCTTTTTTTTTGCAACAGCAAATCTATTTTGTTTTTCTTTTTTATCTTTTGTTTGGTTTTGCCTTTTGTTTATTTCTATACGTAAATTATGCGGAAAATTACAATGCATAGAAATGCGATAGATATAATCGTGAATTATTATATAGTCGAAGTTGCGTAAAGTCAATGAATGAAAAACTCCAAATCTTTGATTTCTGCTTAAACTTAAGGTGAAACGTTGAGTAACCAAAAGTTAAGCAAGCATAATGCAAATGAAATCCAGAATATTTGGATGAGTGTGTTTTCATTGACAGCATAAATTAGAGTGTAAGAATATATTTTCTTTAAATATAAGATGCACAGTCATGTTTGGCCTGAGCGTGAATCAACTTTACAAAATTAAAACAAAAATTCCCCATTTTTAGATAAGTGTCATAAAATTGGAGTCTTTGCAAAGATACGGTTTTTTATACTTAGTCAATAACCAGTTCTGTTAAAATCAATAAAAAGTAGAACATATTTTGCAAATTTGTTTAATTATTGTTGAATTATTCTATTCGATAAATTGCTGAAATGAATCTCGTTCTTCGTTTAATTTTGATCAATTTCTGTCGCAATTCTTTCTGGAAAGTTGGCAGCTTTTCATTGACAAGTTGGCAGGGCTAGCCAACAAAAAAGTAAAACTGATAGATGATTGTCATTGTTTACAAATCACTAAATAAAGTGCCTCGTAACAATTGCTTTAATGAAGATGAGATATGGAAATCGAAGTTAACCACAATTCAAAGTTGAGAATAGCGTTAACGTAAATTTGAGAAATTGTGCCTACAAAGTACATAAGTATACCGACTCACTCTTAAATTGATTTATAACTGTCAGTACAAGTCTTGCGCAATTTGCCTTCTGTAATTTAAAGGTAGCTTACAGTGAAAAAGTGACAATTAAGGAGCGAAAGAAGATAACGAAGAAATAACCTCAAAACGCACGCAAAATTTACCTTGAAATTGGGATGAAAAACTTTGCAAAGGGGCGTTTGCAGTGTTAATGTGTAATATATATGTATGTAAGTATGTTTAAAGGTATATAATTTTCGACAAAAAAAAAAAAACAAAACCCATTAATGGCTCAAATTGGAATGGCGTTGAAAAACGGCAAGACTTTTATGTTTGCCATTTGCACTTTGCAACAAAACGGAAATGCCGAGACAGCTGAAACATGCAACAACAACAACAACAACAACAAAAATGCCCAACTGGCATTTATGGGTCAAGGATTTTGAAGCTGTAATCAAATTTAGCCACACTTCATTGGTTTTGCCGGGGTAGGGCGCAAAGTTCAGCCAACTGCAGTTGCCCTCCAGCTTCAGTTCCAGCCAAGCTCAACTCAGTTCCATCATGAATTGCCATATGTCATTGCATATTGCACACCTGGCCAAAGCTCATTTGGGCCAGCTCCAACCCCAACTTCAACTTCAACTCCAACTCTGTGTTTTGTGTTTACAAAATATTTGTGCCGGTTATGTCACTAACTTCAGCTCAACTTTAGTCTGCTGCTGCTGATCTCTGCACATGCAAGCATGCCAACTCCACGGGGGGTTCTCCCATTCATTGGCTATGGGAGCATAATGTCTATGCGGCTATATGAAAATCGAGGTATTTAACTGTGACTCATGGGCCAATTTTCGGGTGTCTTTTGTATGAATCATATGCTTGTCATTGAATATCAGTTGCAGTTTGTTTGTATTTTTGGGATTTTAATTGAGTGATTTTTTCGAAAAAAGTCAAAATCAAGTCGAAAAGTTGCCTAATTGTGGGAAATATTTCATGTTACCAAAAGTTGACAAAGTCAATTTATCATAACATTGACTTTGTAATAAAGCATCTAAATGTTATTGTATAAATTAAATATGTAACGCAAAAGGCTAGACTAAGCGTGTTATGAATATAAAACTATAAAATGAACGTTTTAATTATGAATTAAGTTGTTTTTTGATATGGTAATTAACTTAAGCTAAAATTTTACGGTTAAACGCTTAATTGTACATTGATAAACTTAAAAGTTTTTTTTTATAGTTTAGCTAAATTGCAAACATTTGCAATGTAAATGAAAATGCAGAACAACCAACAGCTGACAGTTGACAGGAAACATATAAATTCGAGCCGCCCTGCCAACTTGTTGACATGATGCTGCCAATTTATTGCTGTGACGTTGCCAATTTGTTTGTTATTGTTGCCGTGAAGATAAGAAAACACATAACGACTTATCTTTGTCGAAAACTGTATACAAGCGGCAATTCGAACAGCTGATGAAAAGCTTCAAAGAAAATTGACATTTTTGTAAAGAGCAAACCGGAAAATATTACCACTGTTGAGTATTTAAAGTAGTCGCTTTGCCCCAAATCTAATACAATTTCGACATAAATGGAAGTACTTTAATTTCTTAATGTACCTTTGTACACCAAAAATATAAACTAGCTTAATGGTCTAATAAATCATGAAGCAGCAGATAAGCTG
>OX453089.1:25902627-26217627 GCA_949708635.1 Hirtodrosophila cameraria
AAATTCAATTTTTAGAGTTGTTGACTCAGACATTTGATATATGTACTTCTATATGTTAATATACTCAAAAAATGCCAATTTAAAGCGCCCACTTGTTGGCTTAAACTGAATTACAGGCATGCAACACAAGAATGCAACGCCTGCAAATTAACATATAAAACTCATTTTATCAATGGGGTCGCCTAAACACACCTGAAAATCAAAATAGCAAAAACAAAAACACAAAATGCCCATACAAAGATAATAGCATTTTTTAGTTCAAATTATTTTGGGGTGCTGCTTTGAAAATATTTCAAAAAGTCAAACAAAAATGTCAACAAACTTAGCGGACGGAACGGAGAGAGAGAGAGGAGAGCGAGGTTCGAATCTGCAGAGATTGTCGATTGAATTTCAATTTTGAATTACGAATACAGCGAATGACATTTAAAATGCAATTCATCGATTTGTTTTTTTTTTCTCTTTTTGTTTTCAATTTGTAAGCAGTAAAGTTGAGTGGGGAGTTGGGACATAAAATTTGATGGGTTTATTGTTGCCAAAATGTACTCAATCGAAGCGAATGTTAATTAAGGAACCACTAACTTCAAATTAAGTCAATTAAGCTCATGAACCAGCATGATTTTAAAAAACAAACATGTTTACAATAAAGAAAAGTAATATGATACGTTGACGAGCTAACTCAAATACACCAGGAGTCTGAGTTCTCAGAAGATTATAAAAGCTTGTTAGCCGCTTTTATTAACGGATATTTTAGACTCAAAGTCAAAGTTATTTAAAGTTAATGACGATTGCTCAAAAATGGGTCCAAAGATTTAAAAGCTAATAGATATATTAAAAATATATCTAATAATTAATTAATAATAATAATATGCAGCACTTTTGGAAGAATTAAAATAATAGTACATAAACTCAAGTTGTATTTATTTCATATCAGTATTTCAAAACATTATATATGTACAGCTTTACATATCTGTGTCTTTATTATTAATTACGTAACAGTTTTACACAGTTAAATGCGTATAAGATAATTGAAAAAACAAAAAAACAGCTATTGCTCATAACTCTGAAATGAGCTCCGCCGAAGAAATCTTGAGCTGTGTTCTCCATGAACCTTAATACTTTAGCCACATTTTGTAGTTTTTTTTTGTTATTGATGGAACTGTTTGTTGTTATATCTTGTCTTTTGTTTTTATGTTATGATCTATTGTGAGAATTATTTGTTGATGCGTTCAGAGAACTTACCTGAAATGAAACAAGAAAACAGACATTTAAAATATGTTCAAAATTTGACATTATACATTTTTTTAATGTTGACTGAACAAAATAAATAAAAACACATTGAACCAAGGCTGCAAACAACGAAATTTTTCGAACAGGTTGGGTTCGGTTCGCAGACCGGTTTTTGGTTCGAACCTTGGTTCAATGAAATGTAAAGCAATTAATACAATTTTATATAAATAAGTTTGGACTAATTTTTAATATTTTACATAAATATAAAAAATCAAATTTTCTCAAATGAAACTTTGTGCTAATAGATTTTAATAATAACTAGTGCAAAGTTCGGAACGAACAAATGTGATCGTGGAATGTGAAAAGCAAGTTCTACTGAAACATGTGTTTCAAGTATATTCTAAAATTTTAATTTTTGCTGATCTTTTTACAAGTAAATAACTTGTTTTATAATTCCTTTGCTTCATAGGAAATTTTATTTGATGTACAATTTTAAGTTAATTTATTTTTTGCACAGCCGAAAATACGCAAAAAAGGTTCCAAGAAAATTAAGTGTTTGTGAAAAACTTCATTAAACCGAACCTTCTCTGTGTTCCGGTTCGGGTTCAAGTTCAGGGGCACAAGAGTTTGTAGAGTTCGGTTCATGGTGCGGTTCTGACAACCTTAAAAATTCGAACCGAACCGTTTCTTCGGGGTTCGGTTCGGAACTTGAACATCATCTAAAGCTTTAATGGTTACTATTTTGAAAAGCCTTGCTGTAGTGTGCTCGTCTGTCTTTTTTTGGGAACAATATGAAATCTTCTGAATACAGAATTTCATTGAAATATATGCGTGTATAATCTCTAAAACTTATTTCATCTTTAAAGTCAGGGCTAAACGGATTAAGCTGTCAATGCTGATTAAAATATGTAATATATATATTTTTATATATTTTTATGGATTCTGACAAACCTCGTTCTCTTAGTTAAAAACATTTGCACAACTATATTATAGAATTTCAAGTCAGTTTTAATGAGTACAAATTGTAATTAAAATGCAGTAATATTTAAACAGCTCAGATATACAGGTTCTTGGGCGTGGCATAACACAACAGCAATAAGAAAAAGAAGAAACCAAAAAACAATGCAAGGTCGGTTGCTTTTGAGCTGCACTTGACACGAGAAACGGGCAAGATAAAGTCGGCGAAAGAGCCGTTTTATTGTTGCCGGGCATTGTTAGATGATTGGGGTTTCTGATATAGTCGCTTGTTATTCTTTAGGCATGTAGTCCAGCTCAACGAGGGAAGTTATAGTCAGCCATGAAGAGGCGGAGAGTTCACAGGTTAGACGGTCAAGGCTAGATCCAAAATTTGTTTCTTTTTTTTTTTTAAAGTATTTGTATACCTGACTAATGATGGCAAATTAGAGACCATGAAAGCGAAAACATAGATTTAAGTGTGAGATTTGTTTAGATAGTTAAGACGTAACTCCAACTTGGTACTAAAATCGTTTTTAACGCGCCCTAAAATCTATTTAACGATTGTATAATGGCAAATCTGTAGTTTATTTTTGTTGAACTACTATCAATGAACTTGAAAACTATATTCATTGAAACAACAGCCAAGATTTCAGCGTTAGCCTGTTTTTTCCACCAATTACCCAAGTTAATTCAATCATTATAAACATAACAATAGTAACATGACACTGAACTAGATCAAAATTGTCAGCCCAGTTACGAATGAGCTCATAACTGATTGTTGGATTGTCTTCGAAGATGGCCACAAATGTGGGTTAACATGACGAGTAGGAAGTAAGTTCAGTTAATCAAGTCGATAAGTGGAATCAACTTACAGTTATCAAGCCAACAATAAACCACAATGCACACCCAACAATTGCGTTGGCAGATACAATAATTGTTGTTCCAATAACCTCTAACCCGCAGGCAGGCAACAACAATAATAACAATAACAACAGCACTTGGCTCGTGCCAGCAAACAAACAAATCTTAAATAAATATATTAAACTGTCAGAAAACAACAACATGAAACAAGATAATAAATAAAGGCAGGTAACGCCACGCCCGCACAACCCGCTGGACACGCTGCAAAGATGTTGCATTGGAAATTGTTGGCATTCGGTTTGCGAAAGCTGGACTAACAGAGAGAGGGAGAGAGAGGGGGGAAGACAGAGAGGATGAGAGCAAGTTGGGTTTAGCTTAGCATGTAAAAATTGCTTTTTATATTCGTTTGTATTTGTACTCTATTCAAAAAGTTAGTGTAGCTTTGCAATTAACTTTAAACATTTCATGAAACAGTTTTCAGAATGAGCGTTGAAACATGATTTCATGAACGCAAAATGAACTCAAATATTAATCATTAATTACGAGTGATTTCAGGAACTTCGAAATGCGTTTTTATACTTATTTTACTCCCTGTTCCCATTAAAAATGGAAAAAAGGGAGTTATAAAGTACTGCAAATGTGTGTAACAGGCAGAAGGAGGCATTTCCGACTATATAAACTATATAGTCTATATATAAACTATATAGACTATAGTCGATATAGCCATCTCCGTCTGTCTGTCCGTCTGTTCGTATGAACACACAGATCTCGGAGACTATAAGAGCTAGAGACACCAAACTTGGCATGTAGGTTCCTGTATACCATACGCAGATCAAGTTTATTTCAAATTTCGAATGCACCCCCAGACCCCCGCAATTTGAAAACAAACTCCCACAGCCACAATTTTAAAGATAATGCTTTGATTTTTGGTACACATATATGTTGTATCAATTTTGACAAGTTGCGTAAATTTCATTACAATAGCACCAAAGCTATGGAAGAATCAATTACTTCCGTCTCAGCAGGCAGAAGCAACAGTTTGACATGCACTGAACAAGTTAGGTGCGCTGTTTGCTTGCCGCAGGGAGACTCGTATTCTTACTTGTTTAAGTATGTGTCAACTCTCTTCAGTTAAGTATCAGTTAAAACACTTCTATTGCAAAGTTGAGAAACTGTAGCACAATTCAAATCAAACCTGAACTTATTTAAATGCTCTAAAAAACTTTCTCTCTTTGTTAGTGTATTAAACATTCGGTCTGCTGAGTTTAGCTTATCTGGCTCATAGCTGTAATTCATAAAGCAGACAGACTGGCAACCTACGCGACCAAAATGTTGTACGCCAAGATTGAAAACAACTGTTGCTGTTTTTGGTAATAAACGAAGCGTTAAACAAATTGCATTACAGCAACAATAATAGCAACAACAAGCGACTGTGTCTAGTTGTTGTTGTTGTAGTTGTTGTTGTTGTCAGTATGCAAAGCGTCATAAATGAGGGCGCTTGACGGCATCGTCGCCTTGGGCGTAATTACATCAACTACCAAAAATGGTCAAGAGAGTTAAAAATGATCACATATGCTGCTGTTGTTGTTGTTGTTGTTTAATCATACTTGAACTAACAACAACAACAACAACAACAACATGCAACAGCTAAGGGAAATGCCAGACAACAAATTAAATGCAAATGATTGCCAAAAATGTGGTTGAAAAATTACAAAATGCTTTTTCGTCTAGATATTTTCAATTTTGGGTCTTTGCACAGGAAATTAAACATTATTTTTCAAAAATTTTAATTAATGGTCAATTTATAAATGACCGTAAATTAGTTTGAAAAAACAAATGTTGCAATGCCAAGTTGAAATAACTAACAAGCAAATAATTAGTTTAAATTCAAAAGTTTTTACATAATTTGTAAAATTATACGAATAACGCTCATTTAGAACAGTTCAATCTTTGGCATTATTATGCAGGTTTTCTTACCAAACCCAAACTCAGCTAAAACCATATCAAAGCACTTATTATGCAAAACTTGTTTAATCTGTTAAATTATCGCAAAGCCACAGCACATAAATCAAATGGGCTGGCTAGCAAAATCGCAAAAACAAATTCGATTCGTAGTCAACGAAACGACAGCAACAACAAAAATCAGAAATTGCACAGCAATAATATATAAATAATAACAGAGCAGCGAGTTATAGATATATATCGCAATGCAACAAAGCACGCCTTACAAAAATCCAAATGGATTAAATCATGGCTAAGAATTAAAATCAACAACACAAGAATCGTAAATTGCTAACTGAAATCTAATTGCAAAATCGCTTGTTTGACTTAAAGCAAAGTAGGAAAGCAATAAATACAGCTCAAAATTATAGCATAGAAACAGGAAGCCATCGAATATGTGCAAACAAATTAAACAAACGCACATTACATTATAGTACTTATAATAATAGGCTATTGAAAACTGAACAGTTAAACACACAATGGGATTATCTTTTCTATCCTCTTATTGTTACTTTTGCCAACTTGTTTTATACATAAGTATTAGAGGTGTAAAATGTTTAACAGCGTTGGCAATCGATAGTTTCGAAAGTTGTAGTTTGGTTGAGAAGTTTGTTAAAAAAAAACAAGAAATCTTGTCTTCGGCGTGACGAAGATATAAACCCTTGCAGAAATGATTTGCATAAGGAAACTTATTTTGCAACCGAATGTTCCTTAGAAGCTATAAGATATAGTGATCCCGTTTTGATAAAATTTTATCAACATGCGTAGAACGTGTTTAAACTTAGACAAAGTGAGTTTGGTCGAGTTATTTTAGAAAAACAAAAAAGGTTTTCATCCAAAAACTTACTTTTAACTGATTGTTCATATGGCAGATATAAGATATAGTAATCCGATTTCAATTAAATTTTGTCGTCATGTAAAAACTGTCTTTAAACTTAGGTTTAGTGAGTTTGGTTGAGTTATCTTGAAAAACAAAAAAGTTTTTCAAATAAAAACTAATTTTTCAACCGATTGTTCCTATGGCAGCTATATGTTATGGTGGTCCGATTTGGCCAATTCAACTATAGGTACTATCTGCAATAAGAAACGCATATAAACAGACGAACAGAAGAAGTCTCGGAGAAATCTCATTCAGTGCGTTACACATTTCGTGACAAAACTGTAATACCCTCTGCAAGGGTATAAGTCTCTTATGCTAGAACTAATTTTTCAACAGATTGTTCCTATAACAGCTATAAAATATATGTGTTCAATTTCAATCAATTTTGCTTTAATTTAAACTCCGAATTGGAAAGTTTAATTAAGTTTCGTCATGAAAAACAAAATTTTTAACTATCTTTCCATTGCAGTTTTATGTTATAGCGATTCGATTCGATTTGTCTGCAGCAAAAGAAAAGTTGATTTTTATTGTATTTTTGTGTAGTTTGAATTCGAAAACGAATTTGAACACTCTGCGAATAGGCAAATTAGTTTAACAATTAATTAAAACACTATGAATAAACGAAAAATTGTTGTTAACTTTCGCAATAATTTCCACTTAAACTCGCTCAAACTCCTAACTCCATATTCAAATAGTTAAGACTTGCTTTAATTTAGCTTAAGACATATAGAGTTAATTGAGAAACAAAGTTCATCTACTTTGAACTATTAAGTTTTACAATCATTTTAAAACTTTAATGCACAAAATAAGCCAAAACATGAACATGAACACTATAAATCTTTCGGAGAAGCGACTATAAGTTAATGATTTTGGGCTTGATAAATTCAACAAAGTTGGCAAATTGCTAAGAAAAAAAAAACTGCAATCAAACAGATTACAAATGACATTGAAATTGCACAATACAACCACAGCCATAGCAATAAATGGACAGACGGAAAGACAAACGGACAGACAGATGCATTAACCAAGCCAGTAGCAAAACTGTCAGCCACTTATTGAGCCACTCACTCACTGAAGTAGTCCCAAAGTTGGCCAGCAGCCAAGTTGGGCCATGTGCCGCTGAGGTGTGGTGTCTTGGGTTTGGTCCAGCGCCGATCTGACGAAGGTTACACCAAACACCACATACAAAACCTCAACACAATTTTGTTGCCATTTATGTGCTCTTTTCTTCTATTTTTTGCTTTTTGTTAGTGTTGTCAGATTTTGTTATTTTTTTTTTATATTTTTTTCTTGTGCTGTCCAGTTGAATGAACTGTTTACGCCCACAGCAGACGATGAGGCATACGGGGATTTTAGCGTCTGGCGTTCAAATGAACATGTCACGGATAGATATAAAGCCGGAGCCTGCTAAGCCGCAGAGTTCAAAGCGAAGGCGTCATATATTGCTGCTGCTGATGTTGCTATTGTTGTTGTTGTTGCTGTTGTTGTCGTCAGCTTGTCAACAGATGCCAGCGATAAGCAAGCAACAAGCTAAACCAAGACAAGCGTCAAGACTCAGCCTCATAACTTGCACGTTGATCAGCGGCGTAAAATCTACAATTGGATTTGCGGGGAATTTATAGCCAACTTTTTGGCTTGACAACAACTATAAACACTCTACACTTTTAAGCGCCGTTTCCTTATGGATCAGTCAACGTTATCCTGCACTTTAAATTTGAAATAAAATAATTATTATACAATTCATTTACAAATAAAGTAACATATGTCTAATTCTTTAGAAATGATTTTTAAATGTAGTTCAATTTTGAAAATAAAACAAGAAAAAAAAGTTATCTTCGGCTTGGCAAGATGTTGTTCATATGAGAACTTAATTTACCACTGATTTTTGCTATGACGCCTATATGTTATAGTTGTCCGATCAGGCTGAGCGAAAAACGTATTTTTCGTGATAAAATTAAAATACTACAGTAAAACACAAAATTTTAGTCCAAAATTGTTTCTTTCTTCAATTTTAGATTTTAAAAACCACAATTTTTAGCAGATTCAATTTTTAATTTTTAAATATTAACGAAAATATTTAAAAAAAATATTATATAAAAACAAGTAAGAACATTGCAGTCGGGTTCTCCCGACTGCGGTATACTCTGTTTTATGTACGTTTAATAAATTAAATTCTTGTAAAGACTACTTATACACTACGAACTATAAAGTGAGTTTGATATAGGTATCTTAAAAAACATAAGTTTTCATACAAAAACTTATTTTCAACCGATCGTTCCTATGGCAGTTATACGATATAGTCGTCCGATTTTGATGAAATCTTGTCATCATGTATAAACTCTTCTTAAAATTAGGTAAAGTGAGTTTGGTTGAGTTATTTTAAAACAGAAAATAGTGTTTCATACAAAAACTTATTTTTCAACCGATTGTTCCTATGGCAGCTATAAGATATAGTCGTCCGATTTTTATCAAATTTGGATAGCATTTATAAAATGTTCTTAATCTTACGTAAAGTGAGTGTGGTTGAGTTATCTTGAAAGACAAAAAAGTTTTTTTATACAAAAACTTATTTTTCAACCGATCGTTACTATGGCAGCTATATGTTATAGTGGTCCGATCTGGACGATCTTAACACTTTGTCTGCATATGGTATATATCAACATGTATACCAAGTTTGGTTGCTCTAGCTTCAAAACTGTGGGAAACAACTGCGTTCATACAGACGGACGGACGGATGGACATTTCACAAACCTCTTTTTTTCCATTCTGAAAAAAAGAGTCTAAAAACAAAACTGATTCCATGTTCAAAAATTGAATTTTTTAAGAACATACATACAAACGGAATTTAGAAGTTTTCGCAAGTTTGAACTGCTCTGAAACCGAAGCGTTCTAATTTGCGAGCGACCCAAAGCCAAAAAATGTAAAAGTTCTTGAAATTATATCAAATTTGAAATGACCTTTTTTAAATCAATTCCGTTTCTTTCAATCGGAATCTATTTAAAGAGTTTTTGAATGCCAATAAAATGTTTTTTTTTTTAAAATAAATGTTTTGTTTGATTCTGCTTAGACATTGCTTAAGTTAATAAAGTTCCAAAACCAAACACTTTAAAAGAATTTAAAAATTCGCAATATGTAAGAGTAGCATTATCCAAACAAACTGACTTTTTCGCTATGCTGACTCACATGCGGCAGCATGTAGCATGTAGCAGCATGCAGAACAGTGCTTAGCTTAGCTTAGCTTATAACTCACATGATAAATGCTCGTAAATCTGTTTGGTATCATGTTCTATTCGTCGAGTGGCCAATCAATTTGTCATGTGGCTAGACTCGGTTTATCAATGATTTATGAAGATGCCCGTGCAGTAGCAAGTGGCAGCAGGTGCAACAAGATAGAAGCGGCTGCATGCCACCAACAAACATGTAGCAGCGTCGACTGAAGCCAACTTTGCCATACGTCCGTTCGTCCGTCTGTCTGTCTGTCTGTCTGTCTGAGCGGATGTCGGCGCTTTTTGGCGGCAAATTTAGCTTAAACCAAACGCTGGCAATGTTTTCATGGCTCATGGCAATGCGAGCGTCGAACTGTTAAGTTATGAAGCTGCTCCAAACGGAAGCGCGTGTTTAAGGTTATGGGCACAGGGCCAACAACAACAGCAACATTTACAACAATAACAACAAGAACAATAACAACAACCACAACAGTAGAAAACTCACCAAGTCCATTTTCGTGGCCTCGTAAAAACAGTTTCTCCAAGTACTTAATAAGCTGCTGCGGATAAAATTTAGCCAGATCGCTAAGCGGAACTGCATCTATGACAGTTAAACCCTGCCACTTGATTTGAATATACTTCGTTTCCCTCACTAAAAAGATGTCGACAATCTTCTCGATTGCCAAGCCGCGTTCAATGCCGTGCGCTCGATTGGAGAAGCGCAGTTCAGCATTCCAGCACTCCCCTGAGACAAATTGACTGCTGCTGCTGCTGCTGTTGCTGCTATGAGCAGAGTTGAGGATGTCGCCGCAGAGCCTAGTTTGAACTGGAGTTTTGGGTGTAGTTAACATTATGCTAGATCGGCGCGTGTTTGCAACAAGCCGCACGTTATTGCAAAGTGCATCTGGCAACTTCTGCGAGTTCGACTGTTGCACCACCTCTGTGAACTCAACTTTTGGAGTTACTTTTTTGTCAGTGATATCAACTTTTGGAGTATTTTGTTTGTCAATAATCTCAAGTTTTGGAGTTGCTGTTTTGCACGCGCTGGGATGTACGCTTTGTCTGCGATTGCTTCTATTTTGGAACGTTGGTGGCAAGTTGTTCATACGATTGCGGCTTTTGTCAAGGCTCAAGCGTCGTCTATTTAAAGGCATCTGTAAAGTTGTAGGCTAGTGTTAGCCAAACCAAAGGATTAGTTCAATGCACTAAGCATTAAGAAACTGCAAAGCTACTTACTTGCTCTAGACTCGTCATGATGGCATTATCGTGCATCGTCTGTCGACGCAAAATTGAAGTCTTGGCCGCACGCGCTTTTGACATTTGAGTGGGCGCTAAAAAGGGCAACGGTGGCGGCGCCGGTGACAGGAATGGCGTCGGCAATGGCGCCGGCGTCGCCGTCGACAACGGCAGCGGGTTTACCTGCTTAATCAGAACGGACGCTGTGGCTGCCACCAGGCCACTTACTCTCTTAGCCATTTTACTGTGCTGCCATATTTGCGGCTGCTCAATAATTTGCTCAATAGTTTGAGCGGAATTTGTCGGCTGCTTGATGGTTTGAGCTGGTTTGTTCGGCTGTACTTGCTGCTTATTAGTTTGAGCAAGTTTTGTCGGCTGCGCCGGAAACTCAGTAACGTTAAGGACTACTTTCGGTTGCAGCTTATCAATAGTTTGAGCGGTGTTGGTCAATTGCTCAATAGTTTGAGTGGATTTTGTCAGCTGCTGCTGCTCAACAGTCTGAGCTGGTTTTGTCGAAAGCTGCTGCTCAACAGTTTGAGCGGGCTTTGTCGGCTGCTCAATTGTTTCTGCGGAGTTGCTCAACTGCGTCGGCTGCTCAATAGTTGCAGCTGGTTTTGTCGCCTGTGCCATCTTTTCATAAGTTTTAGCAAATTTTATCTGCTGCGGCCGCTCAACAGTTTGATCAGGTCTTTTTGGCTGTGCAATAGTTTGAGCAAGCTTTGTCTGCTGCGTCTGCTTAATGTTTTGAGCAAATCGTTTTAACTGCGCTTGGTCAATAGTTTGAGTGAGTGTTGGGATATCGGGCCCAAAAGTTTGAGCGGATCTTTCTGAGTGCACAATAGTTTTGCCGGATTTCGTATGCTGCGTATTAGTTTGAGCGGGTTTTGTGGGCTGTGCCGGCTGCTCAATTGTTAGAGTGGGTGTTTGAGCGGTTGCTGTCGTATTTAACTCGTTCATAGAGACCAAAAGTTTCTCATACTTCTCGCTAAATAGGCTATGCTTATTTGTTGCCAGAACGATTGGCAGGACATGGTTTAGCTGGTGTTGCTCTTCCGACAGTGGCTGTTGCTGTTCGGACAGTGGCTGTTGCTGTTCGGACTGTGGCTGTTGCTGTTCGGACTGTGGCTGTTGCTGTTCGGACTGTGGCTGTTGCTGTTCGGACTGTGGCTGTTGCTGTTCGGACTGTGGCTGTTGCTGTTCCGACTGTGGCTGTTGCTGTGGTGTTGATTGTGGCTTTTGTTGTTGTTGCTGTGGTGATGATTTGGACGGCTTCTTTATTTCGATAGCCGTCTTGAAGCTTGTGATGCTTTCGTCGTCAGAGCTACTGCTGCTCAGATTAAGCTTCTGTTCTTGTTTTGGCTGCTTCTGTTTGTTCAAATTGTTAGCAAGGGACTTTTGCAAACGCCAATCGCGCTTTGTTATTGTGTTTTTTGTCTCCGTCTGCACATTAGCGCCATTATCACTTGTGCCTGGATCCTGCGCAGTTTTGTTGCGAGCCTTTGCACATTGTTCGGCAAATAGTTGTGCCTCGAAATCAGCCAGCAAGCCCATGCAGTCTCCGCTTAGATTCTCAATCGGTTCCCAAGTGGATTCGTCAATGGAATAACCTTGCCATTTGAGATATAATTGTGCACGTCCATTCACAAATCGCTTTTTTAATATTTTCTCGACGTTGTGCGTGTTATCCTTTTTCTTATTATTATTCTTTTTGGTCTTCTTTTGGCCACTGATGGCGGGCAACTTCGCAGACGCATCTGAACCATATGCTGTTCTTTTGCCAGCACTGCTTCTCGGCGTTGTGTTGTCGGCCATTTCTAGCAGCTTATGAAATGGAGAACGGGGAAAAACGCGCAGGGGAAATGAATTGTATGTAAAATAATACAACTTGTATGTTTATTTAATTACCTTCCTTCGATCAACTTTTAAAGAAAAACACTTTACACTTTTTCAACTTTTCTATTCCAGGCACGCTCTGCGCATCTGAAGAAAGAAAGAATGGGAAGGAGAGGAATGCGGAGCTGCCAGACTGTTGCAACATTACAATTATCGATAACAGACGCAATTATTTGCATATTCGCTTTCAATTGGAATTTGAAATCAAATTCAAGACATTTCCACTTGATATTTTTAAACCAGTTTATAAGTCGGAAATATCTTTTTAAAAGTATGTTAGCAATGTCTTAAGCTGTTTTTGTTTTTATTTTTCTTATTTTTTAAACATTATATAAATTGCAACAAGTAGTGTTACTGCCTTTGCACCTGTTTTGTGCTCAGCATTTTTACCTTAAACTTGTTTTTCCATTGCTCCTTTTAAAGCACACACAAACCGTTAAAAGCAACCTCAGATAACTAAAGCGGAAATAATGTGCACTGTGAAAATGTACATAAGTATTTTAATTGGCCAATGGCAAAAATACCAGCCCGTTGATTTCTTAGGCATACATACATATATATTTTTGCGCTTTAAAAATGCATGTTGCTACAATGTATGTATGTAAATTTTGCTTTTCACTGTAATAATGCGCGTGTTGAGTTGAATTTTGCATAGCCCTACCATGGACAATGTCATTGGCATGTTTCTCATCATTATGGTGCAGAAAGCGTCAATTTCCAAAAACTAAACAATCAAAAGAAAAACCACTACTAATTACTCAAAATGTTTGAAGTCAACAAACGTACACATAGTCTTGGACTCTTTCGTTTGATGAATGAGACCAACATATATATTTGTCACGTTTGGAAGAGTGCTAGACTCGTTTATCAACCCAAAAAAAAGCTCATGCTGTGTGACAGTTTGAAAAAAAAAGTCAGTCAAGCCCCGAGAGGCAGACACACAGTCAACCTGTTACGTTTTTTGAGCAAACTTGTGGAGCAACTTGCGCATTTATTTCACTTTCTTTCATCATGTGGCATATCGGTAGTGCCATCTTTATCTAACGTGTAGCAAATATGTTTTAATTCGATGAAATTAACAACTTTGATACATGGTTGGAAAAGAAAAGTGAAATGACGTACATATTTGTGTGCGGCAAGGGCAACGTCAAGGGTTTTCAAAGTCAACGTCAACACATGAGCGATTCACTTTCATTTTCTTTATTGTTACAAAATATATATCAACTCTCTATACACAATTTTGTTGGACAGTACACATTTAGTGTTAAATTTGCATAGTTGTCGGCAAAAATGCGCCCAGAAACTTGTTTTTTTATATGGCAACAACTCGCGCGACATAATGTCTGCATATAAAATGAATATATATACATACTTATAAGTAAATATATACATATATATTTTGCATATTTTTACAAATATAAGTAGATTTTCAGAGTTGAATTTCTTGATTTCTATTTAGTATTTAGTATACACACATGCTCTTAATAAATGGTTTTTTCTGAGGCACGATCATCAGGTCATCATTAGTACGTTAATTTTATTAAGTCAGTTTTTGTTTGAAAAGTTTACCATAGTCGTTTTTTTTATTGAAATTCACTCGGTGATTTCTACGCTGCTTGATTTTTGTTTCAGTATTAAATTTCGTGTTAGTCGATAGGTTTTGTCAGCCTCTTCTTCGGCGTGAGCGCGTTACGTAAGAATTTTGATTTAAATTTCTTGTTTTTTTGTTTGTTATTTTGTTAGTTATGCTTTGTTTTCTATTGATTAACATGCTCGTTTGTCGGCTTTACGCTGTTTTTTTTTTCTTGTTGGTATTTGCCAATCAGTTTAATATTATGTCAAGATTATGTATGCAAACATATACATATGCTTGTGTGTATGTTAGTGGTAATCAATTTTGAATATAATTGAGGAAAACTGTCGTGAGAATCAGCAACAATAAATTTGATCATACTTTTTTTTGTCTAATTGCAAATTTTTTTTTATAATGTGCTGTTTTCTCCGGATGTGATTTTCGATAGTTGATAATTTACTTTCATCAAATGAGTCGATTTTCATTATAGCTGACGAGATCGATTCTTATCTTAATGGCAAGTGAGCTTAAGTTTTAAAACAAGATCAAACCTAAGACAAATCAATCAAAAACCAATCTTGTCAAGAGTGAAATTTAGAACACCTAATAGAAATTTACTTCCGCAAAATCTTGATGAATGTGGCGATGGGAAAAGGTTTGGATATCTCATGCTTAAATGTATTTCGTGTTTAAACATTTTAAATCTCTCTCGTGTGCCATCTATCGATAGTTTGCGATTTATGTACAAGGTGGCAACGCTGCGTATTCGATTGCAGAAAGAAAAAAATCAGCGAAGTAAATGCATTTGTACATATGCAAATTGTGAATACATATACATGTAAATGTGTACGAGTGTGCAAATTATTAAACAACTTACAAGATTATATTTGCAGATCATTTCGAGCAGCAACAGCTCACTTAAGTCAATATTGGCAGTGCTCTGAGGACGTTTTATGGTATTTTCAACAAAGCTGACCCAGCTACAATCGTGTTTACATATGCATGTGTGTATGTGTAGGTGTGTGTTTGTATTTGCCTTGGCAATTAAATTTCACCGTTAAGTTAATATTTCCATAGCAAACAGTAAAACAAATATAAAAACACAGGGTGACACCAATTTAATTGACACAGTGACAATTTAGCACAGTTTTAAACAAAGTCGTCTTATTACAGCAGCACTTAAATAAGGATGCCGAAAAACGCAAAGATAACGGTTACAATTGCCTGACATACATACATACATATTTACATGAACAGGTGCAGTCCGTTTTACAGTATTATTTGTCAGCTTTTGTTATCTCTTTCTGCATATTCTTAAAACCAGTGCTAAAACTGTAAACAGTTTTGCGTGCACTGCGGAAATACGTGCTTAATTTTTCATTTTCATTGGGGCTTATTGTGGGCTCTTTTTCTTGCCGTTTCATTCTTTTTCAACTTTATCGTGACAAATCACAACAATTCGTTTTTATTTTACTTCTTTATTTTGAACACGCAATAATTGTTTCATATCATTTTAGAGACTCTTCAGTGGACAGACCTCGACTGAGTTCCGGCTGCTAAAGGTAAAAAAAAAGCCCAAAAAGGTTTCATGGCTCAAGATAAATTAGCATGAAGTGAATCAGAGTTTTGTTTGTGTCTTCTGTTTCTTAATGAAAACATACAAATCGCATCTTAAGATAACGCCCAGAACAACAACAACAATAACAACAAAAACATGGGCAATAACAGCGACAAAAATATGACTAAATGCGCCGGAGTATTATAAATTCAATTATAAGTTTTTTGTTCACTTGTTATGTACACATATACTTACACACAAATATATAAACATAAACATAATAAAAATAAATATCATATGTAAAACTCACTCACCTTGTGCGCTGCTGACGCTGACGCTGACACAGCAAAAGACGAAGAAGATGAAGAAGCTGAGGCTCCACGCTGGCGTTGGAGTCGACGTCGCCGTCGACAGCGACGCCCGCTTTAATTTGACAGGCATCTTATTTTTAAATTTTTGTTTTATTTTTCAAAAGACTGTTGTTTTTGTAAAATTTGCGGTTGTAATTTTTGTTGTTGTTTTTGCTTAGTGTTTAGCTTTCAATTTGTAAATTATTAGCAATTTATTTGGTTGCTCAGTATTTGCATTTTGTTTATTATTTCACTTATGGCTTTTAAAGCACATTTTAATCAAAATTTAAAGCTGCCAAACTGGTTTTCATTTTTTCTGCTTTTATATGTAAATGTATCTTTTAATTAAACAAAACTCTCTTGAATTATTGGCGTACAGCTCGATAAAGTTACCGTTAAAATGTAATTAATAATAATGTGATATCATTTTTATAAAATTTTGTGTTTTTTGCTTAGTTTTTAATTTAGCGAAAAGTTCAAGGCTACGTTGCGTATGTTGAATATTTAGAATTGTGTGTGAGTGGGCCAAGTTTATATTTGGCGTTATTAAATGATTATAACTGTTGCTTTTATTTTGATCAACTTTAAAGGAACAAAAATAGTTAGTAAAAAACAATGTTTTCAAAAGCAATATATCAACAATGATTAGCATATGCATTAAAACCAGCAAAGAATTTAAATCAGGTTTTTAATTCAGTTTGGTAACTTTCCAGCCAGACCTGCCAACTCGTCAACAAGGTGCTGTCAACTTATTAATGCGGCGTTGTCAAACATGTAATAGTATTGACCTGAGGTTAAACAAGTAACCAAAGTCGAAGAGATATACCCTTGCAAAAAAGTTGTTCATATGAAAGCTTTATTTTCGACCGATTGTTCCTATGGCAGCTTTATATTATAGTGTTCCGATTTGACAGATTCTGACATATGTAATGTTTGCAGTCAAAAAGGAAGCATCTGTGCCAAGCTTCTTGTTTATAGCTTTAAAACTTAGAGACTGGGCGATATTGTTCAAGAATTTATATGCTTTATGGGGTCGGAAAAGTCATCTTCAATGCGTTACACATTTCATGACAAAATTATAATATCCTCTGCAAGAGTATAAAATCTAAAAGCTATTTAACGCCAATTTAATTGATAACAATAAGAATAATTTGAATAATTTATGCAAAAAACTGTTTCTAGAATATTTTCAAACAAGAGTTCCTGAATGTGAAATAACTATGCTTTGAAGCTTTGATAACATGTTCGTTATTGTCCAAACTAATAGTATTATGTGCATATGTTTAGTTATTTATGACAACTTTATTGGTTTTTTGATTTAATTTGATTTTGGAATTATCTTAAAATTTGAATCTGCTGCACACAGTTGAAAATTTGGCTATATATTTTCACCTGCTGCTTGGGCGCTTTGTCAAAAATAATGGCAATATTCACCTTGAATATGTCATGCTGTATATATATATATACATATATATTTATAGCAATCTTGTGAAGATACTACATTTGTTTGTTGTTTTTTTTAATTTTTTGTTGCTATGATTATTTATAATTATCGTTAAAGTTTTCGGTTGCTGTCATTTCTATTTCGTGTGTTTCGTATTGACTTTTGCTATTTTGCCATTTATTATAACTAATTTCTTAAAGAAACACTCTCTCGAAATATGATCGGTCGTTTGTTGTCGATGACCTTCGTTTATTACTTGGGGTCTTTTGTAGCTGCAAGTTTTTAATTAATATTTTTAATTAATATGCTTTTTGTTGTTGTTATTGTTGTTTTTAATGCATATTCTTGGCAGTTTCTAATTGGAGGTCAATCGAAAAGACTTCAACGGCGAGTGCAGTTAATACTATTTTATGCTAATACTATTTTTTTATTATTGGCTTTAAGCTAAGAATCTCAATGTCTATGAGTGGCGTTTTAATTGGCTAAACAACGAGTGCAGTGAGGCAAAAATCACTATCAGGCAGCACGCACAGTGACCACACATTGCGGTTTGTTTTGGTTTAAAAAAAACTTGTATTCAATGCAAAGTGAAATTTTCCACACACTGGAAGTAAAAGCGCCTAAAGACGTTCAAAACAACAACAAAAAAAGCAAAAACTTGCAGCAATACAACAAATTCGAAATCAACAATAATAACAACAACGACCGCAAGTAATGACCGAGTGCCTGATTTGGTTTTGGGAGGGAGGGAGGTAGGGGGTTGTCTTTGTTGTCTTGGCCACTTTTATGACGTTGAATCAACCGTAATGCAAAATTACGCGCTTTGCATACGTGAAAAGCAACAAAATAACAAAACAATAAATGAAAACCGAATTACAATTAAAGCCGCGCTCAACATATAGAAAACCGTTCGACGACCGACCGATCAAGCGATCGGGCATTAAGGTTGCGGCGGACGCACTTGCTCCGTTCAAGCCACACACAGACACACAAACATGCACACATGCACAAGCACGCGCACTGAAACACAGGCAACAGGCACAGTTACCTACAAAAATCAATGCCTCGATGGCTTTTGTTTTGGTTTTGGAGCTACACGCAAAATGCTTTTGGCCTGGCCAAGAGTCTCGCAGTCGCTGTCGCTGTCGAACCGTGGGCAACAACCAATCTGAGACGCGTTTCGAATTGAACTGAAACTGAAGAACTGACAATGGCTCACACGACGAACGAGCAAAAAGGCAGCGGCTAAAACACGTTTTAAGCTCAAACAAGTGCACTGCACTACGCGAGAAAGAAAGAGGCCCAAATGTTAGCGTTAACATGGGAGAGACTGACTGAAAGACTGAGCTTAAGATACGGAGAGCGGGTTGAGCTGGCTGCTGGGAGCCGCAACTGGAGCTGGGAGCTGAGCAAACAGCGCGTGGCTGCTTTTAGCAGCTACATTAGGCCAAGACATGGGTAGTGTTGTCTTTGCTTGAAGGGTTGTCAGGTGTTTCGTGTTTAATTTCAAAGAAAACCTAAATTATTGTGCTCCTTTCTTTAAGCCCAGCTATTTATAAAGTATGAATTCGCATTGTTTAAACTTAACATTTACTTTTTGTTAAATATCAAAGGCTGATAAAGTAATTTATAAGCATAAATTACAAAAGCGTTTATTTACACACATTTGATAATGCTGCATACACATATGGCCCAAATAATAAGCACACCCAGAACATTTTTTTTCAGTGGAGGATAACCAAAAATGTATCCGCTGCAATTGAAAACTATAATTTACATTTGAACCAGTGCATTATTCTCTAACAAAAAAAAGTGAGTTTGGTCAAATATTGGTTCATATGAAGTTTCCATGGCAGTTTGTTCTGCACAAGATCAAAATTTGCCTGGCCAATATAATGAGAACACTTGTATCAAAGTGTTGTGTACGACGGCTTGAAAACAATTTTGATCAAAATTTGAATGCAGTATTTTTTGTTTATCTATTAGCTGTTGTATTAAACTCTATTATTAATATTTTTTTTAATTAGAAGTAAAACAGTTAACCTTGGTTCTTGGCGAACGTCCTTTGAGTTTTGTACTAAGTATTTTTGATGTCCTGCTAAAGATCGATCTTATTATATAATTTTTTTGAATTGGAAAATCTCGAGGATGTGTAAGTTAAGGTTTGAATTAAGAATTAAGTGTCAAAACTCAAGGATAAATGTCCTCACCGAAGCCCTGAATGGAAAAACACACTGTAGAGAGGCCACCTTCAGGTCATTTAAAGACAATTGCGCGAATACGGCAGTCCAGACACGTTATCAGAATATCAATCTACCAATTCAAATGTTTGTTAAGACTGGAGTTGAAAAATGATAGAAAACAAGTAAGAAAAGTTATCTTAGGCATGCCGAAACCCTAGCAGAATGGTTTTTTTATGTGAAAACTTAATTTTAATCGATTGTTTCTATGTTAGCTATAAGATACGATTTTATTATTTGAAATAAACAAAAACGTGTATCATTCAATAACTCATATATCAAAAAAATGTTGCAATTGTAGCTATAAGATATACTCGACCGAATTCAATCAATTTTTTTCTAGAATGACAAAAACATTCTAAAACTTATAGAAGGTGAATTTGATTGAAATAACAAATGAATTTTTCTACAACCCATTGTTCCTATGGCAGCTATAAGATACAGTGGTCCCATTCTGATAAAACTTTGTAAATATGCATCAAGATAGCTTTAAAACTGAAGTTTTCATAGATAAACAGACAGACAGCATAGATCGGACGGATAAAATTATATTTATTAGAAGCACAAGTGTAATGGTCTGAAAAGCACGTACATGAACCAAGTATAAGTAACTCAACGAACATTCTTCAGATTAACACATTTACTTTACACACAGCTCAACCAGGCGTAGCTAAGACACAAACCAAATCGAAAGCTTCAGCAAAGTTCATACTTTAGGAGTTGGAATTTGAAGAATAAATTTAAATTGAACATTATTTTCAGATATTTATTAGGTGAATTCATTTTAGGCTATATATCTAACATCAAGTACAATAAGAAATCATGCCATATCCCAAAAAAATCATTATTACAGATAAAAAATTAAAACTAATTTTAAAATGAATATACTAACTGTAATGTTTATACAATTTTGGAAATGAGTTGGTTTTTAGGTCCCAAATTGTGTTGATTTCCAAATTGTCGTGACGCAATTAATTACTTAAAGTCAAGACAACATTTCAAAGTTTTATCCCCAACTGCTTTATCTTAAAAGGTACGCATAATCTCACTAGCAATTTCAAATGTCAACACGATTTGGAACCCACTTCAAATCAAATATTTGCGCATTTCTCGAAATTACCAGAACAACGAACGAATAAACTTTGCGTGGAGATTGATGTGGGCTTTTGTCAACGATTGATTTGTATTTTGTTTGGGGGTTACACGGACAGCGAACGTTCATAAGAATTCATGGCTGCAGGACAGCGTTGTTATAAAGAGGACATACCGCATTCTGGTCGCCTGTGGTGCTGCCACCGTTTTTCTGTAAGTTAGTCATGACTATGAATGTGACATACGCAAGGGACAATGTATTGGAGGTATGCAAATGATGTGCGACAACTTGTTCTCCCTCTGTCCCTATCATAGTATTGCTGTTGTTGCAGCCTCTAAAGGTGCAAGGAACTCTGCGGCATACGACTGAGGCAATTTGTCCATCTGCAGCCTGAAAGTATGCAATACATACTCAACTCTTTTTTGTATGGGACTCAATCGGGTATGTTCTCATCTCCGTATGGTTTTCAACACTTTCTTTCTCCGTTTGCAGACACTTTCTAAATTTCACTTTCGAATTGATTCTACTTTTACTGTCGTCCCACTACCATGCGGTAATTATGTGGAATTGATACGAAAGTGGAGTTCAGAACAGACCTGATTAATTAACTTTATGCGATAACAAGATAACAAATAAATAACCTGCTTTCTTTACTTTCTAACAGCATCTAAAACTCGAATATAGGCCAATTTCGAATCCATATAATTTGTTCGATTGCGGAAACAGGAACAGTGCTGTAAATATGTTTATGATGGCGAGTCCTGCGCCTTGTCAATTGTCTGTTGCAGCATCAGCTACGATATTTTAATCTATTTGCTGGCAGCTGACATTGACAGCCTTAAGACGAACCGCGGAATATTCTTTTACGGCTTTAATCGAAAAATTTGCTCCTGACATTTTTTGTTAGCTTACAGTTTTCTTTGCAACATCTTTTATTTCTTATTTCATATTATTTCTTTTTGTAGCATCTATTCTATTTGTGTAACCACGCAAGTTAAACAACAAAAAAGTTTATTTCGTGCGTGTCCTTAAACTCGACAGTTACTGCTGCGTGTGTGTGTTTGTTGCTCTGGTTGTGTGTGAGTGTGTAACTGTGGTTGTGGCTGTATTCGTGCGAATGTCTGAGGTTTTGGCAGCCAACACGCATGGGTTTCTCAGAAGCCACAGAACAAAGCACTCATTGAAATTTGAGTCTACCATACATGAATTCTCGAAAATGCATTCAAACGCGTTCGAATTGGGCCTGAAAGTACTTTCCAAAGAAAAATATTCAAAGAGAAAAGCTCGTACTTAAAGCTTTTCGAAAACTTTACACTGTGTTTGTTGTTTTAATTTCTTCTACATTTTAAATACAAATGAACGAATTAGGCAATGCAATTTTACAAAACTAAAGACATTCAGAGAAAAGATTGTACACAAATTGTAGGGAACAATATTTGAAAAAAAAATGCACATTTGAATTGCCTTGTGAACATGTTCATAAAACGTGATATCCAACCAAGCATGTCCTACCAAAAAGAATATCATAATTCAAATTGTAAGAAGAAGGACAAAAATAAGTAAAGAAAGAGAAACCCGTCAGATTCCCATTAGAAGAAACCACAAACACGTACTAAATGCTCACTGTGGCAGTCAATTGTCTGGCTGTCCCCCGATGCAGGAATAGACCAAGAAATAATTTGTCATTATGTTGCAGACAGTCTTGAAAGGGAAAGGAATTCGGAAACGGAAACTGAAACTGAACTCCACGCGAACAAAACAAAACTTGCTCAAACTTGAAAAGCGTTCTAAGGCGGAGGCGCCACCAATCCAAAATATTTAACTTGTCATCATTGCAGCTGGTTTTGCTTCTTTAAGCAAAATTTAATGATTTGTTAGCTACAGTCGGCTGTGGTTGCCCAGAACTGCCCAACTTGTTGACCACACATAATTATAATGTCAACTCAGCTGCCAAATCCAGGAAATTCAAGGAGTTGACCCACACAAAGTTTAAGGTCCTTTGGGCGCTCTCTCTGTCACATGGTTTATTGTTTGTTGGCAACAACAATGTTCACTTTAGCGCTCTGGCTTCTTGCATCCTGGCTGGTATGAAGTACTTATTCGGCTTTGGCTTAGTGTATTCAATGATGGCTTAAAGACAAGTGTCACTTAACGAAATAACAACAAATTAAAACAATTTAGGCCATTTCAGAAACTGTAGTAAAGCTGTAAAGTTAAGCCACATTGTGAATTAAACATTAGCAACTTTTAAACATTAAAGTGTTTAATGTTTAATCGTAAGATCTGGAATAAAGCAAATTAAATCTATTAGCCAAGTCATAAAATGTAACTTTGTTTAAAATTTAGTTTACAACTATTAAGTTGTTTTGATCTAGGAAACTTTTTAAACTGTTTCAAGCTGAAAGCTATTTGAATTAGGATAAACATACTATCTAGCATTTGAATTTTATTATGGTTCAACATTGTTTAGTTAAGCTAAGTATATAAACACACATGTCAAAGAAAATATAAAACAAAAATTTGGCTAATACTAAAAAATCCAAATTGAATAAATTTCAATCAATACTCAGTCAACCATATACGGAGCGCCCTGAAAATGGAGTGAAAAAGGACTCCAATAACAACTCCTCAAAGGAGCGTTTCCGGAGCTCTCCGATAATGGAGTGAAAAGGGACTCCCATATAAACTCCTTAAGGGATCGTTTCCGGAGCTCTCCGATAATGGAGTGAAAAGGGTCTCCCATATAAACTCCTTAAGGAATCGTTTCTAGAGTGCTCCGAATTGGAGTGCAAAGGTATCCTACAGCAACTCCTCAATGGAGTGAATTGGAGTGAAAAGGGAGTCTGAAAGAGAACCGTTTGGGAGTGTTTCGGAAGTTTAGAATCACTAAAATCCCCAACTCCTTATTCTATCATCAAATCTTGACAGAGTTGGCTGGGAGCTACATTCTTTTAATCTATTGCACTAAAATTCCCAAACTATTTGTTACTTGGGACATAGAGAGGTGTGTACAAAGGCGGCATCCGGAAACAGAAAATTCATAACGCGCGATAATAATAATTTTTTTTTATGAGTTTTAAAAGCAATCCCAAAACACACCGTATGAGTTCGCATAAAGTCCTTGCGGGTTATCTAAGTAAGCATTCTGGGATATCGAAATAGCTCATTTCGTAGGATTGCTGTTTTCATATATTTTGAACGTGCCTTTTTCTCATTCGGATACCCTCCTTTTGGTCTTTTAGGAGCGTCCCTTGGAGGTTTGGAGGGGGTCCTAACAGTACACCGATGGGACTCCTCTGGTTGGCTGGGTAGCTTACAATCTTTAAAATCTCTAGATAACTTTATGGTATTTCGTTCTTGCCTTAAACATCAGTATTTCATAAATTTAATTGTTTTTGCTGCAATCTCAAATATATGTCAAATACATGAATGCTTTTAAAAACCACTTTTCTCACACAACTCGAATAACCCATTTGCAATGTCAAAAATACTTTTGCAAACAATTGCAATCGCTCAACTAACAATCAATATCTGTGATAACATTTTGAATTTTATGTGCTATATAACTGAACAGACAACACACAAGACGTTCTTAAATCCACAACATATTTTCCACTTTTTATCAGCTGCAGCACAGAATGATTGAACGTCCTGCTTGGCTGTGGCTAATTTGATTGAAAAGGGTTTTTTACACCAATTTCATTTTCGCAAGCAAACAATAAAAATCGACGATGCGCATAAGTTGAAAAACAAAAACAAAATGTATCTTAACTTTTTTATTCGTTGTCATTCTTTTTATAAGCCCAAAGCAAAGTTCGTGGCACTTGGGCGCCCAAAGTTTTTACTTTTTTCTGTAAGCGCTGACCAAACGCAAAATGTCTCAGATTTGAAATTAATTATACAAATGTCCAAATTTTATAAGGTCTGTCGGCAACAAACTTGTCGAGTCATATTAAATGTGATGTCTGCATTGTTGTAGCCTTTACCCAAATACAAATTATTGGGTTCAGTATGCTGCGAGACAAGAATTTAACTTCTGCACAACATTAATCGTGATAATTTTGTTTAAAAAGATACAAGAGTTGGGGGAGCGGCAATGAATAGTTGTAAAATGTTAATCTTTTGAAATAAACTGGCATTTAAAATAAATGTCTACGAATCTACATGCTGAATTTGATAGCTAAAGCTATATGAAAGCAGAAAAGTTGTTAATATAGAAACTTCATTTTCAACTGATTGCTTCAAAACTGAGAAACTACACACGTAAAAAAAAAAACATTGAAAGTCACCCTTAAAATAAGAAAATGGTCTAAAAAAAGAGAACAAGGGAACTTCGCCTTACTTTTAAGAGTTGGTTTTTCTAGAATCTAGGGCATTATTTTTCAGAATCAAAGGTAGAACGTCTAAATTTTGCGACGAAATTTCTTAAATTTAGAACTAACAGCCCTTATAATAATGGTATTTTTTCTAAAATGTAGTGCTCTTCTTTCTTGCAACTAGTTTCTAGTTTACCTTAAACACAAGAAAATAGTTTCATAAAAATATGGTAATTTTTACTCCCTGTTCCCATTAAAAATGGGAAAAAGGGAGTTATAAAGTACTGCAAATGTGTGTAACAGGCAGAAGGAGGCATTTCCGACTATATAAACTATATATATTCTTGATCAGCATCAACAGCCATGACGATCTAGCCATGTCCGTCTGTCTGTCTGTCTGTCCGTCTGTCCGTCTGTCCGTCTGACCGTCTGTCCGTCTGTCCGTCTGTCCGTCTGTATGAACGCGTCGATCTCAGAGACTATAAGAGCTAGAGACACCAAACTTGGCATGCACGTTCCTGTATACCAGATCAAGTTCATTTCAAATTTCGGATGCACCCCCCCGCACCACCGCAAATCGCAAAAGACTCCCACAGCCACAATTTTAAAGATAAAGCTTTAATTTTTGGTACACATGTATGTTTAATCAATGTCTTTCGGATGTGTACATTTCAACACGATCGGATAAATAGCACCAAAGTTATAGAAGAATCTATTACGCCCGTCTCAGCTGGCAGCAACAACAGTTTGACAAGCAGTTTACGAGTTAAGTGCACTGCTTGCTTGTGTTGCCGCTGAACTGCTTGAAATGCAAGTTGGGAGCAGGGAGTCTCGTAGTCGGGCACACTCGACTAGAGCATTCTTACTTGTTTCTTAAGTATATGGTAAATATTTTGGAAAATTATAAATTGATTTTCTTAACTCAAGAAATTTTTACAATTTTTTCTTAAATTTTCTTTTTTAAATATAAGAAAATACTTTCTTAAAAGTAGAAAATTTTTCTTAAGTTTAGTGAAAATTTATTTTTAGGGCGATTCTTTATAATTCAGGGCATTTTTTTTCTGAGTGTAGTTCACATATAAGCATAATGTAATAAAATTATTGCCATAATTATAGTACGATGCTTTTAAACATAAAATATAATATCTGTAAATTAACTCGTCACTGCTTCAAAATTGTAATGTAAAATCTTTACAGAACAAGTAAGAACGTTGCAGTCGGATGCACCCGACTGCGATATACTCTTTTTTCGCCTCTTTGCGAGATCTTGAAACTTTGCCTGCCTATATACCAATATGTATACCAAGTTTGGTTGCTCTAGCTTCAAAACTGTGGAAAAAACCTGCGTTCATACGGACGGATGGACAGACGGACAGACGGACATTTCACAAACCCAATAAACTCTTATTTCCCTTTTTTTGTCAAAAAAATTAAAAAAAGGGTATAAAAATACAAAATAATCTGCCGAACACAGCAAAAGAAGTTGCAATTTCAATAGAAATCTTTTTCAATTGATTTGCAAAATATTCTTCCAATATGTACTTTGTAAAAGCTTAAAGTACAGAAAATATATTATAAATAAAATAATAAAAAATACATTGGAAATGAAATAGATTTTTAAAGCATGCGAAAATTCCATTTTACAATTTCAATAAAAGTTATTTTCAATTGAAAGTTAAATATTTTGCTTTTTGCAATGACGTCTATATTTTTATTTTGACAATTTATAGTAATGTGCTTTTAAATATTCAAATGCAAAGGAGAGGACTTTGACTTATGTCAATATGGTTATTCTGCGCATTTGAGCTTGGAAATGTTAAAATCTGCATAAATTGAAGCACTTTAATCTTTTGAATGGTTTGCCAGTTAACCGCACACTACTCGTAACTATGTGACAATTCAGGCGAATGTCCTTTTTACTGTTTTGCGAATTCAAATAACGAACTGTGCCTTTGTGTCTGTGTGTGTATGTACATATGTGTGCGTGTGTTTATGGTCCTCCATTTGCCACTTTGACTGTGATGCGGGTTTTGCTCAAAAGTATTTCTGTCTCGTTTTTTATATGCTCCCCAAATTTAGTTTTTTGTATACTCTTGCAGGGGGTGCTTTACCGAATCTATATATATTATTGATTAACTTACTTAATAAAATATTCTTTTTCTATGCAAACTAATCTTGTTCTCAAACATTTTTCGACCAATAACAGAATTGTTTTTGAAATTTTTTTACAAAAGGTACATTATTAAACTAACATATAAAGAAAAGCTTATATATTTTAACTCACTGTTCCCATTAAAAATGGGAAAAAGGGATGCACCAAACTTGCCATGCAGGTTCCTATATACCATACGCAGATCAAGTTTATTTCAAATTTCAAACCCTCGCAAATCGAAAAAAACTCCCACAGCCACAATTTTAAAGATCAAATTTTGATATATGTTTAATCAAGGTTAAAGTTGCGTAAATTTCATTACGATCGGATAACAAACACCAAAGTTATGGAAGAATCTATTACCTCCGTCTCAGCAGGCGAATACAACAGTTTGACAGGCACTGGACAAGTTACTGCTTGAAATGCTAGTTGGGAGTAGGGAGGCTCGTAGTCGGGCACACTCGACTAAAGCATTCTTACTTGTTTTCTGTGTGGCTTATTGATATACATAAACAGCGATTTTGAAAATTTGTTAAAAATATTTACCTACATATCTTATAGATTATAGGCATGGGTTAAAGATGAAAGGATATTCAAACTTCGGCGACTTTGTTCCTTTTTTTATATTATTTTTTATATACATATATTTGCTGTTGTTGTGCTGAGGCAATAAACGCAATCAATTTGTGTGTCACAATTTGTGGATATCTGTGGAAATTCCTTTTCAGTCCCAAAATTGCCACGCATTAGTAAACATTTTGAAGGTCCTTCAAACGCTCAGGATTATTTCGCCAGAATGCACTTTATTTAAGTAATTAGCGCAAAGCCTGCTTGCATTTATATTTAATTGCGTTAAACTTGTAACTTGTGTGTCGGGTCATATTTAGATTCCTTTACACATATGTACGTACATATATTTATTTATATAATTACTGTCACACGAGGCGTATGCTTATTTAGAACTCAACAGTACTTGTCAAATTGAAAGCATCTGGCAGAAACTTGTTGTACTCTTTGCTTGTAATTATTGCCATGTGTTCTTAGTAGTTTTGAAACACTACAGAGCAGCTTTAAAGCAATAAGCCACCCGTTGTGGGACCGCCTGCCGTGCTAGGAACTAGGACTAATCCAACTTTTGGTTCAACGAAACTGCTCTGTGGTTGCCAGGACAAAGTTTGGACCATTTGACCGTCAGGCAATAAAGTTGTTAACGCTTAAAATAGACTCGAACCCGAGTGCCGCTCTATAAATTGGATAGGTGTGCGCCTCAGGCTTATAATAAAATGTATGCCAGCACGTGTTGGATCGGGTGACAAAGGCGTGAAATATCAGCTTAGTATCTAGGAAGTCAGCAGGCGATGATTTGGAGCCTGTGCGTGATTGTCGGTCAGCCTGTGGGGCAGCCTACTCAGCGTGTAGCTTTAAATGATTTGGCTTTGATTTTGTGGTTTTTGGTTTTAGAAATTAGCATAGTTGAAATAAATTACTATTAGACGTGCGGTTAGATAGATAAATAAATTTTAAACAAATTAATTTCTTGACAAAACAAACACTTCATTCGTTAAAAAACAATTGAAATTTATGTAGAAAAACAAAACAATTGGAAATAATTTAGAAAATTTGTATGGGCACAATACAGTTTTATTCAAATGCTGAGCTAAAATTATTTCCAAAAATCAATAAAAATTTAAATGCAAAATGAAGCTTGATGGCAAATTTTGACCAGTGAGATATGCCGCTTGAAAATCGGTTCACTTTGACAAAGTTGAGGCAGTTGAGAGGCACAGCTTTAACTAGATGTCGAGTTGAGTTTTGACCGACTTTTGAAATACTGTAGAATAACGACTGTACTCCCTACCTGTGTCACACCGATTCCCATAATCAGAAAATGGGTGAAAAACTGAAATATGCAACTTTTTGGTATTTTCTGCGAGTGATTTGAGAATCATTTTCAAACCTAGACATTCGAAATTATGATTATTTCGAATATCTACCCACATGGAAGCGAAATCGAATAGTAGATTGATATGAAGTTTTACTGTTATCTTTGGGTTTAGCAGCAAACTCATCTTCTCAGCTCTGCCTAGGAAAATCTATTTGCATGTGGGCTGGGCTTAAGAAAATCTTGGTAGACTTGTACACTTTGCCGTGCAATGCAAAGTCATATCGGCTAGTAACAGAGTAGTATATATAACAACTAAACTAATATTATTAAACCGTAAAGTGCTTGCTAAGCCTTAAGCTCAAAGCATATTTGCCGCGTCCGAGCAAAATGAATATTGTAACTGTATCTTTTTATAAGTATTTATGTACATATTTAAAATGCATAGCCAGCTGTCAGGAGTTACAATGCGGCAGTCGGCAGCGACGTTAGCGTTGTCCTGGCGACAAGCTTCCGCTCGATCTGGAGCTGGAGCACACCGATGCCGTCAGGCAGGCGACGTCAGCAAGGACGCCCACGCAAGGCGACAAAACGGGAGATGCCTACGTGCCTTGTCGCAGCACGTGCTAACAGTTGGAGCGAGGGAGACAAATGCCTAAGTATGTGTATGTGTGTGTGTGTGTCTGTTCGTTCTTCCATGTGTGTGTGTTGTTCCAGAAGTGCCCTCATGCTTATTGAGGGCCAATTTTTATGTCGTTAATCTGTGTGTGTGTTTGGGTGTGTAGATTAAGCCTCTGTCTGCTTTATTGTTGTTCCTTTGCATGCCGCTTAACGCAATTTACGATTAGCAGTCCCATTCCCCCCGCCCGCATCAACCACAACCACACTTCATCTCATTCCACACTAAATTGCTTTACTTTACACCTTGAGGTTTTTTTTTGTGTTTACATTTGCGCTGTGTGTCTCAAATCGTTTTATTTATTTGCTTTAGTCAACAAACTTCCTTCCCCCACACACCGTATTTTACTACCTTCACACATACACACACACACATACATATGTTTTATATGCTTTTGCCATTTCCCATTATTATTATTGTGCTTACTTCTGTGTGTGTGTGTGTGTTGCTCTTTTTGTAGGTTTTTGCTCACTTTGTTATTGTACTCTCATTATGGCCTCTCTTATTGTTGTTGTTATTGCAGCTTTTAAATGTCAGCGCACTTGACGCGTTTCCTTAAATGCGCATTAATGGACGTTTAAATAAAAAATGAATTACTAAACGAATTACAAGTATTTTATTTTATTGGAATACACTTTATTCCCTCATACTCTAGGTTTGTTCTTCTTGTCAACGAAGGTAAGAAACATAACCTCAACTCAGTGGCCACAGTTATTCACCGCCTTTGTGGTATGTGTGTGTGTGATGTGTGGTAGGAAATCTTTGCTTGTGCGTAAATGCCACTGATTACAGCTAAGCCAATTTGTTAAGATTAATTGCATTTGCATAATTGAGAAACACTCGACCAACTAATTAGCAATAACTTCCAGAATTCCCAAGTACTCGCAAACCATAAATCTATAATTTGATTGTTGCAGACTCAAATTATAGTTAAGTTTTGAAAAACAGTCAACGAGACGCACAAAAATACTTACAGTTAATATTAAAAACCACAAAGTCAAAAATAAGCAAGTGGCTGACGGAGTGGCAAACAGTAAATAAAGCCAAAGATAAACACTCGACTTTGCCTTATAACAGCTTTAAGTCCGCACAGTGGGGCGGGATGACTTTTTTTCGTTACAAAACTGCAAAGTTGTAAAAAGTTGTAACAGAGAACTTACTTACGTTTAAGATGAGCGATGACTAGCATTTCCCGGAGTGCGGTGCTACGCCCCGTATAAAATCATATTCGCACGAAAATTTAACTTCGCTCCTACCACTTTAACTAACAGTTTTCTACCAAACAGGGAAAATTTTCCCGAAAATAGGTATGCAATTTTTAATGAATTTTCATATTGATTTTTGCAAATGAGTTTGGAATAAATCGCATAAGAACTCAACTTTAGCCTTTTTACCACCCAACTTTCCACCCGGGAATGTGAATTTTCCGGAAAATTGGTGTGCAGTTTTTAATGAATTTTCATATTGATCTTTGAAAATGAGTCTGAAGAAAATCGCAAAAAAAATCAGCTTTGGCATTTTGATCTTTGCAAATGAGTTTGGAATAAATCGCATAAGAACTCAATTTTCGACTTCCTGCTTACCACACACTTTTCACCCCGGAATGTGAATTTGAATGAAAATTGGTATGCAGTCATAAATTATTTTTTATATAAATCATTGAATTTAAGTTTGAAGCTGATCGGATGATAAACAAAAAAGTTGCATCCGGGCTTAGTGCTCACTTTCGCCATATGCCTGTGAAAATTTCAGCCATCTAGCTCTTATGGTATGGGCCCTGCGTTGATTGCCAATCGCCAATCGCCAATTTTTTTTTCAAAAAAATTAAAAACAGGTTTGGGTTTGTGAAATGTCCGTCCGTCTGTCTGTGTGTCCGTCTGGATGAACGCAGGTTTTTTCCACAGTTTTGAAGCTATAGCAACCAAAATTGGAATACATGTTGGTATATACCATATGCAGACAAAGTGTCAAGATCTCCCCCCCACCCTCACCCCTTCCCCCAGAAACCACAAAAACCTATATCTTCCACAGTTTCACAGCTAGAGTAACCAAGTTAAGCACAAGGGCTACTAATCACTTCATTGATTGATCTGGTAAAAAAAAATTTGGCCATGCCCACCCCCGCCCTTGCAATCGAGTAATGTTTGTTTCTCCCAAACCTGTAGAGCGGGCCCAACCAAACTTAAATTGATGGCAAAACTTGAAAGACTTTACCAAAAATACAACTGTCACGCCTACTTCTGACTCCGCAAAGAGGCTAAAAAAGAGTATATCGCAGTCGGGTGCATCCGACTGCAACGTTCTTACTTGTTTATATATATAGAAGATAGATAAGCAAAAAGAAAATAAAAATATATAAAAAAAAAATGAAAAGGAAGCCAAGAAAACGGATGGTTTTTCAACGCTGCTGTTCTTGTTGTTGACATTGTTTTTGTTGCTGAAGATGATAATGATGTTGCTGATGATGTTACAAAAAAAAATCACATCGCGGTCGTAAATCCGTCGCAATTTGTCTGACAGATCAACGCCTGCAACATTTGAAAAAGTTAATTTAATTTCTGAGACTGTCACAGCAGTAAACTCAATCAAATATATGCGAAGTTTAAGTTGATTGAGTCAATGTAACCTGAATATGACCGGAAAGCGAGTTGGCAGTGCAAACACTGGCTTAAAAGCCACACAATTTTGCTGAGCCCACACCTCATGCCGTGCCTGGCAGACCAACCAATTAATCTCCTTCATGCTTATCAGCCCACATAGATTTGCCAACCAGCCAGTCCCTGAAAATGGCCAAAAAGCAATGCAACGCTCCCTTTTCCGGTTTCGAATTTAAGGTTGAGGCCGGTAACCGCTTTACGTTCAAACTTTTTGGCCATAAAAGTCAAAGTCGAGCCTTGGGCTCTAGGCCTGTTGACATAGCAATAGGTTAGCTTTATTTTTCACATTAAACACGCCCAAAAGTAGGCAAGGATTTCTGCATTTGTCATATCTCCTGAGAATGTAAAACGTAATAAAATGAGTTTGTTCAGCTTTAACATACACCAATTTTATATTTATTGCAACAAACTTTTAAAATCGTTGGACATAGAACTATACGCGTACAATAAATACATATACATACATATACAAAGATATTTTCCATTTGAATTATGTACAAGTTTTGTCTGTGAACAAACAACAAATTAATTTCCGTCTACTTTGCTTAGCTTTTTAGTATTTTATGAGTGTTAATTGTTTTTAAAGGTTTAATAATAAAACTTATTGTGTACATTTTTTAATTTAATTTTGTTAGCTTAAAGCCGTGCAACGGCTGCAATACTTTAGTATAGAATATACACATAGTTTACCGCTTAAGACAACGACTAGATAGACATGAAAAACACATCAAAATTCTATGGCATACAAGCTAAGGAACTTAAAAAGAAAGTCATCAACTTGATATTAACGCCATGATGTTCCTTAAATCACTTTCGACACCAAATCCACCCTTAAGCAATTTCGTCAACTTTTTATAGCATACTCTTTGGGGAGCCTTCAAATTGATAAGGTCAAGTTTGTTTGGTCTAAGGTTGAATAACTTTTACATTTTGCTAAAATTTCTTTGTTTTTTTTTTTGTGATTGTGCATCCTAACAAAAGGTAAAATACAAAGTGTACACAAAGTAATTTAAGTATATCATTCCGTTTTTTAGGTTTTGTTTTTTGCAAATGGTTTTGCGTGAATTGAAGTTTTGCGTGCATTTTAAAGCCTACTCAACGATTTAAAACTTAACTATAAGTTCCTTAGTTGACTTCCTGTAATCTCCGTTGGGATACCAGCGACCGGAACTGTGCTCAGTTTAATGGTGACTCCTGCAGCCGTTGTGCCAGCTGTGACGTCTTCAGTGGACCAAATTCACTCAGTGGCGCAAATTCATAAACAGCGGAGCCATCATTATGGCCAAAGGCCGTAGTGGGGACACCATTGAGGTTTCCGCCATTGGGCATCGTGGTGATTGATGTTTCCTGCAGGCGACAGCTGTTTGAGCGTGGGAAGTGGTCTACTTTAAATACCTTTACTGTAGACTGACCATAATGTTGACTCACCTGCGCACGGTACTTTGATAGCAGGAATGACGTGACTGATAACGCTTTGAAGCTGTGCTGGTCAACGATGTGTTCCGGTGCATGCAGAAGGTATCGCGCTTCTTGCGTCGTCCACTGCCACCCCGACAGAACAGATATCTGAATTGAACAAAAATGTATTAACATTGGATACTGGGCATTCATATTATGCATGTGGTTGAGTTCAGTTGGCAATAAAACGCAAAGGGATGCAATAAAAGTCAAGCAAAGAGCATATTTTATAAAAAATATATACACATATAAATGTTCATGTGCACTGATGCATGAAAAATCATTGATTTTTTTATTGAAATTTAAACAGCATTCGTAAAATACTTGTATACTAAAATATCCCAAGCATTTACCAAATGGAAAGATAAAACAAAATAATATACAATTCAATGCCAGACTAGCTCCATGGCAACATAATACTGACTACTAGTAATTTTTAATCCACTTTACTTGACAAATAAAATAAATTTAAAATTTTTATGTAGTAGTTTATAAATACAAAATTCTTTTAGATTATCTATTTAATAGGGCTATAGAATTCAACCTTCAAGATTTGGGTGATTCTAGCTAAAGGGGTGTGGGAGATACAGACTTTGCTTATTTGTGGGGGCGAGGGTGGGCGTGGCCAATTTTTTTTAGTCAGATCAATCAAGGTGATTAGTAGCCCTTGTGCTTAACTTGGTTACTCTAGCTGTGAAACTGTGGAAGATATAGGTTTTTGCGGTTTGTGGGGGGAAGGGGTGAGGGTGAGGGGGAGATCTTGCCACTTTGTCTGCCTGTGGTATATATCAACTTATAGATACCAAGTTTGGTTGCTCTAGCTTTAAAACTGAGGAAAAAACTGTGTTCATCCAGACGGACAGACAGACGGACGGACATTTCACAAACCCAATATACTCTTTTTTCTTCTTTTTTCAAAAAATTTAAAAAAGCGTATACAAAGAGTATAAAAACATGTATTTTTGAACACACGAACAAATAATTAAGAAGTGTAATTAAAGTAGATAAAAATAATATTTAAAATTTCCATATTTGTTTATGTTAGTTTTGCAGTTTGTTTTTGTGATTTGTTTAAATTAGATACAAATTGCAATTTGGCTTACGCTTACACTAACAGTTATTTGATTGTTAGCGAGAGTCGGTTATTGATTAACGTTATCATGCTGTTATTCTGCTGCATTGATGTGAATGAACAAATACCTATTGAAATGCTTGCGAAACGCGCCGCTCACAAAGTAAAGAGCCACAGGATTGGCACAGCTATTGGCAAAGGACATGCAGAAGCCGACGATGCGCAGCACATGCCAAAACATGTTATAATCCTGCTGTGCTGTTGGCCTGTAAACGAGAAAACGAATGTTAAACTAATGGTTGACATACCCGACATAAGCCAGACAGCAAGTCAGCAAGTCAGCCAGTCAGCAAGTCAGCAAGTCAGCCAGCCAGCGACAAGCTACAAATTGATTGACCAGAGCAATGTGTCACCACGCATTACTCATACGCAGAGTGAGCTGCAACTCTTACTTATTTGCCTGGCTAACGCTGAGAACATTCATAAATCCCTTGGCTGCTTGTCGCTTGCTGCTGTTGTGTGTATTGGCTAAAAGATGGCACTTACCAGAAGTAGAACCAGAGAAAGAAGACGTGATACGGTAGAAAGCAAATACCAAAGATGACAACAAATGCCAGCACCGTTACGGCAACTTTCCGACGTGCACGCACCTGTAACAATAATATGACAAAAACAACAACAAAACTGTTAGAAAGATGGATGCTTTTGAATACAAAATTTGCTATTATTTATTAAGGAGTCACTTGAAAGTTCGAAACATAATGCTATAAACATGTTTGCGGATGTGCAACATAAACGTTTAAAAATAATAAAATTCTAAATGAATGTAAATATTTTGCTTTTATTGTGAAATATCTTTCCGTCTGTCTGTCTGTCTATACGTCTGTTTTTATGCGAATTAATCTCTCATTTTTAAAGCGTTTTTAATTAAACTTGGCACAGATGCTTATTGGAAATAAAGTTTGTTACAACAAATCATTTCTTCGGCACTGCAAAAAAAAACTTTTCTTTCTTCAAGAAAGTTTCCTGTTAACTTAATGCTTGCTTAAGCACTTGTCTATATTACATTTTCTAATTATTCTCACAGCTGCTATCTTTATGGTTAGTTCTTTGAGTTGGTTTAAATATACTTCAATCAACCACACAAGTGCTATATATTATGCATAAATTAATGCCTTTTATCGTGTCAATCTTAGTCAAAAACCATCAATTATCTATATAAAACTAAAAAAAAATTGATGTTATACATAAAATATTTCTAAAATTCGTTCTAATCTCAAAATCACCATCAACCACCATTAGTCACCATCAATCACCATCAATCACTATCAATCACATATAATCAACTGAATAATATGATTCATAATATGATAAACACAATTTATTACACGAATAACTCACCTGCCGTACAGCACCCTGAATCTCGCCAGGCACACTTGCCGAATACATCAAATGTAAGGCAATCAGCACATAGAAAGCTGCTATAACCACCAATGGTATAGCATAGTAGATTAAAAAGTGCAGCAGAACCATCAACTTGGCATAGTTATCGCCCCAAGCATCAGGGTATGGATAACAGAAGACCATCGACTTATCCTCATTGATGCCAAGTGGCTATAAAATAAAAATTTAAATCAAAACTGCAAATCATATAAACCAGTATAATAAGCACCTTTAAATTGCTACCAATCAGCGCTGGAATGCCGCAGACGATGGCCAGCAGCCAAATGGATACGGCTATGGCCAATGTCATGCGTGTAGCACGACGTCCTCCACCTAAAGGATATAGCTTTCAGATTTAAGATACGATAATGAGTTAGATTATATATTTTACCATGGGCGTGAAACTTGCGCAATGGATCGACAATGGCAAAGTAACGATCACTGGATAAAGCCGTCAAAGTAAAAACCGAGACGCCAATCGACACATCCTTCATAAACTCTGAAACACTGCATAGAAAACTGCCCCAGGGCCAATATTCAACGGCATAGACAGTTGAAACTAGCGGCACAGTGGTTAATATAACAAGCAGATCCGCCAGAGCCAAAGAAAGTATATAGCTGTAATGGAAAACATTAAAGATATTAGTTGAAAAGACAACTCAACATTTACTTTATATAAAAAACATTTGATAAACTCCAAAAAGCCATCAAGTAAGAGATTTATGACATCTTTCTTGAGATAACCAGGCTGACCCCTCAGTTTTTCTTTCAGGTTTTTCACAGCGTTTCTAGCAAGTGTTACTTTTCTTTGATTTATGTAGCTCAACTTTAGGCAAATTTGCGCGCCCTTTGTCATTCGCACTGAGGCTAATGTTTTATACTTTTTGTGTTTTGGCTCGTGCTGATAAAATTGATTTATATGACACTTTATTAAAAAATAAATCTTAAAACAACAATAATGTTGAAGGTGCTTTTGACGTATGCAAATAAAACACTTAACTTTAAGTTGCTAACTTTAAAATGATTTGAATTCAGTTGAAATTTGGCTTTACTTTTACAACTTTATAAATGTTTTGTTGTTGCCAGGCATTTTGTAGTTGATCAATCTCAATTATAAACAAGTAAGAACGTTGCAGTCGGGCTCACCCAACTGCGATATACTCTGTTTTCTGTACGTATTTTAAATTAAATTCTTTTAAAGACTACTTATATATATGCTACAAGCTATAAAATTCTTTTTACTAAGTGCAGAACGCTGCAAACGCCCAAAGCAGAGCGAGACGCGTACTTGTCAAAGTGATCGCTCGTTTACTGGGGTGGGGGTGGGCGTGGCAAATTTTTTTTTCTCCAATCTATCTCCAATCTGCAAAATTTGGGGTTTCTAGCTATAATAGTTTAGGAGATACAGGTTTAGATCATTTGCGGGGGCGGTAGTGGGCGTGGCATATTTTTTTTTGGCAGGTCGGTCAAGGATGTGGTCAGAAGTCTTTATGTCAAATTTGGTTACTCTAGCTGTAAAACTGTGGAAGATATAGGTTTTTGCAGTTTGTGGGGGAAGGGGTGAGGGTAGGGGGGAGATCTTGACACTTTGTCTTACTATGGTATATACCAACATGTATACCAAGTTTGGTTGCTCTAGCTTCAAAACTGTGGAAAAAACCTGCGTTCATACAGACGGACAGACAGACGGACGGACGGACATTTCACAAACCCAATATACTCTTTTTTTTTCATTTTGGAAAACAGAGTATAAAAAGCACAGGAATTAAATAAATTGCAAACATTTTATTTAACATATTACTCAAATCAAATCAAATTATCAAATATTTATTTTCATTGCTGTTTGTTGAACATTTGATTGATTGAATTTAATTATAGTAATAGGACTATTGTTTTTTTTTTATTGAAAACAATAAAATGAAATAAACTTTCATTTACTTTTGCTATGCTAATACCCTTGAGAAAAAAAAACTTTTAGTTTTGCTGTTCTGACCAACATCATCATTCCACATGGAATTGCAGTAGATTTTGATTAAAGCGTAATGCAATTTAGAATGCATCATTCGGTTAGTTTTGCAAAAACTGTTGAACAGCAAATGAATTGCTGCTGTAATTCAGACACTGATATCATATATAGGTATTTCACTTTTATGCCACGTCTCTCACAATAAATAAGCTGCATGTGGCACTTAGTTTGTGCAACATCAAATTACATTTCTGGTATACGGCCAGCCAACGACCGATAAACATCAAGCCATATATAAACATTAGGGGTAAGGAGTAAGGTGGAACGGAAGCAGTATGGGAAAATTGCCGAAGGGAAAAGTGCTCGGAATTTAAGAGTTTGTGTCTGTGTTGTGGCAACTGGTTACTGCTCAACTTTGATTTTGAGATTCTGTGTCCTGGCCATGAAATGCAATTTCAGCTTAATCTAATTGTCTGACATTTCCGGTATATGTATACGTAAGTTAGCTTTTAAGCAGGGCAAACGTGTCCTACGTGATGACAGTAAGTACGAATGCTGGCATTTATATTTTGGGAACGTTTTATCCAATGCTGAATGGACAGAAAATGCAGCTGTTTAAATTTGAATCATCTCATTTGCATTGAATTCACTGCAAATTAGATCACTGGCATCATTTGCAAAGGCTTTTTTATACCCTTGCAGAGGGTATTATAATTATGTCACGAAATGTGTTACGCATTAAAGGAGACGTCTCAGAAAAAAAAATTTGTATATTCGGGACTAGCATCAACAGCCGAGTCATGTCCGTCATGTCGGTCTGTCTGTCTGTCAGTCCCTCAGTTTTAGAGCTATAGTTATAAAACTTGGCATAGATGCTTCGCCTTTTTGCAAGCACTACATATGTCAGAATCAACCAGATCGGACTTCTATATCTTATAGCTGCCATAGGAACGATAGGTTGAAAATCTCTCAATTAAAGCACGTTCTACACATTTTGACCAAATTTTATCACAATCGGATCACTATAACTTATAGCTGCCATAGGAACAATCAGTTCAAAAATAAGATTTCTTATGCAAATCTTTTCTGCAAGGAAAGATATCATTTCTTTCTTGTTTTTTTATCAAAATTTCAATAACAGCTGCAAAATGCCTGGCAATCTTATTCAAAAAGACGGTAACATCATTGACCAATCACACAGCAGCGAGCGCTCTCCCTTTATCAACTCTCTCAAGAGAGATAGAAAACGGAGAGTGCAGAAAGAGCCATGCTGCACAATATGTTACAGTACTTAAATTTCAACCAAGGAGCGAACACTAGCTCATGCTAATGTACATGCAAAGAACTCAAGACTAAAGCACTCTAACATGTTATTTATTTTTATATTTTTTTTTATTATTTTGCAAGTAGTGAAAACACTTGATACTCGTACAGAGTTACAAGCAGATTGATAACAATACGGCGTAAAAAGCTAGTTAGTTTAAAAGCATATTTTAATTGGCTGCAATTGACAATATGTTTGGTTGACAGAGAAGGGCTTCGTGCTTTCTGTGGAATTGCTGACAAGCTCGCTCATGCGAATTAATGATGAATAGGGTAAAAAATATAAAGTAATATCAAGTAATTAAATAGCAACTGAATATGTTTCGACTTGGTTGAAATATGAATTTATTTATGTTGAAACTTTCGACTATTACCATAATCGAAACTTATTCTTTAAAGAATTAAATTTTATGGTTAAATAGTTTTAAATAGTTTAAATAGTTGTCTGCAAAAATTGATCAAATATATTTATATGTATATATATATATATATGAATTTAATACGAGCATCTTTTACGGCAGTTTAATATACTCGTTTAATGGGACAATTCCTTTTACTGCCATTAACGTAATAAACTTTAGGAAAGTCGATACTTTAAGTGCACATCGTAAACTAAATGTTAAGGTTGATTTAAAGCACAATTTGATGTTGTTCGAAAAGCACTCACAGCAGCTTTAAGAAAAGTTGCATATGTTAGCATTTTGCGTCACGTTAACAGATGGTCCTACTTTTAGCCCTGGCTAAAATACACTAAACGTTACGCATAGAGCTCGTGCTGGAATCAAAGCAACCAAAAACAGTAACAATAACTTGATTTATGGCAGTCAATTTATACAAAACAAAAATGCCGTAATACGCACACAAGCGCAAACACACACACACACACACGCACATTCAGTTACATGGCTAATTAGTCAGCACAATAAGTCAAAAAATACACTCTGAAAAAAAGCAAACTATTGAAATTTTGTTTTTGGATTAAACTTTTTCACCAAGAGCTGCCCTTTATGCACACTTTATGTATAGTAATTATATTATTTCAAAACTTTTCCTGAGGTAGTTCAAAATACCAAAATGCCAGGCGGTTCTGACTTGTAAGGCTTCCATAGTTAGCTTTGACAAAACTGAATTGATTTTCAAACGACGTGTCTTTTTATAAAAAATCACATATTCACATATTTATTTTTTAGTTCCAAATTTTCTTTTTATTAGTTATTAGTGAAAATTCGTAAAAAATATTCATTCCAGTTGCAAAGATATTTGATTTAAGTAGTTGACAAAACGTTCTTGAAGATATTGGCTGATTTTCAGAGGCTATAATTTTTGTACGTTCTTAGCTATACGTAGGATTCGTACATACATTTATAAGGATTGAAGCATTACAGCAGATGCTAATTATAATTTTTAAATGCTGAGTTGTGTTGGGTAAGCTTAAGGCTTGCATCTGCCCATGAGACGTGGATACAGGCAGATCTCGCAAATGTGATAATGATTGAGCAGCCAGCAGAGGAAACGCTCCAGACCCAAGCCATAGCCGCCATGTGGAATGGTGCCACAGACACGCTAATCCTTATATTAATAGTAGGGCTTAGGATCGATGCCTTCGCGTTCTTAGCCCATAATTAGTTAAGCGCTGTCATGAATCCTCATGGAACCACCAACAGATCATCCACATTGGGCAGCAGGACATTGACACTCTGCGTGAAACGTTGGTCCTCGACGCAGCGTGACGTATAAAATGATTTAATATCAACTGGGAATTTGATCAATAAAATGGGTTCATTGATGGAATCTGCCATTTTGCTTTCGGGTGCCTCGGTTATATCCACGCCAAACTCATGGAATGTGCCATCGTCTTTGGTGACATTGTGCACCTTGAGCCTGGAGATGACATCCGCATATGGCATGCATCTAAGGGGCTTAAAATCGAGATTTAGATCAGCAATCAGATAGACCCATGGTGACTTCAACATGCGATGAACCACTTGCGTGACAAGATCCTCCAGACGATCCAGCAAATCCTCGAAAGAAATAAACTGACACTCGGCCTCCATCTGCGTGTACTCGGCCAAATGGCGACGCTGGCGACATTGCTCAGCACAATAGCTTTGGGTGATGGTGAAGACATCACCCAGCGCTGCGAGACATATGTCCAGATACAACTGCGAGCTCTGCGTCAAATAGGGCTCCTCGTCAAAATACTGCAGCTTGAACAACGTGGAACCGCCCCAACTTGGGTTTGGACCAGAGTTGGTGGCATCATTTCAGATAGCCACGCTCAAAGTAATGCGCACGGAATGCCTGCATCACCACGGAGCGCATCTTTAATACCTTCGATGTGTTCTCGCCGCGTATCATAATATGCCGGTTATCCAGCTGGATCCTCGTTAAGTATGTCGGATGCACCGCCTGACGGTGCCAAACCAATCAACTCCCAATAGTCCACATGCAGCTCATGGCCACCCGTCGCCGTTTTACCCTCGGGCACCAACTTCAACGTGTCATAAAGCAGCAGAGTGCTCTCCGTGCTCAGCATAACCGCCTCATAGGTCTGACACAAGAAATCATTCAATACACACTGCAAGAAACCGGAGCCAACACGCAGCGTTATAAAGATCAGTGATTTGCCCTGACGACGGAATCGATGCACTCAGCTGTAGACTTTGATGCGTGCTTTAAGGCTGCCGGCGCCCTCGACGGTGCATGTCTTCTTGGTCACTGGCAGGCTTGCATCCTCACTGATCTGTACCTTGCGTGCCTTTTCTAGATTCCCTTGACGTTTCTCTACATCTCCGGCGTCGCGCTGCTGATTCTCTGCATTCATATGGCCGTCGCGTATGAATAGCTTTTGGATTTTCTTTAGCTTCGATTTGGCAGCGGGCTCAAAAACTTCAGTTGCCTCCGAATCCTTGCTGTCCACACAGATGGTGGGGAAGGGCTCCTTGCCAGCAAGACGCATTGCCTGCAATATGGTCTTATATGTGCTTTGATTCGCTACCATTGCACGACACATCGTTGCCACGCTTTTCCGATGTGAAGAGCGGCCATTCCCTTTAATACTTTGTTTGTTGTGGACAACCACATGGAAAAAACTCGAATTCAGAGTGCTGATTAAACACTGGTTTTTACTGAAAAGAAAACACAGTGCAAACAAAACAATGGCTGGATAAATGTTACGGGGTCCTTCTCCACTTTGGCTTTGGGCGCCAAAACTCGCGCAAAAATAAAGAAAAATAACAAAATGGTATTGTCTGAACTTTAATTGAAATTGTATGAGATAGCTGAGGCCTTAAGGATATCAGAAGGTATTGTGTTTGCTTTTTTACAAATTTTCATTTGGCTATGAGAACGCCTTCTTCAGAAAGATGTTTTTGAAATGGTTGAAGCGAATTGATGATTCTGAGCACTGTTTGAACACGCCTTAAAATGTTTAACCATATTACGGATTTTTTGGGACGATTTTTAATTTGTAGGTCATTTCATATATATTGATTTTGTATGCCACTTTTATTGAATTTCTAAAAGTAATTTAGTCAATTTTTTTTTGCCAAAAATGGAAGTATTTTTGAAAAAAAATGTTCAGAAAATTAAGTTCTTGAACATTAACATTTAAATGCTTGCGGACATAAATTGATATAAAAAGCTATTTCCGAATATTTTTGAAAGCTTTTGACAGCAAACAACTTAATACTATGCTTCACCGCTTTAAGAAAAATCATTGTTTGGACAATAAAATAAACGTTGCATACTTTTTAACAGTGTATTTACGGTTCTGCGGCAACATCAGCCGCAACAACGCTAATGTTGCGGCTCAGTCGGTGCGCATGTGAAAAATTATACGTTTGAGTAATTTTCGAACGAAGAGCAGACAACAGTATCACCATAATCATTCTGTATTCACAGTGACTATCCTGTCGCGTCCTGCTTTACTTAATTAGGTGTTTTCGGGTCCCGTGACATTTGAATTTAGCTTACTGCATGCATAATTTGGGATAAACGAAACGAGCACAGGACGCACATAATAAAATTCAATTTAAGTTTGACATAAATTAAAAAGCCATTATTTAAGCAAGCTAAAATTTTTTCATGAACAACTAGGTAATACCCTATGAGCTAAATTTAGCAAAAAGAGGCACCCGTTTTCAGTCGATAGAAAACATAAGAAAGAAATGTTATCTTCGGCGTGCCCTTGCAGAAAAGATTTGCAGAGTAAAACTAATTTTTCAACCGATCGTTCCTATGGCAGCTATATGTTATAGTGGTCGGATCTGGCCAATTTAACTATAGGTACTACCTGCAATAGGAAGAAGCATCTGTGCCAAGTTTCATAAAGATAGCTCTAGAACAAAGTCTTGAAAAACAGGCAGACAGATGGACAGACGCACATGACGGAAATGACTCGTCTGTTGATGCTGATCACGAATATACAAATTTTTTGTTCTGAGACGTCCCCTTCAATTCGTTACACATTTCATGACAAAATTATAATTGATATTTTTCCGATCCAACCTTTCAGATGACAGTCTATACAGCTCAAAATAGTGAAGTGAAAACTAAGTCTATATACTGTTTACTCCCTGTTGCCATTAAAAGTGGGAAATAGGGAGTTATAAAGTACTGCAAATGTATGTAACAGGCAGAAGCAGGCATTTCCCACTATATAAACTATATATATTCTTGATCAGGATCAACAGACTTACCATGTCCGTCTGTCTGTCCGTCTGTCCGTCCGTCTGTATGAACACACAGATCTTGGAGACTATAACTTGGCATGCAGGTTCCTGTATACCATAGGCAGATCAAGCTGATCAGCTGCAACAGTTGCAGAAGCAACAGTTTTACAGGCACTGGACAAGTTAAGTGCGCTGCTTGCTTGCGTTGCTGCTGAACTGCTTGAAATGCATGTTGGGAGCAGGGAGTCTCGTAGTCGGGCAAACTCGATTAGAGCATTCTTACTTGTTTTCTCTTTACAGCGCGCTACTGCATAAATTGATAAATTGATTTTGCTCAAGGCTCAAAGTCTGTTTGAATTATATCTAATTGACAGCGGTTTGCAAACAATTAAACAAAAAAAAACATTACATACATATATGTTGCTGCTGTTTTCTCGATGCAGCTGTAGTGAAAACTCAACATACATTGCATAAAATAACATTGCTGAATAAAATAACAATTCATTTTGTCAAAGGATGCAAAGCAATCGACAAAATATAACAATAAAAGCAATGTGTAACAAAGATACGCTTGAATACTTTCCTTATTAATTCTGTCAATTTAATTGTAAAGTGTTTTACATAAAAGTTTTGGCCAAGAAATAAAAATCCAATGTTTTGTTTGTTTTAAATCATTTTGATCAGTCACAAACTTGATTTAAGAACAAAATGTGGTTTGCATTATTTTCCAGCAAATATTAAATCATATTCATGTTCACTAAAGCCAACTCAAAGCTTCACACACTGTAAGACCATCGAATATTCAAAATTTATTAGGAAATGTTTGTTAAATGACATATTTTTAAAATTAAATAAATAAAACAATTTAGGAGTGTTCCATTCGGCAAGCCGCAGATATATAACTTATCTTTCTTGTGAAAGCATAAGTTTGCTATAATTACAGGGTATCTGAAACAATACTTACGTGTTTGGCACATTCCGCATCTGTCGCACGCTCAAAAATACAACAATCAGTGTCCCATTGCCGAGTACGCCCACCACAAAAATCAGAGCGAACAGGATCGGTACTATATAGGTCTCGGGTCTGCGACCGTAGGGTACATAGGGTGTCTCGGTGACAGTCACGCTGCCATTGTCAACATCAAATAGGGTAGTCTGTGCTGTTGTCGTCAAGGCCAGTTCCCACAATGCCCGGGTGGTATTATATGGTGAGAGCGTCGACTGAAAGTCTGAGTCTGTGTTCATATCCATGGCTGTCATGCTGCTAATGCTATCGAATAGACTTGTCATCGTTGTTCAATATTTGTTATGGGTGTAGACTTCGTTTTGTTACTTTTTTGTTAGAATAAATGCCAACAATTGAAATGGATATAATTTATTCACGCTTCGTCTATGCTGCATTTCATTCTACCAAAAATGTTGTTGTATTTTTGGTGTACGAATTTAGTTTTAACTGGAATCAAATGTTTTTTCCCACGTAGTTGACTGAACTTATATGTTGTATAAATATTGTTGCTGATGCTGCAGTGTACTCTGAAAGAATATAAACATTTGTACTATAAAATATATTGGCCTTTTGGATTTCAGATTTTGTTTATATTATGTGGTGCATATGATAGTTAAGATTTACAACACACACATACATCTTACATAGTTAATTTTCGAAAATTTATGAGAAGACACGAATTAAAAATAACATTTACAAAAGTATTCGTAAATATACACATTTCTTTTGAAACCGATTCTATTGCGAGTCACCTTCAACAGTTCATCAATGACAAAATGTATGTGTAAGTCTTCTAGAGATGGGCACGGGCCTGAACAAAATTCGTGTCCCATGGGCCTCTTCAAAAAATCCACGGGCTTCGTACATTAAAATCGGAAATGATCTTTATTTTCGTGCGACCCGGGCCTAAATAAAAAGCTTGAAGACCGGTTGGCCGGAAAACACATTTAACACATATCTTACAGATAAAAATATTTCTATAATACGTTCAATTTTAACATTTTTCCAAGAAAATTTTTAGCCGTTCCAGTAAGCTCGGCAACGAGTGAAAGCATTTTTACCACATCAGGAAATATTTTAAATGTTAGACCTGATGCTCACAAGCTCTTATTTAGGCATTCTAATTTTTGTTGTTAGATTTAAGAAAACAATTATAAGATTTTTGAAAATTTGACCGGGCCGTGCCTGAAGATTTATTTGGGGAGGAAAATAAAGATGCCCGTGCCCATCACTAACGTCTACCACTATTGATAGTTTGATGTACTGTTGAAAAAATATATCGATACTATCGGTCTTTAATGTAAAATATCATCCTTGTTCGATATGCTATTGCTTTTGAATTAAAAGTTTTGGTATCGTCCTCTCCGATTTTAATTCATGTTATTATAATCTTTTTTTAATGTTTTGAAAAAAAAAGAAAAAAGGAGTATATTAAGTTTGTGAAATGTCCGTCGGTCTTTCCGTTTGTCCGTCTGTATGAACGCACCTTTTTTCCACAGTTTTGAAGCTAGAGAAACCAAACTTGGTATACATGTTGGTATATACCATAGGCAGACAAAGTGCTTAGATCGGACCACTAAAACCTATAGCTGCCATAGGAACGTTCGGTTGAAAATAAGTTTTTGCATATAAAACTTTTTTGTTTTTTAAGATAACTCAACCAAACTCACTTTACCTAAGTTTAAGAAGAGTCTATGGATGCTGATCAAATTTAACCGAAATCGGACGACTTTATCTTATAGCTACCATAGGAATGATCGTTTGAAAATAAGTTTTTGCATATAAAACTTTTTTGTTTTTCAAGATAGCTCAGCCAAACTCACTTTACCTAAGTTTAAGATGAGTTTATATATGCTGACCAAATTTTATCAAAATCGGACGATTTTATCTTATAGCTATCATAGAAACAATCTGTTGAAAAATAAGCTTTTGTATGAAAAACTATTTCGTTTTTTAAAATATCTCGGCCAAACTCATTATGTATATCTAAATTAAAGCATGTTCTTCACATGTTGACCAAATTTGATAAAAATCGGATCTCTATATCTTATAGGTGCCATAGTAACAATCAGTTAAAAAATAAGTTTTCTTAAGCAAATCTTTTCTGCAAAGGTATATATATATAAAAATTTTTTGTTGTTTTACTTGTTTTTATGCAGATTTTGTGTGAAAACAGTTAACGTTCTATCAAAGCAACACAAACTTATTGCAGCCAAGCGTAAAAACGAGAGAAGTTGAAATATTATTAACCTGAATAAAGAATAAAGATGCATTGTGAGCGGCAAACCATTCATATATTTATGGCAAGAAAATATCAGAGAAGTGGCAAAGCAAAAACCAAGCACAGATTTCAATTACCGGCAGATTCTTTATCCTGACTTAAGCCACAGAAAAGCAATCCTGAGGACCAAACTAAAGTCAGCCTGAAGCGGCATTGAAGTTTGTCAGGGCGTGAGTAACATTTTATGATGCACTGTATGTGTTTGTGTGTGTGAGTGTTTAATGGCTGGAAATGTAATGACTATGTGTGTGGGTGTGTATGATTATGCGTCCTTCTCAATGCAACTCTTGATGTGTATGGCCAGCTGAAGCTGGCAGGAATATAAACTTGAATGGGCCATAATTCTGTAAATTAAAGCCGCAGTTGTATGCAACTTGTAGCAAAATCATACACAGTTAATTAGATACTTCTATTCGCACACTTACACACACACACACACACACACACACCTGCTACAAATCACATATTTGCTTAGAGTTTCCAATTACCGTTGTTTAATGATAATATTATTTTGAGAGCGCATAGAAATTCAATTCGCAGTTGAAACTTAAGCAGCAATCGCGATTGTTGCCAACTGCTCATTTCTGATTTAAATGTTGATAATAATTTAATAAAATTGAATTTTTGTTATTTAACAAATCAAAAACATTCCGCATTGAAATTTTAGTACAGTTACCAATTATGGGAGTTAAAAACCTGTGTAGATTAATTCCAAAGGAGTTGATATCCTTACAAGTCAACATTCTGGCATGATTCAAAGTCATTTATGAGTATGTGCGAATCTTTGTTTAATCCTTAGAAACAACGTTCTCTGATAAATATTATAAAGTATTGTATTGGGTAGACGAGTCGATATAAACATATTGGATTTAAAGCTATATAAAGCTATATTCTCAACCAATCATATACAAAACGCTCACCAAACGGAGTGAAAAAGGACTTCCATTACAACTCCTCAAAGGAACGTTTCCTAAGCGCTCCGATAATGGAGTGAAAAGGGACTCCCATATAAACTCCTTAAAGGCTCGTTTCTGGAACACTCCGAATTGGAGTGCAAAGGGACTCCTACAGCAATTTCTCAACGAAGTGATTTTGGAACGCTCCGAAATGGAGTGAAAAGGAGTCCGAAAGAACCGTTTGAGAATGTTTAGGGAGTTCTGAATCACTAAAATTCCCAACTGTTGATTCTATCATCTTATGCCTTGACAGAGAAGGCTGGGAGCTACGTTTTTTTACTCTAAAAAAAATTTGGTTGGGCTTTAGAAGCAATCCCAAAGCACACCGTGTGGGTTATCTTCGGATTATTAAAGGAGAATTCTGGGACATCGAAATAGCTCATTTTCGGACTCCCGTAGGATTGCTGTTTTCATATATTTTGAATGTGCCTGTTTCTTAGCAATCTCATTAAAGATTGTATGCGTAATGACAAAGCATACTTATGGCATAAATGTGCAAATTTTGAGAAGTCATCTGAATTAAGTAAGAAACAACGTTCTCTGATAAATATTATAAAGTATTGTATTGGGTAGACGAGTCGATATAACACATTGGATTTAAAGCTATATTACATGCTATATTCTCAACCAATCATATACAAAGCGCTGCGCAATCGGAGTGAAAAAGGACTTCCATTACAACTCCTCAAAGGAACGTTTCCTAAGCGCTCCGATAATGGAGTGAAAAGGGACTCCCATATAAACTCCTTAAAGGCTCGTTTCTGGAACACTCCGAATTGGAGTGCAAAGGGACTCCTACAGCAACTTCTCAACGAAGTGATTTTGGAACGCTCCGAAATGGAGTGAAAAGGAGTCCGAAAGAACCGTTTGAGAATGTTTAGGGAGTTCTGAATCACTAAAATTCCCAACTGTTGATTCTATCATCTTATGCCTTGACAGAGAAGGCTGGGAGCTACGTTTTTTTACTCTAAAAAAAATTTGGTTGGGCTTTAGAAGCAATCCCAAAGCACACCGTGTGGGTTATCTTCGGATTATTAAAGGAGAATTCTGGGACATCGAAATAGCTCATTTTCGGACTCCCGTAGGATTGCTGTTTTCATATATTTTGAATGTGCCTGTTTCTCATTCGGATACCCTACTTTTGAGCTCTTTTAGGAGCGTCCTTTGGGACTCCTAGGGTTGGCTGGGATTAGGTGTACATATTTTGCATTAAAACGAAAAAGAAATATTTAAAACGAAACAAAAGTACTACGAATCTAAGGTTGTTAGTTCTAGCCTGCTCCAAAAAGTATGCTATACAAGCAGAAGTCCAAAAACGGGCTTCGTATCATAAATTTAAGTAGTCTGAGCCATCTTCTATTAACTACAAAACGTGCAAAGTTTAAAATAAAGCTTATTAAATTGTTTAATTTCCTGCTTTTGTTTGTGGCTTCCTAACTTTAATAAAGAAGCGTAAAATGCTAAAAATATGAATGTTCCGAACAGGGAGAACTTTAGTCAGATGCTTTTGTTGTTTATATACTTGACTTGTTGCTGTTGACGGCGACTTTTCGCGGCTGTTTAACAATGTGGCAGTTTACGACTCACAGATAATTAAGTTGACTTGCAACTTATTTAGAAGCGTTCGGTGTTGCCACATGAAAAGTTTTAAGGGATATTCTACCAGAAGACTAAAGCATAATTTCAGACTTCGTAGCGTTGAAAATGGAAGGAAAAGTTGGCCAACACGCGCAGCATCAAGTTTGTTGCAAAGCAATTTGTAAGCAATTGTTTTGAAGTGGGGGGAAATTGGCAGCCACTTAATGATAAAAATTGATTTTTAATGAATTTACGACTTGTCTTTAGTGTTTGCTAATTGGTATGTTCAATAAATGTAATAAAATATGATTGAAACGACTGCACTGACAGAAATAAATGGAAACAAGTGCTTGCGTTTGTTTAAATTAGAGATTCCTTGGCAAAACTATTTATTATTCGTTTTATTAAGTTACTAAAACACAATTTACTAATGTATGCATATGTACTTTATCTATATAAATGAATACATAAATAAATTGTAGCAAACATGCTTTCATTAAAAGCAATAATAATCTTATCTGATTCACAGCAGTTTACATTAGATGCTATCACATTTTTGTATTTGTGAAAGTTGTCTTCTTTTTATACCCTGTGCCTTAAAGTACTTTTAGAAGGGTATCTTAAAGTTGTAAGCTATTTCGTTTGTATCTAAATCTTAAAGTTATAGTAGGTATATAATCGTATGTAATGAATCATATGTACAGGATATCTTTTTTTTCTTCTTTTTGCTAACAATCTATGTGTGATTTAGAAAATGTATAGCGAATGATATGTACAGGATATCTACTATTTGAGTATATGGAATATGAAAGCCAACCGATTTCTTTTATTTGCATTGCAGTTATACTGAAAATGTTTATTTTTGGACAACAAATGTAAACTGAGCCTGGATTCAATTACTCAAATTTTTCACCCACCCTACTAATGAGACCAATACCAGCAGGAGGCTTCTATTTGGAACGTATCTTTTTGAATTGCCAGTTAAATAAAACTTTGAAATGTCGTAACTTATTCAAACTAAAAGTGTTTGTAAATTATGTAAATTGAATAAATGTGAACAGAATGAAAAGTGACTTTAATAGTAGAGGCAGTAACACGGCATCCTTTTGATTTAGGTCCTAGCATAATGTCCAAAAGTAAATTAAGTACTTTGTCTGAGCAGTTGTAGTCATTTGCATTGTTTAATTATAATAATTTTCTACACTTGAAAAGGAAAGTTTTGCAAAGTATTATTTTGCTTAATTCTCTCGAACCTTTTGATCAAGTTGTGTGTACCAGGAAAATGTCAACGTTGTCGCTTTGTTTGCCGTTTTCGTAATTAGTTTGTTAACACAAAGCCCTGTCAGTCTCAAGGATATATCTGCACATACATAAACATTGTAATATATATCTATATGCTTTTTTTTTATTAGTATACAATATATTTGTTTGTTCTTCACTTAGCTAATTGAAATTTAACAAGTTCAAAAAAAATTAAGTGTGCTGTGCCGAATGTTAAATACTCTTGCGGTCAAAGTAATGAAAAAAGAATGTAATTAAGGTATGTTAATGGAAACTTAACAAAAGTCTTGCCAATAATCCAATATCGCAGTGTTCAATTATACAAATTTTTAACTTTTAGTTTGATAATTAAAGTTTTTCTGTAAGAAAACAATTTTTTTCGATTCTACCCATGGCAACTAAAAGATTGGCTTTGAGGAAAACGATTTAAAGTTAAGAATTGCAATTGTTTGAAATTCCATTCAAATATCGACCGATTTTCCATTTTACACTTTAATACGTTAATCCAATTCGACTAATTATGAAATTTCATCCGTATCAAGTTTCATTAAAATCGAGCAAGAAGTTTGTTTAGAAACAAAAGCGCATTCTAAGTTGATAGAAAGTCTCTTGTAAAGTTTAACAACATTATTATTCATTAAATTATAAAAACTTTAGTGAGAGTATAGAAACTTTACAGCATTTGATTTACATAAGATATTAACTTGGCTTAGCTGTGCCTTATCAATTATAAAAGCAAAATGCTTCGTTATATGACTTAAACAATTTCGTAAATAGTTTGAATATTTTTGGAAGCTACTGTCATCTATTTTTGGTGTCACTATTAAAGCCAACAAACAAACCTGTTAGCCTGTATCAATAACGAGCTTAAAACACTCTCAAAAAAAAAAAAAAAATAAACGGAATTCCAGCATGATTTATGACAACTCTCGTTGGCGGGAAAGGTCGGTTTGCTTATCTGGCGACCATCTGGATGCCATGTATTTATGGACTCCCATCGAGTCAGTTAGCTTTTTATACACACACACAGTTGATTTGATAAATCAATGCAATCTATCAACGTTTCACTTAAAATCTGTCGCATGTTTTTTTTGTTTTTTTTTTTGTTTTTGGGTGGATAACCGTTATTCGACACTTTTATCTTCACAAACACGTCCACACACGTCCATTCGTCCGAGTTCTATTTCCGAATATATCTAAGCGAATGCGAACCTTATCTGACAGCCGTTGGAGCTTTGTGCGTTTCCTAATAAATGCATTTAAGTCGGACAATCCCTCAACACAAAATAATTCAAACTGGCAAGAAGAACAAACGACAACATTCAAAATACTTTGTAATAAATAATGCGTACTCAGCTGCCATTTTACAGTCGCTTTTCTTATTGTTTTTGTAACTTAGTTGTGTGTCTGGAAAACAGCTATGATTTATATTGTTAGGCCACCTACAAAACATATATGGTTATATGTTTATATTCTTTTGAGAGGCAGTAGCATACACAAAAGATTTGTGACTGAACATTTGTTTTACTTCATGTAATTGAATCTGTACAGAGTTGGATTTATTTTTTCTGTTGTTTTGCCAACACAAAGCAGTACTCCCCTAAATATTTCAAGAATGTTTATATAATAATTTATAACGGGCCTCAAATTATGTTTGAGAGATAAAAAACAATGACAGGCTGTTTACATTTGTAAACACATGATTTTGTTTTTTTTTTTTTTTAATTCTGCATACAAATACAAATAAATAATATTTATGTACATTGTACAATCAAAATTAATAGCAATTTTTATTCACTTAAATACATATTACAAATTTAATATGACACTAATATGAACAAAAGCTGAAACGTCAAATGTAATATCAAGCTCATTCATATACAATATTTATTCATTTATTTTTTTTTATATAAAATAAAATTGTTCTTTTGTACAGTAACATTTTAACAAGTGAAACCGCAGAAAAACATTTTTAATTGCTTTAAGCCATAAGTTATTTGAATCATGTCAATTTTTTAAAAATGTTTCATCCCCATGTAAATAATTAAAATCAATCATTTTTTTCAATGCAAAATGCATTGAGAACTGTAATACAATTCGAATTTTCGATTGTACTTTTGTATTCGTAACTAATAAAAAGTTGTGTGTAATCGGCTCGAGGTTCAGGTTTTTGGGCGATGTTTTGCGTCTTTTTGAAGAAAAAACGATTGTAGTTTCATCAAGTTTCCAATATATTTCGGATTCCGTCGAACACGTACAGATAATAACAATTTTTTATGAAAACGATTCTAAAACTAACATTTATAACATTTCATAACTAATACCAAACCAGTAAGAATGCTCTAGTCGAGTGTACCCGACTACGAGACTCCCTGCTCCCAACTTGCTTTTCAAGCAGTTCTGCGGCAACATAAGCAAGCAGTGCACTTAACTCGTAAACTGCTTGTCAAACTGTTGTTGCTGCCAGCTGAGACGGGCGTAATAGATTCTTCTATAACTTTGATGCTATTTATCCGATCGTGTTGAAATTTACACATCCGAAAGACATTGAATAAACATACATGTGTACCAAAAATTAAAGATTTATCTTTAAAATTGTGGCTTTGGGAGTCTTTTGCGAATTGCGTGGTTGCGGGGGGGTGCATCCGAAATTTGAAATAAACTTGATCTGCGTATGGTATACAGGAACCTGCATGCCAAGTTTGGTGTCTCTAGCTCTCATAGTCTCTGAGATCGACGCGTTCATACAGACGGACAGTCGGACAGACAGACGAACATGGCTAGTTCGTCTCGGCTGTTGATCCTGATCAAGAATATATATAGTTTATATAGTCGGAAATGCCTCCTTTTGTCTGTTACACACATTTGCAGTACTTTATAACTCCCTTTTTCCCATTTTTAATGGGAACAGGGAGTAAAAGTGACTGCAGAAAAGTTTGTTATACAAAAACTAAATCTTTGGCATACTGCTAATACCATAGCTTTAAAATATGGTAGTTGTTTGATTTCAATCGACTATACATATACATACATATATGTCTTTAAATTATAATTAAAGTAGCCATTGCTAACTTTTGTTGAAAGGAACACCGTAAATTACTTTGCTTGTTTCTAATTACGTTAATTTAAGCTCTTAAATAGATTTAGTTGAAAATGTTAAAACTTTTTAGTTCTAAAAACTATTTTACAGTTTCCATAGTAAGCACACTTCAAAACAATAACCTTTACTACCACTACAACTACAAACTTCAAGTCAAACATTAACTTTGGCATGCATCCAAATGTGAATTTGACTGCACGTCAACGAACTTCGTATTTGTATTTGCACACATACTTCCACTTGCACTCATGTTCATGAAAGTTACATATGTATATACATACAAATAGTTGTATTTACATATGAAAAATGTGTCTTTTTTTATTGCTGTTAAATGTCATTTGCGGCTTACGGCTTTTTAAAGCGTGTATGCTCTAATTCGTTAATATTTCGCTCATAGAAATCGTTTATAATTTTAAAAAATATTTATTTATTTAAAAAAAAATTGGCCTGTCACAAAGTAAAGCGAAGGCCTGCTGTGAATAAAGCCATTTTATGTAGATAATTTATTTAATAGCTGTAGCATTATTTTTTGGAAATTGCACGAAAGTATGCTTTAAAATTGCTTGCACCGAAAATCGACTGGCAGACAAATTGCGATAACATTAATGGGGGGCTACCCCCCTTCCAGCGACTGGTGTTACTATAATATACTGTAATGTTATTTTTGTAAGCAATTTTTGGCAGCCTGAAATGTGCTACTTAAAATCGACTCAAGTGGATAAACTGGGCGTGGTCATGTCTGGGGCGTTAATACTGCTCAATCAATGCCGCAAGTGAACGCAGTAGCAAAAACTTTGAATTACAGCTGTGCACATGTTTGTAATGTCTTTTAATAAGTATGCTTTGGGGATAACAATAGAATTTTGATGCAGTATAGCCTTCTGCTCTTAGCCACATATCGTATTCTCTTGTTGAGTGCAATTAGAGTGCATTAAGCTGTGGCAAAAACTTTATCCGGAGCACAATAGAAATTGGAATTGCAATTATCTGGCAAGTGAGAGACGTGACTTGTGACCCATACTTTTCATTATACTACACACTTCAGCTGCGTATTGCAACCTGAAAACAACAATGTGTCAAAAACTGACTTTACACTTTATTTGTAAGAATGGAGTTAATTGTATACTATGTGTAAATAAAGACTTTAAACCGATTTTAAGTCAAGTGGTTTGATCTGAGCAATAAAGGGGCTTTTTTTTGCTGTACATAAAATTTTGAGTCAAATCAGTTGACATGAAAACTATGGTTAACCTTAGCCTGAAACTAATTGGTTTTTTTCTCAAAGTTATTCAGGATATTTGAATGAAAATAAAAAAAAAAATCCGACAAATGGGCCTCAATCGCTGTCTTCCTACTCCTCTTTCCATCTCACTATGGGATGACCAGTTTTTGGGACCAAAATTAATAATGTTAAAATTTCTGGTATGCAACATAGCAGATTGAAGTTATGTCAACACATTCAAAATATAAAGTCTCTCAATTTCAAACTTTTAAGAAATGGAGATTTGGACACAAAAACTGTTCAAACACCCCATAGTGGATCAGCGTGTAAGCGCCGCACAGTGGCTCGTTTTCCCAAAACACATTGCAATAATCATAACTCTTGAACCATTACAGATATCAATTTGAAATTTTCACTGAATATTCTTAATACAGTTTTAAAGATTAAATATAAAATTTTGTGAACAAAAAAGAAACCATTTATTATGACCGTGAATTGAGCCTGTAATATGTATGAAAAGCTACCACCATGATTGTGGCAATGTTGAACTCTTCTTTTATTTTTTTGGAAAAAAAAAGAGTATGTTGGGTTTGTGAAATGTCCGTCTTACCATCTGTATGAACTCAGTTTTTTTCCACAGTTTTGAAGCTAGAGCAACCAAACTTGGTATACATATTGATATATACCATAGGCAGGCAAGTTTTTAAGATTTTGTTTTTATACTCTGTTTTCCAAAATGGAAAAAAAGAGTATATTGGGTTTGTGAAATGTCCGTCTGTCCGTCCGTCTGTCCGTCTGTCCGTATGAACGCAGGTTTTTTCCACAGTTTTGAAGCTAGAGCAACCAAACTTGGTATACATGTTGGTATATACCATAGGCAGACAAAGTGTCAAGATTTCCCCGCCACCCCCACCCCTTCCCCCACAAACCGCAAAAATCTATATCTTCTGCAGTTTTGCAGCTAGAGTCACCAAATTTGGCATGAAGACTACTGATGACATCCTCGACCGATCTGTAAAAAAAAAATGCCACGCCCACTACCGCCCCTGCAAATGAGCAAAATCTGTATCTCCTACACCCTTATAGCTAGAAACCCCAAATTTTGCAGTATGAATACTTTTGATCTCATCAATAATTTGGAGAAAAAAATTTTGACACGCCCACCCCCGCCCCAGTAAACAGAAAACAGAGTATATCGCAGTCGGGTGAGCCTGACTGCAACGTTCTTACTTGTTTTTTTTTGTTTTTATAAATATGTAAATTAATTTATTGTAAAGTCAAATTTTCATGCACCCTATGTATTTTTTTTTAAACCAACCCCAAGTTTAAACTACTTAAAATATTAACTTATTTTAAAAATTTATAAATTTAAAATGATTCTAAAAATTCACATCAAATTCAAATTTGATTTTTGCAATGAGTTTTTGGCGAACGAGCCACTGTGCGCAATCTTAGGACTTTATAAGTCTGCCAACGCTAATTAGCATATGTTTATGATGAATGACACGAGCTGGAAGTAAGAGTAATGGCATCTAAGTGCGATTGTTACATTATTAAGACATCTTAAATTACAAATTAAATAAGCTTAATGATTAATATACGCCAGTGTTTGTAAACCCAACTTAAGAACATTATTTGGCCAGCAGAATATTATAGTGACTTAATCATTTGCAGGAATATCCCATTTTGTAGTGTGAATATGACATGTTAAATTATATAACGACATTTGCAGGAATTCGCCATCTTTTAATGTGTATGTAATATTTAAAATGAAATGACGACAGCTATTAAATTGAAATTCCGTTGTACTGTCATCTACATGCTTATTCTCAAAACTTTATTAAATTTCATCTCAGCATGATCTCGCATTAAATTTGTTAACGGAACGATATGGCAGCATTTTTTTTGTTTTATTAGCGTAAATTCCTTAGTCCTGTCATTTTGGCCATTTTGCAGTTTGTACTGGCTAATTGTGCACTAAAAGTGGCCATTTTTCGTTATATTTTTTGCTTTGTTTTTATTTTGTACTTGGACAAAGTCCTTTTGCGCATGTATGTATGTAAATGAAGACCCAGGCGGTTGATTTATGCCCTTGAGTGTTGGTGCTCACACTATAAAGCTGGTTCACGAAAGCTTCTGTTGTTGTGCCTGGCAATATAAAATACACACCAACATTAAAACAAAAGAACTGAAAAGAAAATACTTGCACATGATGGGTTCAATTGTCGTTGCCAATGGCTAGATTGAAGGCAGATGAAATATTTGCCATGGCACAATCGCATGCAAGGCATTTACATATACGACTTTAATTTAAAAAACACATATAAATGCTTCCAACATATAAAGTAGAATAACGGATCACGTTTTATATTAAAATATTTGGCAGTTAGTGCTAATGATATAGTCTATTTAGTTGTAAAAGCAAAGTAGAAACCATCCACTGCAGACTAGCTGCGAAATGTTGCCTACTTTTAGGCATCATTGTACACTTTGCTCTTAAATTTCCAGCATGCTGGGAATATAATTCGTGAATATATTTTTTCTGCTCATTAAGTCGTGTTTTATTTTGTGCGCTGCTTTTTTTATTTAAAGCACACTTTACTTGTGGGCATGCGTCAAAGCCCAAATGCCGCCAATTTACATAATTCTAATGCCAAGCAAACAGGCTCAAAGCGCTTCAGTTTTTTTGCCAAAGTAGTTTGATGACATCTCTTTGATAGCCACAAGGCCAGTCAAGTTTATCAACAACAAGAACAAAAAACAGCAGCAACAGCTTGAATTTGGATGGCTCTTGAGACATAAATTCTTGTGGATGTTCGCTGGGTTGTTGGACTGACAGTCTTTGTCTTCGTATCATTGCCTTATCCACACTCTACCATCAACCCCACCCAGACATCATCAGAAACACATGCATATATCATTTTCATTTTGTAATTTGTCTCCCATTCCTGTGCACCCTGCATGCTCCTCTCAGTTGGCCAACATTTGTGCAGAATGGCCCACAGTTAATTGGTTGGGTGTTGGCAATGGCGCTGCTCATATTAAATTACATGACAGCTTACATGAAAGGTGGAAACGAGATCGTCGAAAATGAGCCTGCTGGCAGAAGACTCATTAAATGTCTGAAAAATTAAATAAACCTTTATGAATAATGCGGCAGATTCAATTTAACATATATGCATATTTTACTCGTACGTTGCCAGCCTTGTTTTCGTTTTCACTTTTTGCACAGTTGACTCAAAATATTTTTATTATTAAGCCAAATAATGAAATCAGACGGTCAGAGAGCATATCATGAGGTTGCAATCGGCGTTTCTGATTTATTTTATAACGACAGAAAACAATAGCAGATTGAAAACATAATAACATAACAGCGAAATATTGAGTTCCGAGAGTTATGTAAATTGAAATGTACGAATGCATTTTCTTTAAAGCTTAAAAATTTTTAGGTCAGAATATAGAGATCGAGCTATAATCATGACGTCGCAATACTCTACAGACTAAAAAATATATTCTATTCTCTCTACTCCGTTTTACAGGCTGGCAATAAAACAATTGGTAAAGTGAATTAAAGAATTTTCAAAAATAGTTAAATTAACATACAATTTTGGCTAAAGTAGAAATTTTTGTTTTCTAAGCTGAGCAACAAAAATGAACGTAGAAGTAAGCTAAGCTTCTTTATTTTCTCCAACTCCAAATAGTATACTACATACTTTTACATGAAATTCTGACCACGGCTGAGCTTTTTAAAAAACGTAATTTTAAGTAAAATTCAAAAGTAATTTCAATACTTAAGCATCGTTTATGCATAAATATGTACATTTATAGATGCCATAATTTATTTGCACAAGCAAATGAAAGGAGACATGTTACGATAAATTATTTTCAGCAACGAACACTCCTTATATAATACTTATACTCAACACTATACTCATTTTGTGTACAGCAGTCGATGGCAAAAGTCGCTGCCATTTCATTAATTCTGAGCGCGTGCGCTTATCAAAATACTGTCTGGGCGAAAGTATTAAAAATGTCTGCTTCAATTACTTAATTAATGAGAATGTCGACAAGTTTCATTTGGCACGCGCCAAAAAAGTGAACACTTTTCATTCTTACTTCAATTACATATACATGTAGGTAGTATATTTCATTTGCAAACTACCAAAAAATCTTTGTAAAATTTGCATGCGCCAATTTGTCGCCTTTGTTAATTGTAAATTCTGTGGTTTTCTTTTACACATAACCTAATAAAGCTAATTGCATTCTGCTGAAACAACAAAAATTTGGCATACTTATGAAACTAGTTGTACATTTTTTGCACTTTATGCACTTAAGTTTATTTGATGCGTTTATAGTTTTTTAATTGGCTTAAATGTCGTTTTCAAAGTATCATTCAATGTTTCTTACTTAAATTTCTACTCTTCCGGAAACTTGTTTCATATTTAAAAAGCTTTTAAAGCCTTTTACTTTTGAAAAGTATTCGAAAATGGTAACAGTTCTGATTAAGTTAATAGATACTTCACTAGTATAATTTTACAAAGTATAATTTGAACATATTAACAAATTATGGCCAGCTTGGTTTGTTGACATTTTGTTAGCACAAGTTCTACTGCTAAACTTGACAAAAGTCAATCATATTTATCAGTATATTTTTTACACTTTTCTACTGCCAAATGAATCCTAAAAAATTCCTACTTCCATGAAAAAGTCTACAAAGTTCTATGCGCCTGGTGAATCCAAAACAGTTTCAACATTTCAAGAGTTTTGTAGAGGTCTTTACTTACAAGTTTGTAAGCCTCAAAAGAAGCCATATAATTGCTATGTTCCAAGTTAAACTTATAACTACATTCATGCTCACACACTCTTACCTTTAATCTACAGCTTTTCATCAGTGCTGAGAACAATTAAATCATGAGCATTTCATTGAATTGAGACACATTCGTAATAGAGCTAATAGCAAAAAAAAAAAAAACAATTGGAAATGCCAATACCACAAGTAATACCAATACCAAAAGGTGGCAGACAAAAGCCACTTGCATAGTTCAGCATCATTACTTTTGTGTTTTGTGGTGATTGGCTTTGTTTAGCACATAGCATATAGCACACTGAGCACTTCATATTGATCCTGACATTGACTATGACTCCTCCGTCACATTCAGCAGTCACTTGGTAAACAAAACTAAATTGAAGTCAAGCAAATGTTAGGCTGCAGCTTCAAAGCAGCCCACATTTCACTGTTGAGTGGTAAGCAAACAGAACGTATACGCGTTGCCTTCGTCATGGTCGTGTTGAATATTAAGCATACGACGCGTGTGCTCAAAGCCCTAAATACGACACAAAGCCACACGAAAACTGAGCAAACAAAATACCCAATGCCAAAACATAAACACACTAAAACAATTTAGAATGCGTGTTCGACTTGTGTGTACCCTACACACGGTTTAAAAGAGTATACTCGAAATCAGAGTTTAAAGTTTGTAATTCAATTTTTTTAGCTTAGCAACTGTAGTTGTTAAAGATTTGTAATAAACTTGAAGATAAGCATAATACAAAAGTAACTACATACTGAATTTGGGATGGTCTTTTATATATTGACTCTTCTGTTGATGATACTCAATTTGTTATAGAGTCTCTGCCTGCTGCAAGCATTTATATAATTTGATTATGTCTTTATTTTATCATTACAAATAAGAAATTTACCACTTAAACGATTGCTAAGTAAGCCTGTTTAAATGTTTTGTTTGTGTCTTCTTTTTTCTTTAACTTTCGCTTTTGTTAAATTTGGATTGGATCAAACTCTGCCTGTTAAGAGACCCATTCTATTATAAATGTTGTTCATGCTTGTATTAGCTGACTTTTCTTTGTTGAAAGCTAAACTCTATTTTCCTTAATTGAAATTCTTAAAATTAAATGCAAAGCATATTCAAGTCATAGACAAGCTACATGAATTATTATTAATTGTTGAGGAACTGACTTCAACTTGGAAAAGTACCAGAAATTTATGAACAAATTTAGTTTATACAATTTTAGCTTTGTAGTCTTTGTTTTGATTTACGTGTGGAACAGCTAATTGGCTGCTATTTATTGTTGTTTAACTTTTAGCAGCAACTATGCGCTGCTGTGCTTACATCACAGTTAAAGTAAAAGTTACAGTAACTATTACAGTCACATTCAGCGGGATAGAAACCTACGCGGATAGAAACACACGCGGTTAGAGAAACTAAACGAGAGAAAATGCATTATAAAAATTAATGGCTCATAGAAATTAAATGACAGCCATTCGTAAGTATTACCAACGAAATTAGCTCAGTGTCCAAGGCGACCTGATGGTTTCTCAGTGCTTGCCTGTAAGTACTGTGTGACTTCTATATAACGAAACGAACTCACGCGGAATTTGTGGCATATTGAAAAAGATATTAACAGCAAGTGCTACTGGCTTATTTGAGCTTACAAAGTTAGCTGACAACAAGCAGGACATGAATGCAATAAGAGCACGTTTTAGCAAGGCTGTCTGTCTGTTTATCAGTCTGTCAGTACGTCAGTTTCAGAATATTGAAGCTTAAGCAATCAATGTTGGTATATACAAATACACATAAATACGCGCTTAAAGCTACACTCTGACCATATAAAACACTCGCTGGTATGTTCCGGCGTTGCCCAGCCAACTATGTGACACACGTGGGTTCATTCGTCTGTATAAGTGCAGCAATATAAAAGCAAGAGACTCCCTTTTTCGAGCATAGCAAAGCAGCAGAGCATGTAATAAAATAGTTTTTTTACTGGCAGCTGAGAGTTTCAGATCATTTTCCGACTTGTCAGGCAGATTTTTCAAAATTTGGAAATTTTCCATCCAGGAAGGTGAATTTCTCAGTTAGTCAATCAGGTTGATCAGTTTTATAATTTCATAATTTCTTCCATTTCAAATACTTCTAATAAATACTCATAATTTGTGTTGCGGCTGTTGTACTATACAATGCCATTAAAGTATATAAAACGTTGCTTAAAATTAATCTTGAAAATGTTTTAAAACATATTAAAGACGCCATATTAAAGCAGGCAAAGACTCTGTATTTTCACTTGATTTTCGTATTATCCTTGCATTTATTTTTTTTTAGGAAAAACTACATTGTTGCGTTCTGTAACAGCAGAAACATTATTTCATTAAGCTAGTTAGCAAATTTCGATAATTATAGGCCCAAAAATTTGGAATTATATGGTATAGACACGAACACCGTGTGATTCAGGTGAGCAATTTTTACGATTTAGCTACTTTTTGTTTATTTTTGCTGTACGCTATCTGTTTAGTGCTGTCGCGCCGGCAAATTATAAACAAACTATCGTTCGTACACGGCTATAATACGCGAGGCACTCCCCCTCCCCGATGCCAATCGCTTTATATTTAGATGGAACAAACATCGGATAGCATCCATCAGGTCGCAGTCAACACGGATCCGTTTAAATGGCTTTTGGCATCTATATATGCACAATATGCACAACATGGGCCAACAATTAGGCAGATTCCATAAACTGTCGTTTTGCCTCTGGACCCGCCCTTTCATTTGATGCTTTAGGGGCTTAGTTGTTTCGTTTTTTGCCAGAGCACGTTTAAGGCACGCGCATCTTACCAGCTTCTCTGCTGCCAAAGGCTAACAAATGGCTCGCGTTTGTCCGCCAGCTACAATTGCACTTTACTAACGCGCCAAGTGCTGGCCCCAAGTCGAAGTGCAACCACAACAAGCAACCTCTACTTCAACCGCAACCTCAACTTGTAGTAGCCTTCGACCTGATATCCTTCCACGTTTCCTGCTATTTCAGTGCACTTTTAAATTATACTTCGTCCTGTTTGTCTGGCTGGCATTTTTCATTAGATCCCCAGCGGTGGCATGTGGGAATTGTTTGTACAGCTCTTTGGTGGCACGATTGTGGCTTTATATCCGACTCATAAATTGAATAAGAGTTTCCATAATCCCAGTTACACTTTTTGCTTTTGACACTTTTTAAATGGCTTAAACATTTATTGGATGAGGCTTGAAATTTGAGTGCAGAATCTAGAAAAGCTAACAAATAATCCTTTCTTTTTGAATTACAAAAATTTTATAAAGGTAAATCTTAAAGGTGCTTGTAAATTGGATCTGATCTCAAGCGATTTTTATCAGAAATCTTCAGAATCATAAATATATAAGTCTGTTTGAAACTAATTTGAATACAAATTTCTAGACTAACTTTGTACCCTGCACATTCATATTAAAGCAGCTTCTATGCAAAACAAACAACAAAAAATCGACTAAAAAGTATATCTAGATTAGCACAGTTATTTATTGAATTTATGTCAATTTATATTTTTGTTATTTTGTACAATTTATATAAAAATATTTGTATGTTGGCATGCTTGTGTAAAATCATTTAAAAACTTTTTACACTTCCACAAAACATTCCATAAACATGCAATGCAAATAATCGTGGGCAACACTCATGCTAATTTCCAGGCATTCAAAACTTTATCTAAAAAATTGGCTTTCAAACTAAACTCAATAAGTTAAATGAAGCACACAGTTGGTTAAATGAAAGCAAAACACAACTGAAAAGCACACAAAACAAAAAAGATAAGCAAGTAAGAATGTTGCAGTCAAAAAACTCGACTGCTATATGCTCTGTTACACATTTAATAGTTTTGCATTTGTTAAATAAATTCAGATTTCAAAACATTTCAGTAGCTCTTAAATATTGTTTGATGACTTTAAAACGACTTTAAAATGGTTCTGATTTTGCATAGTGCACAAAACCAAGTTACTCTTCATATGTTTAGGTGTAGAGTATAGCTTTTGCAAAAGGGTAACGCTTGTTTTCAGCTATGTTGTTCTTCAATTTATGTAAATGGATCTAAACTTTGTCTGCACAAGAATTATTGCAGTTGGCGTGGTGTGCACTTGAATTTTGTGGGGCGGCATCCAATAAATTCTAAAGGGCAATAAAAAACCGCAAGAGCAACGAGTAAGTGCAAATCCTCTAAAGAAATGGTAAGTGTGTAAGTGCCTTTAAACCATGACATTTACATACTTTATTCACAAGAAAAGAATGCATTAATTTGCCAATCAATTTTCGCAAATCTCTGTGTCGTTTCATTTGTCAGAGGTCAAAAGCTGTCGGACTATGGCGTTTAATCTTCGGCATTTACCTGATCAATTTATGATTTCCATTTGCAGCACTTTGAGCGACACAGATAAACACACATTTACATCAATTTCAATTATTATTTATTGTGCTTACAATTTGCGTTTAAATGTTTCCTTGTTTTTGGATATTATCACACGTGTCTGCAATTTCGCGTTTGCACAACGGAAAATACGCTAAAAACACTTGGCTAATTTTTTGTTTAAAATTTTAACCTTTTATCACACAGCGAACCAAAACCGGAAACTGACTTCAACGCTTAAATTTCGCGCTATGTTAAAAATTGCCGCTTCCGCCGATTGGCAGCTGGGTGAACTGGCCACGACAAGCGAACGCAGGCGACTTGTTGGCGCGCGCAAAGTCGTCGACATTTTGGCCACAGTCCATATATCCATCCACATACAAGTGAACCAGAGATTGGTGGCAGAACAGAGAGCAGAGCAGCAAGGGGATTGGCTATGTTTTGCCGGTGTTGCTGATGCGCCTGCGCAGATCTACTTTACATTCGTATAACAATCAAACATTGTATTTTGTTTCATTTAAATTTTAAAATAAATTACTATTAAGAGTTATTATATTTGTGTTTAGTTATGTAATTTTGATTAATTGTTGATTAAAATAAAAAAAAGTGCGAAAATCGCGCTTTGTTGGAATTGCTAAAATTCAAAAAGTGCGGGTCTGTTAACAGAATGTTTGTACAAAATGTAAGACTGTTGTTAAAGAGATTCAAAGCGTTTGGCGTTTGAATTGTAATAAGCAGCTAAGCTACCATTTCGGTTAAATTTGCATTTAATTTAATGAAGAACACATCTTGGTTATCTTTTTATTTCAAAAACCACCCCCAAAACCATTAAATTTCGCAAAATAAATCAAAAACTGCAAAATCGTTAACTCTGTTAACTGGATCAGCTTGATGGCAGCACTGTAAAGTTCATCTAATGATAACAACAATAAAAGCGCTTAAGAAGTGCTGTAAACGTTTCGACTATTTTCTAAGCTAGTTTTGATTGACAGGTCAGCTACTTTTCGCATGTTTTCCAACAAGACACAGCTGTTTTCTATTAAAAAATAATTGGCACCACTGACCCGCGAAATTGTAATGTCATACGCATGTTAGTTAACATACACTTGACATTACAGTGCTGTAAAATGTCAAAAGTATCGTTTGAAAGCATCGATAGCACACATTTGACATATCGATAGCACCAAACTTGTATTATTCCTCTTTTCTTTCATGTCTTGTGAATGACATCGTTTTGCTGTAATAATTGTAAGTTTTTGTGAAAAACCATGGCTTGTGCCTAACTAAACTACGACTGCAGTCAAACGCAGCGATCATGATGTATATGCCAAGACGCCAACTCAAGAATAAACCTTGTAGTTGTGGCAAAAAAACAGTTGCTAGCAAAATGATTTGGCAAACGCCATGTTGGCCGCTTTGCACATAACCTCAATCCGCACGGTGACAGGCCCTACGAATTTTTGTATATTGTATTTTAAGAAATTTTGTGTGTATTTTGATTGCAGCAAACGCGGCATAAGCAAAAAGGTAAACAACCATGTCACGTTTCTTTGCCAACGGTTCCGACTCGGAATCCGAGTCCAGCGAGGAGGAAGTCCAAGCGCCCAACTACAACAAAGCCTCCAATTTTGTAAGTAAAACAAAAAAGGTTCCTTATAAACAAAATAAAATAATAAACTTTTGGTTTCTTGCACAGCAATTCAGCGATGATGAGGAGGAGGTTAAGCGTGTGGTGCGCTCTACCAAGGAGAAGCGCTACGAGAATCTAACGGGCATCATCAAAACGATACGCAACCACAAGAAGATTAAGGATATACCCAATACGCTGAGCAGCTTTGAGGATTTGACACGTGCTTATACAAAGGCGCTGCCTGTCATCTCCAAGGAGGAGAATGGCATAACGCCACGCTTTTACATACGTTGCCTGGCCGAGCTGGAGGATTTCATCAATGAGGTGTGGGAGGATCGTGAGGGACGCAAGAATCTGTCCAAAAATAATTCGAAATCGTTAGGTACATTGCGTCAAAAGGTGCGCAAGTATATCAAAGATTTTGAGGAGGATTTGTCGCGTTTCCGCGAGGCACCCGACCAGGAGAGCGATGTGGATGAGGGTGAGGGTGATGCCCACGACAGCGATGGTGACGGTGGCGCCGACAGCGATGATGGCATTGGTTTACCCGTTAGCGGCAAACTAGCTGAGCTGCCCAAGGCCGCAAAGACGGTGTCGGCCAAGGTGATTGCTGACGATGATGATTCCGATGATTCCATCGACTGGGATTCCGATACGGAGTCGGAGACAGAGTCTTCTGAGGATGAGAATCAGTATCAAAACATGCGCGAGCGTTTCCTTAAGCGCACCACTGAAAAGGAAGACAAAGATGATGACAAACGCAAGGATAAGCGCAAGGAGCAGAAACATAAGATACGCAAGCGTCTGGACGACGATGAGGATGGCGAAGGTTGGGAGACGGTTGTCAAGGGCAATGTGGTTGAGAAGCCCAAAATGTTTGAAAAGGATGCTGAAATCGATGTGCCACTCGTCCTCGCCAAGCTGGTAGAGATTATGTCCGCCCGCGGCAAGAAGCGCACCGATCGTCGTTTGCAAATCGATTTGTTGTTCGAACTGCGCGATATCTCCGACCAGCATGAGCTGGGCACAGCAGTTAGCGTCAAGATTCACTTTAATATCATTTCGGCCATCTTCGATTATAATCAGAAGATATCGGAGCCCATGAAGCTGGAGCATTGGTCGCTCCTGCTTGAGGTGATGCAAAGCATGCTAAAGCTGCTGCTCGCCAATCCCGACATCAATATGAACGAAAGCGTTGCCGAGGAGCATGAGGAGTATGCCACAGCACCCTACTATGTGCGTGGTTGTCCTTTGGCTGCTGTGGAGCGTCTGGATGATGAGTTTACCAAGCTGTTGAAGGAATGTGATCCGCATTCGAATGATTATGTCTCCCGACTGAAGGATGAGATCAATGTGGTGAAAACAATTGAGCTGGTTGTTCAATACTTTGAGCAATCGGGCAGCAACAACGAACGCTGCCGCATCTATCTGCGCAAGATTGAGCATCTCTACTACAAGTTTGATCCGGAGGTGCTTAAGCGCAAGCGCGAGAAGCAGTCTGGCGAAGCTGCAGCGGATACAACCACACCTGCCGCACCATCCTCCGTGGATATTATGGATAAACTGTGCAAGTTCATCTATGCCAAGGATGACACGGATCGTATTCGTACTCGTGCCATTTTGGCGCACATCTATCATCATGCGATGCACGATAATTGGTTCCAGGCACGCGATTTGGTGCTCATGTCCCATCTGCAGGACAACATTGATGCGGCGGATCCCTCAACGCGCATTCTCTACAATCGCATGATGGCCAATTTGGGTCTGTGCGCCTTCCGCCAGGAGAATATCAAGGATGCGCATCATTGTCTGGTCGATCTGATGGTCACCGGCAAGCCAAAGGAACTGCTTGCCCAGGGCTTGCTGCCACAGCGGCAGCATGAACGTTCCGCGGAGCAGGAGAAGATTGAGAAGCAGCGTCAAATGCCATTCCACATGCACATCAATCTGGAGCTGCTCGAGTGCGTCTATCTGGTTTCCGCCATGCTGCTCGAAATACCCTACATTGCAGCCCATGAATTCGATGCACGTCGTCGCATGATCAGCAAAACGTTCTATCAGCAGCTGCGCAGCTCCGAGCGTCAATCGTTGGTGGGTCCACCCGAGTCCATGCGGGAGCATGTGGTGGCGGCCGCCAAGGCCATGCGTTGTGGCAACTGGCAGGCATGCGCCAACTTTATAGTCAACAAGAAGATGAACACCAAGGTTTGGGATCTGTTCTACGAATCGGAACGTGTGCGCGATATGCTGGTCAAGTTCATCAAGGAGGAATCCCTACGCACCTATCTGTTTACCTATTCGAATGTGTATACCTCCATTAGCATACCATCGCTCTCGCAAATGTATGAGCTGCCGCTGCCAAAGGTGCACTCGATCATCAGCAAGATGATTATCAATGAGGAGCTAATGGCTAGTCTGGATGATCCCAGTGAAACGGTGGTCATGCATCGTTCGGAGCCATCACGTCTGCAGGCATTGGCCATGCAGTTTGTGGACAAGGTGACCAATCTGGTGGATGTCAATGAGAAGGTGTTCGACATGAAGCAGGGCAACTTCTTCCAGCGCGGCAATATGGGCAATCGGGATCGCGGTTACAATCGCAACCAGAACAACCAGGGTGGCAACTGGGGCGGGCAGCGTCGCGACAATCGCAATCAGCGGAATCGCAACCAGCGTGGACACCACAAGAACCAGCAGCAACAGCAGCAGCAACAAGTCCAGACCATCGACGAGGAGTAGACAAAACACAGTTCACACTTTTATTATCAACTCCTCTAATCTATCTGTAAAACGAATACATGGAAATGGCACTGCGTTTGAGGCATTGGAACGGTGGAAATGGAACAGCTGCTACTGCTGCAAAGTGTGGCCAGACCTCCGGTTTAGTTTATTTTTATTTTCTACTAAATCGGAGGTCTGCCATTGTATTCAATATTAAATAACGCCTGTGTACTGTGAATTTGTTATGCTTAAAAGAAAAAAAAAAAAAAAACTATTATTGATAATTGCTTTTTGTATGAACTTAAATCTAAAGTGCGCAAGTCTATGATTAAAATAAACTCTAAAGGAAACAAAAACAGAAACAAGAAAAAATAACGCAGCTTTCACTTTTAACTATGCAAATGCTGCAAGTTTTCAGTTTCAATTCAAATCAGTTAATTTTCAGATATACAAAAAAAAAGTTTATATTCAGTCCTTTTGCGGTTTCCACTTTTGGTCAAATATTACTGAAGCGAAATTAATGCTCCCATTTTCACATTTTGCGTTGGCAATAGGAATTGAGATTCGAAACGGAATTCTAAGGAAATTTTGTAAAGTCCAAACCAGTAAAGGTGTGATAAGAACTTTGTTTTAACGCAACAAAATTGTATACAAAACAATTTTGTTTTTACTTTGCAGCCCAAGTTTATTTTGAAAGCACTGTGTGTGCAGCGTACCAGCCTTTATAAAAGTAGAGTTTCGATAGATATGTATCGATATATTATCGGCAAGCTATCTGCAGGCAGCGCACATTTTGCATATTATTTAACAACTTGAAAATTGTGAATAAAAATTAGATAATTTGCAGCATGAACAGCATTGGCGATGATTGCAATGAGCTGAAAAAGCAATATGATGCATGTTTCAATAGCTGGTTCTCCGAACGCTTTCTTAAAGGCCAAACCGATGATTCCGTCTGTGCGCCCATTTTCAAGGTTTATCAGGAGTGTGTGAAGGTGGGTGGCTCGCTGCCAATGGGCCACAGTTAGTATTGATTGATAACACATTATTAAAATTGATTCACAGCGTGCCATGCGAGAGCAGAAAATTGAATTGCGTGAAATTGAAACGGATTACACCACCGGCACCGAGTACGACAGCAACAGCAGCAGTGCGAGTGGAAGTGCCGGCAAGCAGCAGCAGCAGGCTGGTCCCAGCAAAAGTTGACCTCTGACCTTAAAGCCATGCTATGCCACAACAAGTGAGCGCAGCATTTTTAGCAGCCAGCGTGCAGCCAATGAAAGCAACAGCGCATTTCCTGAACACAGCTGCCCCAAACGCAGCTCCACATTCTAAACGTTTTGGGAGTTGCTCGTACCAGTAGCAGCTTTTAAGCCCATTTACCCCAAATGTATATTAAATGTTAGATTTATTTTAAGTTCAAACGAAGCTAAAAGGTATCAAAGGCTTGTTACGTTTAAAGTTTGTATATATGTATGTGTGTATGTTCCAATAAACATTTAACAAATTATATTTAAATCTTGCAATCGATCTTATAGAGATAGTTAATGTTTCCAGCTTTAAGCCAACATTTTAATTGGGTCTTCCCCATGGTAAATCCCAGAAGTGCTTATCGCAGCCTGTGCGCATAGTTCATGATCTTTCCGGCATAGGAAGTAAATACTGTAACCTATCAGTTATGTTCATAAGTATATAAAAGCAGCTGGCGTATCTGTTGAGACAACATTCTCAGAAAGCACTTTCAGGATGCAGTTTCTATCGACCATATTGATGCTCCTGCTGGCCATCTGTGCAGTTTGCACGCAACTAATCCACGCTGAACCATTTGAGCCACCAAAGTACGGTAGAAACCCTCGGCCAGAAACAAGACCAGATTTTGGGGGCAGGCGCTATGTTAAAGAAAAACATTAAACAACATTTTCTATGTTTCAAACATTGTATATACAATAATAAATAGTTACAATACAAATTAACATAAGTATGTTTACACTTTCTATATTGTGAAAGCAATTAAGACTGAGTTCATTCTAGAGTGAATCCCAAAAAGCGCTTATCGCAGCAGACACCTTCAGGTCTGGTGCTTCCCAGCACAGAGACTTTTTTACTGATAAGTCAACAAGGTATTTCACATGCACATATATTGAGCTATATAAAAGGCAGTGGCGCATCTGTTCAGATAACACACTCAGCATTCACTTTCAAGCATTAAGATGAAGTTTCTGTCAGCAATATTGATGCTCCTATTGGTCATCTGTGCAGTTTGCACGCAACTAATCCAAGCCGAACCCTTTGGATCGCATTCGGGTTTAGGTGGACCCAGGCGGCCACAAACATTGCCCCCAAATCAACCAAAACCGCCAAGCTTTGGACCCTCGCGCTGGTAATCAGACAGAAGGATACATGCTGACAAACAAATAAATAAATATATTATATAATTGAACAAAATTTGTTGTATTTCAATTAATCAAAAGTTAACGCATATGCCACACTGGATAATCAATATGCATATGCATTTTTGTTACACTGCCAAAACATTACAAATGTTTCGAGTTTATCAATCTTTTGACTTAAAAACTATGCTGATTCGACATTGCAAGGACTAAAAACACGATTGATAGAAAAACGTTTTCAGTGTAAAATGCAATCGAATGTTAAATTCAGCAGCTGTTTGACAAAAACTTAAAAATCTACACAACTTTTGACTTATAAAAATTAAGAAACGAAGATGCAGCATTTATTTGCCGCCAGCTGTGAACTTGGATAGCTTTTCCAGCAAGGCAATGTAGGAGGTATGCTCGAAAGTGGTGGCCAGATCCGAAATCTTCTCGGCAAACTCATTGCTGATGCCCTTCTCCTCCAGCACATTCATGAGCAGATCATACAAATATCCATCGAGCACATCGCCAGCAACGGCATAAATTTTATCATTCCATTCGCCTTCATAGATGGACATTTCATCAATGGAAAATACATCATTGTATTCACCCTCCTGTGCCTCTCCTTCCAAGTAGGAGCATGTAAATGATAGCGTTGAGCTGCCCCGAATGATGTCCACTTCAAACTGTGGCTTGCTGCGCATTTCACCCAATTCTGGCTTATCCGCATTGGGATTTATCTCTGGCTCATTCTCGCTGTCCACAGTGTGATTCACATTGAAGCTGATGACAACCTTCTCATTGTCCAATTGCTTAATCAGTTCCACATCAGCGCCAGTCAATTTCACGCTGAAGCCATCCAGTGTGCTGGGCACAGTTTTGCCCTTTTGCACCTTACGCTCCGCCAGGATCTCCTCGGTGAGAAACTCAACCAACTCGCGTTCGGCTAATTAACAAAAATGAATTTCATCAATTTGTTGTACCATTTTGTCAGGCAAGACGTTATTGAGGTTATGTAATCAGCGTAGCAGCAACATGCGCCAAGCTTTCCACACTCAAATTGAATGCTCTTCTTCCGTGTGCTACTCACCTTTGGTGTGAACGTTGCAGCCACAGGTGCAGTTAATGCTGGGTTTGTGAACATTCAGGACGGTAACATGCTCGTTACCAGAACCAACTACGGCCGGCTTTTTGGTCATGTGCCAGAGACTGCGTGTGAAATCACGTTTGCCCAATGCTCCAGTTGTTGTGCTGGCCAAGTGGGCAAAACGCATAGATGCTGTCTTCAGGCTGTTCATCTTGTTATATAATATATCAAGTTATTATGATAAATTAATAGAAAAATGTGCTGCCGCTTCTTTCTGTGTTGCAACTTGCAATACGCTTATGTATAACGATTTCGATAGCTTGTATATCGATATATGCACTTGCGTTTTGGCGACTGGTGGCAACGCCGCTTGACGCAAATGTGCGCTTTCGCTCATGATGTAATAATATGGGATAGCGCTATACGACCAGTGTTATATTTGCAAGTTACGGTCATTTGTAATGTTGTTGGAAGTGATAAGAAGGAAGTCAAACCGAACAGTATTTAGGTTTCCGTTCCAGTGCTGGTACACATCCAAAACTTATATTTCTGTAAAAGTCCGAAGATTTAACAGAGTTTAAGTTCGTTTTCCAAGAACGTATTCATGAAAAACTTAAGATATATAATTTGTTTATATTTTAAAACAAAACTATTCGTTGCGATCTTTTCGATTTCACGAATATCAGATCTCGGTTCTGATAATTTGCGACCCCTGAAAAAAACAATGACACTGGCAGATACGATAAAATTGAACACGTTTTATCTCCATAGCTATAGTGACTATAACTTTAATATTTTACCAGGTGATGAGCTAGTGGCTTTAGAACAGATTTGCATCAAAAAGTCAACTTCGTAAAAAATAATATACGATAATTTCACGCAAAGGCGGCGATATATCGGTTCTAATTGATTGCATAGTTTCGGCTAGAGTTTAATTTCTTGAGTAAAAATATTTAACTTAATTTGCTTGTTCTGCTTTGTATGCGTTTTGGTAACAACGACGATCGTCTCAAGGTTACCGATTGCCAATTGGTAACTCAAAATAAGCACGTTGGTCCGCATACCACCACCTGGCATACAGTTACACCATGCTACGCTCAATTCAAAAAAATATGAATGAAAACATCAAAGAAAAACTGCTTCTGGAAGTTGAGGACGACGACGTCGATGAATTGGAACAACATCCCAGCTGTCCACATGGTCCCAGTGTGCTTTTCTACCGGCAGAGTCAAACGCCTAGCGATGGTTTCTACGCCTGCTCCGCTCATCGCAATCTAAAGCTATGCGATTTTCGAATGGAATGGATTCAATGGAAGAAGAACAAATTTCCCCGACATGCAGATGAACGCGAGTATCCCAAGTCAATGCACAACAACGATCCTGATCCCACAAGCCATCTAGAAGCACTGTCGCAGGATGAGGTGCATGCGCAGTACTTTTTTGATGCCAAAGCTTTGAATTTCTTTGAGGATCAGTGTCGCACACTGAAGATTGAGTGAGCGTTAGCTATTTTAGCTGAAAACTATATCTAAATCATCTTCCTCCGATAGGAAAGTTGTGTGCATGGGCGCACCACGCCTTCATTTCCATCTGCGGCGTAAACAGAATATACAAAGCTTTTTGCTGGATTTTGATGAGCGTTTTGGCGCCTATCTGAGCTGCCAGGAATTCTGTCTGTACAACATGTGCAATAATCACTTTTTCTACAATCGCCAACCATTTGAGCTGTTCCTCAAGTGCAACAGGTGAGTTCGAGAATCATACTTACAACTCTTTAAGCTGATTCATCTCTTTGCAGCAACGAACGAGTTTTGATTGTAACGGATCCACCTTTTGGTTGTCGAACCGAACTCATTGCCCATACGCTGCGCTCGCTCATGCGCCTGCATAATCGTATTAACTGCCTGCCCGCCACGCCTTTGTCCATATTCTGGGTATACCCATACTATATGGCCAATTATATTGCGCAAGATATGCCGGAACTGCAAATGTGCGATTATAAGCTAAACTATACCAATCATAGTCGTTATACAAATGTGGGCACTGCCTGTCGTGCCTATGGCTCACCAGTACGCGTCTTTACTAATGTGCCGCTCGAGCTGCTGCAGCTGCGGCCAGCGGAAGGCTATAAATACTGCGCTAAATGCCTGCGCTTTACGGCTGCAGAAAACACGCACTGTGATCGCTGTCGCAATTGCAGCTCTCAGAATGGACAAACATATAGACACTGTCCGCTTTGTGACCTGTGCGTGAAACCCAATTATGTGCACTGCCCGAACTGCCGGCGTTGCAGCCAAGTTGCTGGCCACGACTGTCAGCTATATCAGTCCAAGCAGCGTTGCTGGCTATGCGGCCAGCGTGGTCACATTGAAACCGGCTGTGAACTTTGGCTACAATTAAGACGCACAGCTCGCAAGCAGCCCAAGCGACAACAGAGCCAGAATCAGCCTTTTGGTTGCTTTATGTGTGGCAAACGGAATCATGGCGAACGGAAGTGCCCAATGCGTAGTAGATACTTTAAGGAAACGCAGTTCATGGGTCAAAATTTGATAGAAGCCCGAAATATTGTTAAAAAGAAAATTGTATGATATACAAATATAGCTAAATTGACAATTAAAATTTTAGCACTTTCTCTGTATATATTTACTATAACCAAGTTTGGTTGCGGTAGCTTCAAAACTCTGGAAAAAGTTGCGTTCATAGGGGCAGCCAGACATTTGACAAACTTAATATAATCTTTTTTTTTCAAAAATTGAAAAGGAATATAAATAATAATCGATATATGTATGTTTATGTTTCTGATTGTGCTCATCTACATCAACAAATTCAATTGAATCGCATGTCTGATATGCGTTTTATTCTCAAAAATAAATGTAATGTTTAAATTTGCATTTTGTTCATTAAATTAAATATTTGTTCAACTTGTTTGTAACAACCGTTTCATTGTAGCCATGAAAACAATTTCTTCAGCACAATCTTTTTAATCAACGCAATTTTCAGAACTTTCTTATCTTAAAAAAGGCAATAGTATTGTGATTATACTTATCTTTACAATAGATTTACTCAAGTATATTGAATATCTGTATATGCATATATTTAAACTCTATATTTAAACTGGTACACATCAATGTTGATAAAATAGCTATTTAATGTAGCTCATTACAAAACTGAATGCGTTTCTCGCTATTGATTATGCAAAAAATGCCAAATCTAACGTGAAAGTAGATAAACTGGCAACGCTGTTTGAAGGAAATACACAGAAAATTGAAATTTTTACACTTTTTTTTATTCCAAAATCATTTGTTCTTAACACTTTTGAACAGCGTCAATTAGGCTCGAAATAAATGACCACCATAAATTGTGGAATGGATTTATCTGCAATATATATACTCAAAAAATCAAGTTTTGCAGCAATGAAGTAAATAGAAAAATTTTGACAAATTATGTGTACAAATTAGTTTATCATTTAACGACGGGTAACTTAAGCTTAGACATTAATTAATTTCAAGTGGAAAACACCAATGCCCCAACCAACGGAATGCAGATACAACAGCGCCAAAAGCGACTGTTTGGTTGTTGTTGTTGTTGTTAATGTTGTTGCTGTTGTTTGCATGAAATCTGATGACGTCGACAATTGGGTCGAGTCGCGGCGTTCGTTGAGGTGAAAGTATTTATTGGCTATGATGAAAATGTCTAAGAACGGTTGTATTTGCCCCAAATGTGCAGCATGAAGACTGATGCGATGAAGAGGAGCGACATGACCAAAACTGGCACAGGTCCACTAATAGAAAGTATAAATAATTAGTTAATAAAACTAGCTTAATTCATTTGTTTCATTTTCACATACACTTTAATGCCGGGTGAATCGTCGGTGTAGAAACGCCACATGCCACCAGTGCCTGCTCCTCCAGGTGCACGACTCCTGGCCGCTGTTGTTGTTGTCGTCTTGCGTTGCTTCAATGTGCTACCACCGCCAGCGCCAGCGCTACGTGGCGCCGACAATTTGCTGGGCGAGCGTGAACCGGCGCCAACGGACGTCGAACTAGCAGGAGCAGGCTGTAATCATGCACAGCACTTGGTTCACGTTCTTTTTTCAATTATAATTATTTTAACTTACCATTTTAATTTATACGTTTAATTTTAATTAAAGGCAAAAAGTGCACTAAGTTCGTGATTTGCTGCGTGCTGACCTGGTAAAGTGTTCAAAGCGATGAAATCAATCTGACGTCTCTTCGTGTCGGTTTCGTGTTCCACGTCACCTGCCATTCGCCTTCAAACGTTACTTTGACAGCGCCTATTCGATAGGTTTAAATCAATTTCGATAACAGCTGCTGAACGTTACTTTGTCAAATTGTATAATTCGCGCGCGATTTTAATTAATTTTATTTACACACAAAAAAATTATTTTCGTTGAAAATCTTGAAACTGACTGTTTTTATCGTTGATTAAGGCCATGGCTTTTATTTTATACTCTGGGGAGGTGACAAGCATGCCTTCTCTTCTGCTGCCATTCCGATAATATGCATGCAGGGCGTATAATAGCGATAATAGTTTTGCGGAATCGTTTGTGTCGCAAATTTTAATATTTGAAGTCTAAAAATTACTTTGATTTCCAGACATATTATAGGTTATGCATTAAAACCAGAATTTGTATTGAAAATCGATTTATATAATCGAAAATGAGAAAAAGTCAGCAAAAAGGACGTGAAAACGCGAGCTGCATTACGTAGCAACTTTTAAAACAAATCCGTATAAAAGCCATGGCTTAAAGCCAACGGGAAAAACAAGTCGCATTTACTAGCACCTAACAGACTTGAAAATCAGTTTTTTATTTACATTTCTTCTTCATTTATTAATACAAAGCAGTGTTCACGACATCTTTATAACCATATATCAAAACCAAATCTATACATATTTAATTGTTTTATCCAATTTATCTTATATTTCTTAAATTTAAACAAAATAATTTGAAAATTAGTTTAAGGAATACGCCACACAAAAAATTATAATATTTTAGTCGAACTATCGCAGCTTTTCGTGGCAAACAGCCGACATTTCTCGAATAGAACTAATGCTGTCGATAACAAGAACCTACGTCAATTAAGCCATTTTATTTATTTTTACGTTTTATTTTAATTTTTTGATTAAATTTAATCAAAATCAGATCTAAAAATCGCCTACATATTTTTGAACGGAATAAAACCACAACCGACTATCGCGCTTCACCTTGGCCAGCACCCCATACCTCTTGCGATTAATATTATCGCTATCGATAACGTGTGCCTCCCAATGCATTACAATTTTCTTGTGCAGCTATAAAGCAATTTTTTTTTTTGCTCAATTTGTGTAGCCAATATTTATTGTAATATTGTGCGCTGTGAGTGTATAAAATACAAATAGCTTTCATGCAATCCGTGCGTTTTTGCTGCACCGTTTATTATGGTGCGCAAATTCACAGCACAAGACGAATAGCTATAGCGAATAGTTAAAAAAGAATCGAAAGCAGACAGACGCACTAAAAAAGAGGAAAACTTACAAGCAACAAATCTCATTAATTACAATGGAGGATATAGAAATAGAATATCTTGATGAGTACAAAGACCTGGTGTTGCCGGGTGAGTACATTATTTTGTAAAATACAAACCTTTTATTCATTATTAATATATACTATGATGCATGCTAGGCATCAAAACAAGCGACGGTCGCGCGGCAACGGCGGCGTCATCGGATCAGGCGCCTTCCCGCATGCCGCAACGCCGACGCATTTCATCAGACTCGAGTGGCTCCTCATCAATAGATCCGGATATATTTAAAACATTATTTGATGGCAAGTTTCTGGACGATGAGCTGCTCAATGAAAGTGAGTAAAATAAAAAAAAAAAACAAGAACTAAGTTTTCTTCGGCGTCCCGAAGGTTAACTATAGCCTTGCAGAGGGTTAATTTTCGACCAATTGTTGCTATGAAAGCTAAAAGATATAGTCTTTCGATTTTGATCAAATTTAGTCAACATGTCTAGCCCATAATTACATTGAGTTCTAGTTTGTTCTTTATAAACAAAAAAATTGTTTATACTAAGACTAATTTTTCAACCGATTGTTCTTATGACAGCTATAATATATAAATAGTGTTCCGATTTTAATAAAAAAATTTATCAAAAAGTATAAAAGCTACTTAAACTTAGAATAATATACTCTGCAAGGGTATAAAAATATAAGGTCTACCGCTTCTAATTAACTCTATGCATATGTATGTGTTTGTGTGTGTGTCAATAGGCAGCTCAAATCATAAGGGTAGATCTAGGCGTCGTTTGAGTACCACGTCGAGCGATTCAAACGATGCTCTGGACGCCTTGTACAATCGACAAAGCAGCAAACTCATAAGCAAAAGGCGAGATCGTAGGGAATCTTATGATTCCTTGGATGATTTGGGTATGTATTAACTTAAATAAGTAAACATTGATTTATGAGTACAATAATTGTGTTTACAGGTGATGCGCTGATGGGTCCAACACACAAGCTAACGCTCTCAAAGTCAACTGGAACTCAGTTGACTCCACGGAAGACGCTAGGCGACAACTTGCAAAGCAGCGGCATCTCCAAATCCAAAACTATGGACAGCAAGTTGCATGCGAATAAAACCAGCTCATCTGCCAACTTAAAGCCAAAGATCAAGACGGATAGCTTCAAGTCCGTCGTTCGGAATAACGAGAGAGGCAGTAGCAGCAGCTCCTCCAACATTTCATCATTGGCCAACAAGAAGAAGAAAGCTGTTACCATAATAAAAGCTCAGAAGCCAGACTTTAAGCCGCCCAAGCATGAGCCCAAAAAGGATCCGTTGAGTAAGTATCTTCACAACAACAACAACAAATTTTTCTGCTTACCCATTAAGTAAATAATAAATAAAAAACTTGCCAGATTGCAGAACTATAATATTAATATAAAGCTGCCATAGAAACGATTGATCGAAAACGTCGTTTTTCAAGTTAATTAGAGCGAACTTGTTAAACTTTTTGTTTCTCAAGTTATCTCAACCAAACTCACCTATGCCAAGTTCCTATCTATGTTCCGACTATATCTTACAGAGGGCAAAAAAAAAGTTGAAAAATGAGTTTTTGTATATAAAACTTTTTTGTTTAAACAGATATTTCAACCAAACTCGCTAGTACTCAATTTTATTATGTTTACCTCATGCTGACATAGTTTTATCAAAATCGGGCAACCATATTTTAAAGCTGCCATTGGAAAAATCGGTGGAAAATCAGTTTTTATATGCAAAACTCTTCTGCAAGGATTCTTATATTCGGCACGTCGAAGACAACTTTTCTTTCAAGATAATTCGAGTAAACTTACCATTTCTGAGTTTTTTCAATTTACCAATCGTATACGAATGAAAGAGGACGCATATAAACTTGCTTCAGGACTTGCATTTATATTTAAGCAATTTGAATAGACTGCTTTTCTTCAATTAAAAATACAGTGTTAAAATATTTGAAAACGCCTGCTTCGTAGTTAAAATTTATGTTTGTTTTTTGTGCTTTGCAGATTTGCAAGACTACTCAGATGAATCGGACAGCGATTCATCCTATGAATATGAATCGGATTTTTATGGCGATGGCGACACAGATGAGGAGGAAACAAAGCATGTTATTGATATATCAACGGATAGGAGCTCAGTTACATCGGTGGCGGGTAAGTTAGCATTAAACTACTAGCCGATACTGCCAACCCTCTGATTATATTTATAATGTGCGAAAAACAAACCGTGTAGACAATTTGACACCTGTTGTTTCGGAAGACGAAGACCCGCAGCTACAACAGCAGCAGCAGCAGCTGGATCATCAGAAACAGCAACAACATACGCCCGAGCGCACCAATGATCGTCTGCAGTTGTATTTAATAAGTAATCAAAGTTGCACCGAGTCACCACCTTCTAGAAATAAATGCAAAAAAATTGCAAAACCATCGCATTCCAGGGATATAAACTCAACGATATCAGCTCACGAACAGGTTAAAGATTCAGCTAAGCAAGCCTTAGCAGAGGGTAAGTCTTTCCAAAAAGTGCCTTTAAGAATACACCTATATCAAAATTATAAAATTCTGTTTAACCTTTAAACACTTGCAGCCGAGGAGCCCTCTACCAGCACAGTCACAGGCTTAGGACTAGACAGACGGCAACAAATAGATGAGTCTGACAAATTGTCAAGCGCCGTGGATTATGTGGATGATAATTTAACCTACGAAGCGTTAGAGCGCTTAAGCCGCAATCTTGCTGAGCAAATAATTAACATTGATAATGAGCGCTCTATTGAGTTCGAAAAACGTTCTGGTTCCAAGCCGCGCAGCAAATCCACCTCAAAACTGATAAGCCCAAAGGCTGGATCATCGTCGTTTAATAGCCATGTTCGTAAGCTCACATATTCCAATGAGCAGTTAAATGAGATTGGACGCAATAAAAATGAGCTACGTCGAGCCCAAAGCGACGGTTCCTTTCCAAAACGTGGACGGGGCAGGCCAAAAAAGAGAGCCGCTACCACAGACGAAGTGACCAAAAATATAACTCAAACGCCGGAAAAAAGAGTTGCTACAACGGCACAGGAACCAAACAGCGACACTCGAAAAAAAATTAGATCAAATAAACGAAAGCGCAATCGTGGCAAAGCACGCAAGAGACCAAATAGAAAACGTGATAAAACCACAGTAAATTCAGAAGTCTCTGAGTGTCCAAATAAATTAACCGACAAAGATCTGTCAATAACTGAGTACAATAATGGCAATGTAGTTGAAAGCACAAAATCGAAGGTGACAACCGAAGAAACATCGCCTGAAACTCCCGAAACGTTAAACGAATCGTTATTAACGGAAAAATCCTCGAAAACGGATGGAGATCCTAAAGAATCTAGACAGGAACATATAGAAAGAAAAGATAAAAAAGTGGAACGCGACAAAATGGAGAACTCAAACGATTCGTTTAAAAGCGCTCATGAAAGTGTTACAGAAAGTCCCAAGAGTCATGTTGGAATAGAAGAGTCAACAAAAAGTGTCTTAACTCATTTTGGAACAGTAGAGTCAACAAAGTGTGCCTTGAGTTGTGTTGGAAAAGTAAAGTCAAAGAGTCCCACGGGTACAGATGGAATAGTACAGCCAACAAAAAGTCCGTTGAGTCCAGTTGAAAAAGGACAGTCAACAAAGAGTGAACTTTTAACGGAGTTGACAGTCGCCAGTGCTGAAAAGTCTGTAGAAATTGATAAGTTGGACAGTGTTGAGGAAATCGATAAAGACAATAGTGTTGAGCAATGCGTTAATGAAGCAAGTGTTGAACAACACATTACTTTTGAAGCAGCACATGATACAGCAAATGTTACTGAAACTGAATATGAACCGAAATTTATTATATCCAAGCAATCAAAATCAGATGAGAAGCAGAAACTCAGAGATATAGACAAATTTGAGCAGAAATCAGAGGCTGAAACTTGTGATCAACTATTACTCGAGATTGAAAAAGTAAATGATACTTTTAATGACGACATTAAATCAAACGAAAATAACTTCAGTGAAGAAGAGATTAAAGAAGCCGCAACTGAGGAAAATACCACCAATTCAAATACAACTGAACAAGCACCAGAGGAAAATACAGATGAACGGGATAAAGACATATTTGAAGCCAACACAAGTTCGACATCCGAGATTGTTACAGCTAGTGTTGCACATAGTGAGAATAAACTCGAAAATGATTTAGTTGATTCAAACGAATTGACAACTGAAACAAACTCCGCTGAGGAAATACAGTCTGAGACTATAACAACTTTAAGCGTAGAGCACAATTTAAAAGTAACTGATGCTGTTAATGAGGATATTGAACCAAAGATCTTAAGTGAAGAAAAGTTTACAGAAGACGGAAGTGAACAAAATAACACTAATATAAATCCAACTGAAGAAATACAAAAGGAAAGTACAGATGAAAGGGATAAAGACTTAATTGAAGCCAACACAAGTTCAAAGGCCGAAATTGTTGCAGCGGCTGTTGAGCATAGTGAGAATGAACTTGCAGTTAATGTTTCGCATGTTGTTGTTCAACAACAAAAACAAGTTGAGACTACAACAACATTAAGCGCAGAGCACAATTTAAACTCGCCATCGATTCTATCATTTGATCAGGAATTGAAAACAACGGACGACATGGATGGCAGGCAAAAATCGCTACGCTCTAGCTCAGCCATGGCTAGTCCACGTCCAGAGCGAAAGTCAGCCCCAACAGGACGTGAGAGTCGTTGCGAGAAGCGCTTGCATAGAAGCGTAACAAGCAGCACGTTGCCAACACGCAACAGTCCTAGACTGACATCGCAGTCACCCGCGGGTAATGAATCGCCAACAAGCTCTAAAGCAATCGTTAAGGATAAAAAGCACACGACAACAGCAAAAACGCCAAAAAAATCTACAGTCGATAATATTGAAAAAAGAACGCTGTTATCAAAACTTAACAAACCAAAGGAAGACGAATCCTCAAATGAGCGGTCACTACGAAGCTCAAAATTGCCTATTTTGAAATCTAGTGCAAATAGAAAATCGGAAAACAAAGTTAATAGAATTGACAAAGAAACGCCAATAAAATTGCTTAAAGGCAATGATACTAGGAATGAAAATGAGAATGATACTGAGAATGATACTGAAATAAAATTACGCAAAGGAAGGAAAAGATTGGACTTTGCAAAATCATCGACAGAGCAGGCTAAAACTGATGTAGCAAACGTGGCCTTAATACCAGAAACAATTCAAAAATTCTCCGAAAGTGCGCAAACAGATGATATTAAAATGGATACTGTGAAAGAAAATAAAATGCCATTATCTACAAAGACTGAAACAACAATAGATGTAAAGAATATAAAATCATTAGGTGAGAGATTATTGACTAAAGATGTGTCAGGAAAGGAAACGCTCACAACAATCGAAGCTAATGATGGGGAAGCTTGTGGAAATGAGCAACCAACTACTTCCAAAACTTCTGTCGTGGCTAAAAAAGTTAAACGAAAAAAGAGAGCACTAAGGCTCGCATCAACTGATCCAGAAGACGAAGAAACAGTTTCTACGGAAGCAAATAAGGAAGCCTGTGGAAGTTCAGAAGCTTCTGTCCACCAAAGGCCTAATAAGCAAAAGGAAGAAAAGCTAACGTCCACAACAAGAAAAGTAAATGATAAGGAGTCTGGTGCAAATGAGCAACCAACAACTTCAAAAGCTTCTGTAGCGCTTAAGAAGCTTGAAGGAAAAAAAGGAGAACCAAAGGATACACTAGCTGGTTCGAAAGGGAGCGTTTCAGAACAGGAAACCTGTACAACAACGGAAGTAAATAAGGAATCTGGTGGAAATGAGCAACCAACTTCATCAAAAGCTTCTGTTGCGCTTAAGAAAGTTGAAGGACAAAAAGGGGAACCAAAGGACACATCAGCTGGTTCGAAAGGTCACATTTCAGAACAGGAAACATCTACAAGAACGGAAGTAAATAAGGAAGCGTGTGGAAATGAGCAACCAACTACATCAAAATCTTTAAAAGTAAAAAAAAAGACCAAAGGACCTAAGGATACATCAGCTGCAGCTCGAAAAATTCAATTACTATTGGAGGAAGCTAAGGAAATGGAATGCGATTCAGTTGAAGGTCGTGTCCGCGCGTGTCGTTCGAGAACTGAGACGCCTGTTACATCAATGGCAAGGCGTACCAGGTCCAAGGACAAGGAAGCTACAGAGAAGTCGATCAAGGAGAAAAATAAAATGGAACAAGCAGAAGTGGTGGGAACAATGGATAATGTAAAACTAAAGAAAACAACTACCGGGGCTTCAAAGACAAACATGGAAACTGAGGCGCAGTCCAACCAATCCTTACTCAATTCATGTTGCAAGCTACGCGTTCTAGTCAAAAGACCTAAATCAAGCGATCTTACTAAGGATAAGAAACTGGAAAGCATACTAAAGGACGTAGAAACAGTAAGCACTGATTCTAATCAACTGCTGGAGGACAACAGTACAAAATTATCCACCGAGGAAACTAATAGCACAAATGCAATTGCTCAAACTTTGGATGATGCTACGGTTGCAGCCGCAGTCGCTAGGGATAACGAAGCGACAGAAAGCACAGATCCAACTACGTCCATTACGGAACTATCCACTGAGAGTGAGCAAGCTGCAAAGGAGCCTGAAAAGTCTCTAATTGAACCAGAGATAGAGAAACTGGCTGATAATGAAAAGCAAATAGAGGATCAGCAGGCAGATCTCATAACTGAAACAACAGGTGTCACAGCAGGTGATGTAACGAGTGTCGACGATGATAACGCTAGCGAAGATGACACTTGCAACATTGCTGTGAGGTCCAAGCGAGCGCTGCGCAAGCGCGAAGCGGATGCCAACCAGCCAGACGGTTAATAGCTATTATTATATAATATTTACAACATTCTAACAATTGCGCATTAGGCAACTTGAAACACGTTCTTTAATATTTCAACTCTTTCTCCTAATTGAATCTTTTAGAAATCAGCAAGCGCAAGCAAAAGCTGCAGACGAAACAAGCAAATCCGAGCAATGTTATGGCTCCACCAGCACCACCCAAACGGGAATTGTCCACCAGCAAAGCAGGTAAATGTCTTAAGATTCCCATTAAATGTAAATGGTGTAATATTTTGCAACTCTTTCACAGTGCTGCAACGTCTTGGAAAGGATTCGCAGCAGCCGCAACATAAGCGTCGCAAGCTTGACAAGACTAATTATTTGACAATACAATCCACTGAGACCCAAGAGCTAGCTTCAGCAGACAAAGCGGAAGAGGATAAGGGGACACTCAAAAAGGCAAAATCAGCTGCAAGCGCAAAAGGCAGTCAACCACATGGCAATAAATCCTTGATACTAGGCTCCCCAAAAAGTATAGAACAGAGCCCTGTTTTGATCGGCAAAGCAGAAGTGCAAATGCCGCCAGTGAAATCGACTTTGTCCACATTGCTGGGCAGTGATAATTCCTTGGAGGTGAACAATTCTGTAATAATCACAAAAACGGCCATTTCATCAACAACGGAGTCCTTTAAGAAATCTGAAATGCCAACGCCATCTGGCAGTGGCATCAACATATCCATCTCAGTGGTGTCTGATAAGCAGACGACTGCATCACCCAAAAAACCGTTGACTCAGGCCGAGACAGTGAAAAAGTTGTTATCCGTGAAAAAGGCGGAAGCGTCTTCATCTCAAAAAGATACAAATAAATTCTTGCCAGAGTTAAGCAAAAAATTAAAGGCACGCCAGTTGAATGCATCACCAAACAAACGCACGTCCCTGCCCGCAAAGACAACGTTAAGCCAGGTAGAAATCAATCCAACATTATTGGCAACAACAACAGCAACAAAGCCAACAACAACAGCAACTACTTTAGCTGTAACAAAAGCCGTGGATGAAAAAGTCAAAAAGTTGCACAACAAGCAGTCAAAAACAGCTGCAAATACTGTGAGCGCTAGAAAATCCATGCCAGAAGCACAGACAACCAAGTTGGAAGCAGCTGCAGCTACAGTCAAAACCAGCAATGATGAGACCAAGAAACCGACTGAGGCATCAATAGCTACACCAAAAGATTCAAAGTCGAAGAAAAGGATGGATTCACGCAAAATGGCAAGCAAAGCGATAGAAAAGGCTAAGCTGCAGGAGACGCTTGTAAGCGAAACGGCAGCGGCTACAGCAGCAGCAGGAGAACCAATTACGCAGCGTAGACCGGACATAAGAACTGCTGCATCATCACCAGCAGGCTCCCGGGACTCGTCCACTGAGCATTCGAAGCGCTCTGCGCGCATTCAATCAAAGCGTGCATTAATGGAAACAGGCTTAGAACGCGGCAGCAGTGCTACACGATCCGCGGCAGCAACACCAACGCTAACACCGCTACCCATGCCGACGCTGATGCTGACGCCAGCAGCACAGCACAACATCAGCAATGAGCAGCAAACAAAACCATTGGTGCCGCTGCTTAACCAACTTGAAGCGCCAAAACCGCAACGTCAATCGCGCAAGTCTCTAAAACTGGTAACTCAAAGTCAGACTCCGGCTAAGGAGCAGGTGCAGCCCAGCAACACGCGCAAGCGCAAGCTGCCCGCCATGACGGAGGCCAATGCCAAACGGCCAAAGGAGCAGCTAGCTCAGCCGGCAACAACATCCATAGCGTTCCCAGTGCGCATAACAGCTGCTTCTAGTGGCACGCCGAATGTGTTGCCTGCAACAACGCCAGAAATACAAACAACAGCAACAGCGACAACTACAGCAGCAACAGCGACAACTATATCAACACTAGCAAAGCTAACTGCAGCAGAACCAACAACTGAAGCTGTACTGCTGACTGCAGCAGCAAAGGAAACTGCAGCAGCAAAGATAACTATAGCAGCAAAAGAAACTTCAGCAGCCAACGCAACTGCAGCTGCAAAGATAGCTCCAGCGGCAAAGGTAGCTCCAGCGGCAAAGGTTGCTCCAGCAGCCAAGGTAACTCCAGCAGCAAAGGTAGCTCCAGCAGCAAAGGTAGCTCTAGCAGCAAAGGTAGCGCAAGCCGCAAAGGTAGCGCAAGCGGCAAAAGTAGCACAAGCGGCAAAGGAAGCTCCAGGAGCAAAGATAGCTCCAGCAGCAACCATAACTGCAGCAGCAAAGGAAACCGCGACAGCAAAGGTAGCTCCAGCAGCAACCGCAACTGCAGCAGCAAAGGTAGCTCCAGAAGCAAAGGTTACTCCAGGTCTGAAGGAAGCTCCAGGACTGAAGGTAGCTCCAGGAGCAACCTCAACTGCAGCATCTAAGATAACTACAGCAGCAAAGGCAACAGCAGTAGCCACGCATGCAACGCAGGCAGTGAAACCCAATGCGTTGCAGCCACGACCATTGGCTTTTAAGCCGCGCAAGTGTCGCGTGCGTCTTAATCGTAATGTGGCTACCAGTTTTCTACAGTCGCAGCCGGTAAAACGGCCAGCAACTTCAAGGATCCCAGTTATAAATGAAGAGCAGTTGGTTGTGGAAAGGTCATTGCGCAAGGAGACAGTTGCAAAATCTGTGCCGCTGCCGGTGCCGCTGCCAGTGCAGGAAGTCAAAGCGGAGCTGGTGGAGGAGCAGCAGCCGGTGGCGCTGACACAGCCACCGTCGACGCACGCAGTGCTCCAAAAACAGTTGACTATACCACAACAACAGACGACGCCAGCACAGCCAACGGAGCAAATGCACATTGATATTGAAGATATCATTCCTGCTGTAGCCCTATCTCATGCTGTGGAAGTCAGCACAGTTGTTGCTGATGTCAGCAGCCACATCAACAACACAGCGCCGATGCGTAGTTCAACGCATGCTGACAATGAGAATGTGGCCAGTCGCAGCAACAACAACGACAGCACAATTCCTTTAGCCAACAGCGTCATCGATCTTCACACATTTGGCACTACAAAAATGTTCTCGTTTTTGTATCCTTCACGTTATCAGCGCTCGTATAGCTCCGTGGGTCTTGACTTTTGCTGCCCGAATCTGGATGGGCCCATGCAGGCCATCGATCCGACACGGCTGCATTCGAAGGCGGAGGTGCCCGTGCTAGAGCTGCCACAGTATATGGTCATCTCGACCAAGATCATCTCGAAGCAGGACAAGAATATACCAGAAAAGGTGCGCGCCAAGCTGGAGCAGCTGGCGGCGAAGGAAACGCCTTCCATTCCCACGCAAGCAGTTGCCATGAGAACAGTTGGTAATATAGCGCCAGTTATGCCCGTTGCAAAGAGCGTAACCACGCCAGTGCCACCAAGTACTCCTGCTCCTGATCCACCTATACAGAGGAGCATTGATCAGCTGAGCATGCAGCTGCCACGTGGCACGACTTTGGTTGCAAAAGTGCAACAAGCAGTTGCTCCTGCTGCTTCTACTTTTACTGCAAAGTCGCCCACTGTGATCAGTTTAAATACTGTGGCCCGTAATCTACCGGCGGGTCTGCTGCATCTGCCGCCCATTTGTCCTGCAGACAAGCAGCGCGTTGAGCTACAGTCACGGGTGCAGCTCTTTGATGTAGTGTTGCAGAATCTGGCCAGGCGTGCATCTTCAATGAGCATCATGCAACGCAAGCAGGTCATTGAAAACATTGTTAAGACCAGCACACTGCTGCCAATTGATGTTGATGTGGGCACTAAGCTGCTGGAGAACTATGCATATTATCTGAACGCTGTAACCGCTACAATTGCGACGCCCATGTCAAAGCTGCGATCCATTATAACACAAGCAACATCTACCAACTCCACATCCAAGGCTCAAGCCGCCAACAGCAACAGCAGCCAATTGACGCTGTCCAAGTCCTTTGCTGTTACTCCTTCAACGTCCACAGCAGCGCTCAACAACTCAATACTGCCCAGGACCTTTGTTGTAACTCCCTCAACGTCCACAGCAGTGACCAGCACACCAACACCGAATAGTGCGCGTTCTCTAGGAGCAGCAACACCTACAGCAGCAACTCACAAAGGATTGAACATACACCGTCCCATTTACGACAAGGATCGCAACATTATTGGCTATCAGTATAAATCGCCGAATCTATCGATGACCACAACATCGGTACATTCACCGGTCACCAACAACACGCCACGACATGCAGCTAGCAGAAGCTCATTGGGCACAGGCACATTGCTCTCTCAACCACAACACCCGCTCTTACAAATGGTTCCTGCCGCCCGTTTGAATTATGCAGTAACGACAAGTGCTGGCAACAAGGTTAGTTTTGATTATTTATAGAATATTGTAAATCCAAATAATCCCTGCGTTGTATATAACAGATAACTGTGACCACAACAACTGGAGGAGTTACACGCGTCTCACAGAGAATACCGCCTGGCAATACAATTCCCTCACATCCTTTACCAGCGCAGAAGAGTAGCACGCGAAATGTGCAAGCCACACAAATTGGGGCTAAAAAGGCAGCATCAGCTGCTACTTTGACCAAAGGATCATCAACAAAAAATACAACAACTGCGTCGGCTGCAAGCACAAGTGGTGCATCGAATCGTAATCTGTTTATTGTCAACCAAGTTCTATCGCAGCCGGAGGAGTGCATCTTGCCAGATGCTGTCGCTACCACGAATGCAACTGCTTTGGAAACGGAGATTAAAGGCGAGGTTGACGATGCAGAAATCATAGGTTAAGTCATAAGAACTTAAGAGGCAACAATAATCTACAAAAACAAAATACAATTATAAAACACATGAAAAGTATTTTAAGCTACTTTAACATTTAGTTTAAGGTACTGTAATTTTTTTTCGACGTACGAAAAGAACGCGGCGTATGTTAAACCTATTATGAACTATAACATTTGTTAATATTGACATAGATCATAATTCATTTTTTTTTTAATTATAAAAAAAAATGTATCTGGCAAGCTAGAAACATTAACTAATCCTTATCTGAGAGTTTTCTTTAATAGTGTATATCTCGGTGGGTTGTTTTCTTCAAGTTTGTGTGTACTAGAAGTTTATGCCAGTGTTTAGAAATTTATTTAATAATTCAGGAAACGATTGTCTTAACGAATTATTTATAAAGTCCTACAAAACATCTGAAATGTGTACTCGTTAATTTGAATATAATTGAACATACTATTTTTCACTTTCGGCACGATATTCCGAATCAAAATCACGTACCTAGTTTGTATTAATTTCCCAGTCCTACATTCAAATTTGAATATTCAATGCAAAAACTTACTAACAATAGAAACACACCTTGTAATGATATCATATATAAATATCTAATGCATTCATTATAGAAAACTAAACGTCATTTGCGCATTTAAGCCAAAAAAGAACGCATAAATAAGCAACAAGTGGGCAGCACAAAACTTTGAAAGCTCATATTTTTCAATTATTAGTTTTTAATTAAAAAAGTTGCTAGCTTTGACTTAATTATACTAATTTCTACTTTCCTGTCACTGATGCCAATTTGGGTATTTCGTAGCCAGTTCTGGCTAAAATTTTCAACGTTTTTTTTCTCAACTAGAATTTTTTCGAAGTGAGTTCAAATAATAATAGGCCTACAAATAAGTTTATTACATTTTAGACATATATTTCATAATTTTGGAGATATTGAGTCAAAAACTACGAAAATATTTATTTTTTTGCTAACACTTTTAGTTGGAATTCAATTTGAAAATTCGATTAAAAGTCGAAAATTTCCTAAATTCTGTTTTAAACATAACGTTTTGAAAAGTCATCCAAGCTGTAGCCATTTGAGCAATTCAACACTTTTTAAATTTTCAAGTTTTTCGATTAGCGATAGTCCAATAAGCTATTAAATATTTATTTATTTCAAAAAACACACCCACACAATAAAACACCGTAAAACTAGTACAAAATTGCAAAATCGTTAACTTTGTTAACTGGATCAGCATTGTAAGAAGAAAACATTTGTGGAGCCCTTTTGCGTTCCGTTTTGCGCATGTTATTGGCATTTATAAAGTTGTTTGTGTTAGGTTGAACATTATTATAAAAGAACTAGCGCCTGCGACTATATCCAAAATCTATATCTCTACCCTAAGCATTGAATTCTTAGTTTAAGCGCTTTAGCTTCGTTTCGATGCCCAAGAAATCAACTTAAAATGTCAATGCTGTCAGCAGTAAAAACTATAACATGATACATTTTTGGTGATACATAACAGAAATACATTTATTTTTATAGCATATTTAACTAATAATACCTTACATATACAATATTTAATGATGATTGTGAGCAAACAAAAATTATAATGACAGCAAAACTTACGGCTAACGAAAAAAACATCTCAAAATTGAAGGTAAAAGTACTTTCGAAATTTGTGCTCACATGGAAAACAAAATACAAGTAAATAATATCAAAAATTTTAAATTAATTAAAGCCAGATCTGCAAATTTAACACAAATTTTAATATTTTTCAAAAAGCCTCTGTTAGAAAAATGTTAAAAACAACAACAAAATCGCGGCAGAAAATTCCAGGAAAAAATGCCGCTGTTCGTTTTCAATTTTGAGATTTTTTCGAACACTTGTTTTTTTTTGATCCAGTTCGATTTGAAATAGCATAAAATGGCATGTGAGTAAAAAAAGTTGTTCTAGAGGGCCGCTAGTTTAGTGGCAAATAATCAAATAACGCAGTTACCGAAGGACATGCGTTCACAAACAGCAAAATTAAAGCGTAAAAGAGGGTGTTTTTGGACAAAAATCAAAATTAGATAATGAAATTTCCTATTCATACATTATTCTTTTTTTTTTCTTTTTTTTTTTCAAAAATTCGGCAAAATAGATCAAAAATGGCAAAATCGTCAAAAACTGTTAACTAGGGATCAGCTGATTAAAAAAATAGCTATTTTCTGTTAAACCTGAAACCTGGTTATGTAAAAAAAAGTACAAACTTTGACGGGTAATAGTAATAATAAATAGTGTACCGTAAAACAAGTACAAAATTGCAAAATCGTTAACTTTGTTAACTGGAGCAGCATTGTAAGGCTGTAAACGTATTTGCTATTTCTAAGCTGTTTTTAATTGACAAGCAGCTACTTTAAAAAAAAATTGTCATCACTGTTTCCTTGTTACTCATGCAAATTCAAATTAGGCGCAATATAATCCAGGGCTGCACGCTTCAAAATGAGTAGGGCTGCGAAAGCAAAATTTGTTGGCCTGCAAACTTGAAGACAAGTTTATAAACAAATTAACGCTAATATTTGTTGAATATAGCTTTATTTTTTATAAAAATAATTTTAAATTTAAATGCAGTGAAACTATATAATGAAAATCTTATGCGACGTGACATCACGCGCTCTCAACAACTTACGCACTCAGAGAGCGCCGTCTAACATAGCAGCGCATGTTGTGACCTTGTTCTCTCATTGGAATCATGAATCAACGGCATTCTTATAAGCACGGAGAACATTGAAGAGCAACAACAGTTTACGTTTGCCGGCTGTTCGCAACGCATTGTTTATTAAGAAACGTTCGCATATCGGCTTTTTTTTTAGCGTTTGTCGTCTTTCGTTTGTTTTTGTTTTTGTTGTCGTGGTCGCGCGCAAGAACAGAATTAATACAAAAACTAGGAGCAACAAAAAATAACTAAAAAGAAAACAAATAACAATTGCTGTGGGATGGCGGTTGAAATAACCAATTCAATCTTATCGCTGCAACCAGCAGTGGAAATGGAGTTGGACCAACAAACGGTGGCAAACGCACAATCCTCATTTCACTGGCAGCTCGAGGATTATGCATATTTTCACAAATGCGGTGAAATTACTACCTCGCCGGATGTGCAATGCTTTGGCTTCAATTGCGCCTTCTGTCCCGCAATTTGTTTGCAGTTCTCGGTCTTCATCGATCATATACGCGGGCAGCATTTGCAGGATATGCGAAGGCGCTACGAAATGCCTCCCGGTGAGAAAATAGAGCAGACAACGCAAACGGATTTCAATTTAATGATAATGGACAAGGTAACAACAACAGCGGCTACAACAACAACAGCAGCAGCACCAACAATGGCCACAACAAATAAACACTTGAAAAAATCCAATTGGAATGAGCTGGCATTGGGCGCAACAGAGACGTCCTCCAATTTGACTGGGCTATTGGACATGAGCATGGACATGGGCCTAGAAATGATTAACATGGTGCAGACAGCGCAACAAACACAACAACAACAACTGCAACTAAGCAACACGGACACAACAACAACAGCAACATCCGCTGAAATTGACTTCGTTTACGTTATGGAAAACCCATTGCCACCCTCTCCACCACCCTCCGCTGACATTTCGAGCGACGAACTGAGTCCGCGGCGATTGCACTCGATAGATCCATTTGAAATGTTGCATGTCTCTCCATTACACACACACACATCCGCACACACACACACACACATGCTGGAGGCGTGCTCCAGAGGCGCCACTGTCGTTCTTGCCACACCGCCTCGCTACGAGACGCGACGCGTGGTAAGTTAATCGTTGATTCGTTGACTCTCTGCACCTAACCCTTGCCCCTACCACCATCCACCCACTCCCACCAAATGCCACACAATGCGCCATTTTGCTGCCGTTGTTGTTTTTCCTTCTTGTTTTTTATGCGATTCCGTAATGCAAAAAGGGGTTTCCGTTGTTTCTGTGGCCCTTTTTTTTGTAAATAAGCCCGACACTGGACATACGACCTTCAAAATAACGGCGCATTAGCAGCACAAAATACTAAAAAGTGTGTCGCATTTTTTGCATACCACACAACCATGCAACAGATAGGGTATGCTCTATTTGTACTGATCAGGTAATCCAATGTGGAACTTAAATTTAAATATTCACATTCTTCATCCTACTCACAACTTGTTTTGCAATTTTGTACAATCAGGCTAGTTCCCATTTCCAAGAGCTTTTCAATTTCGAATCGTTTTGTGTTTTGTGATCCTGTTTCCGAAAGAAGTAACTATCGTTGTTCCTTTTTAAAGGTAAGCTCGAATACTTCTCACTTTTACCATCTCAAAAGCACAACTTTTTAAACCGAATTCTTCATTGATATTCGGAATTCAGAACAGCTAGTAATGCCGACAACAAATGTTTTGATTGAAATTGGAAAGGGGAACAGGCCCGAATAGCTTCTTACTTTATTTTATTCAACGAAATCAAGAATTCAACTAATGAAATAAAATTAAGTATAAAATTAAGCCTCAGTTCATGAAATTCTGAGGCACACCCAACATAGCTTTGCACTTTTAGTGTATAATTTTGAATGGGTGGTAACTCTATGAAATTTTATCAAATATAATCAATTTTTTAGAATTTGCTAAATTAAGTGTTGAAAACCAAAACATAACTAAAGAAAAAGCTAAGATCTTTCAATTGAGAGATTTTTTCATATATAAATCGGATATCAAAAAGCAGTTTTCAATGTATAAAAAAGTTGCACCTATAAATAGCTTTATATACATTTTTCTATCTGTTCATAAATGCAGGGTATTTTAGATTCGTGTGCTAAACACATCATGCTATCTTCAATATTTATGTCCCCATCCGTTTGCCCCTTAATCCCGATATACAACCTGGGGGGGCAAGAGGTTGCTTGTGACCAGAGGCAAAGGTGGAGACAGAGGCAGAGAAAGAGACAAGTTCATCAGCTTCTCCACGAGAGTATTGCTATTTATACTTTTCCTTTTTTTTTTTTGGTGGCTATGCGACGCAGTTTTTTTCATTTTCCACTTGTTTTGGTTTCGCTGAATTTTTTTTGTGAAAATTATATATATGCCAATGTTTTGTGAGACCCAGAGCAACAACAAAAGAAAGCAACTTTTTGTTTTCCATAGCGAACACATAATAATTTATGTGTTAACAAAATAAATACAACAAGAATGTGGCGAAAAAAAGCCTATAAATTTGGGACACAAACATTCTACTGTTTTTGGAAGTTTGTTTTTAATGTTTTTTAAATTTGAACAGTTTTTTTGTTTGTTTATATAATCTGTTGTTAATGGCAATTAATTTATCAGTTTTTTTTTTATGATGACAATACATAGTTCTATTATAAAGATTTATTAAAAAAAAAAATAGAAACATCTGTTAAATAATTACGTTTAAAAATACAATTTGAAGAGTCTATAAATGGATGTGTTTATATATAAGCAATAAGTCACATAATGTTCATTTATAATTATTTTTAACACTAATTTCGATCCAAATCGAACTGATGCATGTTTCAGTTAATCAATACAACTGGCAAAAAGTGAATCAATGAACATTTTTATAGATTTATCAATCAGTTTATGAAAATTCTTATTCGTAACATTTTAATATAAATAAAGTAATACATACATTTAGAGAAAAATGTATTGAATGACAAATCAATGCAGGTGCAAAAAAAGAAAGAAATGTTATCTTCGAAGATATATACTGAAGATATATACCCTTGCAGAAAAGATTTGCATAAGAAAACTTATTTTTCAACTGATTGTTCCCATGACAGCTATAAGATATGGTTATCCGATTTCGATAAAATTTGGTCAACATGTGTAGAACGTGCTTTTATTTAGATATAGTGAGTTTGGTCATACAGAAACTTATTTTCAACCGATCGTTCCTGTGGCAGCTATAAGAAGTCCGATTTTGATGAAATTTTGTCATCATTTATAAACTGTCCTTCAACTTAGGATTAGTGAGTTTGGTTCAGTTATCTTGAAAAACAAAAAAGTTTTTCATAAAAAACTAATTTTTCAACCGATGGTCCCTATGGCAGCTATATGTTATAGTGGTCCGATCTGGCCGATTCTGACATATGTACTGCTTCCAAAAAGAAGAAGCATCTGTGCCAAGTTTCAAACCTATAGCTCCAAAACTGAGGGACTAGACTGACAGACGGACATGACTCGTATGATTACGTATGTACTTGTATACAAATTTATTTTTCTGAGACGTCTCATTCAATGCGTTGCACGTTTATAATACCCTTATTATATATATTATATATATATTATATTATAATACCCTCTGCAAGGGTATAACAAGATTAATACCATTAATATGCGTTCAAGCTTTGACAAAGTTTCTTGATTTTGATATCTAAAAAGAGCATTTGTGTATTCGGAATTTGAGTTGGCTTTAATTTATATAAGTGTGTTTCATAATTATATTCGCAGAACCAAAAACTGGACATGTGCAATGCAAACATACATATGTACATATGTAGTACATGTGCATATATGGTATTTATACGTCTAGATATACTAGACATATATGTATATGTACATTCGTACAATATTTTCTGAAGGCTGCAAAAGTTTTACGATTGTTTTACGGTTTATATTTTGTGAAAATGAGTGCGGCAGTAGTGCTATAAATATTTAATTTTATGCGCTTGAAATTTGTGTGCCAAAATTGTGAATTTTGATGTGGTCTGGAAAAATTGCAGTTCGGAAATATACTGTGAATCTGGCGTGATATTTAAAGAAAACACATGAAATGAAAGTGCATTTTTGTAAACATATATTGAAATGTCTGTTCTGAAAACCACTTAGCATAGAGCTGCTGTCATTTGAGAACTGGTAGAAAATAATACTTTCCTATACAAAAGCAATTGCATAATTAAGAATTTATCATCAGTGTTTATTTAATGGCTATTTTTTTACCCATTAGAATGTTTGTTATTTATAAACATCCAACCCCTTGATGTTGTATTATCGCTTAACCCACCCCAAAAACTCAATATCGATGTCAGAATAACAGAACTCATGGAAATATAATTGTTGATATTGTCCCAGACACGCTACATAAAACCATTTCTACACAATTATGCGTAATAGTAATTTTTTGTTTTCTCGGGGCACTTTTATTTCATTTTTTTTTTTTCTGTATTATTTTTTATCAATATGGTTAAGTCTGGTGGACGCATTCGCCTGTTAATGCTCACGTTGCCATTATCTATAAACCGAGAAAGTAAACAACAAGGCAAATTATCTAAGCTTCGATTAGGCAGGCATTTTATAAGCACTGTGCACAGTGGTATAAGTTCATTGATAAACGTACATTAATCGTTTTAACTGGAGTTAAACGTCCAAAAATCATGTAGGTGCAGAAAAAAATATGTGAAAGGAACAGAAAATTGTAGTGTTTGTATTTTAAAAATCCACTATTTCAAAATATTAAAATATTTTTTTAAAGTCTAAAATATTGTGGAATCGTTTTTAACATTTTGAATTCTGTTTTGATTTGTTAATTTGATTTTTTGCCTTTAAATAAACTTAAGATGCGCATGGTGTACAGCAACCTATATACCAAGTTTGGTGTCTCTAGCTCTTATAGTCTCTGAGATCGTACGGACGGACAGACGGCCATGACTATATCGACTCGGCTGTTTATGCTGATCGAGCATATATTTTATATAGTTTATAAACTCGGAAATGCCTCCTTTTGCCTGTTACATACATTTGAAGTATTGTATTACTCCCTGTTCCCATTAAAAATGGGATAATGGAAATACGGGAATAAAAGTTTTTCATTTGGTAAAAGCTTTGGAAGGAATTGGGAAAGTTAAAATACTCTGAGTGCTCCCATATCGCCAAAATATACCCATTTCAATGTTTCAAACTTTTCTTCTTATTTAAAAATCTAACAAACGGAACACACGTTTCTAAAGTTTTATTTTTCATTAATATTTTCAACTGAATTTCAAATTATTCCATAAATTTTGTTTGTTTATCTACATTCTCCAATTGCACACATCACAAAATCTCTAGTGTCGATCGGCTCTTCAAATTAATAAACAAGCTGACAAACAAATACAATTGCCAAATATGACGCGATCTAGATCCACTTGTGGTAAAATTCCTTCCATTAGTCTAAAATCTAGATCATTTGTTCAGACAAACAATCCAAATTCGAATCCAATCCAATCAATTATAGAGCATCTTTCACGCATCAACTCATCGTCGGCGATATCAGCGAACGTTGTGTTTAATAAAATAATTTCAATTTCTTTTTTTGTCGATGTTTGTCAGCAATTGAAAAGAGCTAGAAAATGATAAGGTATAGAACATACAGTTTGTATTACAGTTCCGTCATGGGCCTAAGCAGGTTTTAATGTTCATTTAAACACCTGTAAATTGGTATTTTTAGAGCACTTGTCATAAAAAAATAAAACCAAAAAAACCTATCGCAACTGGGAACGCATAAATCATGGGCCGACTGAAATATTGAAGTGTGTGTTTGTAATCGCAATATGATAGCCTATATAAATAATACATTATAAATTGGAACGTGATCCGCTAAAATGAAAGCTGTTGTGATAGCTAATACTAATAAGTTTAAGTTTAGTGCTGGGCTTATCGATTTTCATAAGATTTCACTTGTTTTATATTGGTGCAAAAAAACATCAGGCGTGACCAAAGATATGATTTTATACTATACACATTATAAAACTTACCTTTAATCTTATCTTAGCATTATAGTAAAGGTCATATGATACTTGAAGTTAACTGTATTTATTACCTGTACCTTTTAGCATGCATCTTTCACCCTATAAAGTATACATATTAGAGTTGGGTCGATTCGACCTTGAACTATTGAACTATATGTATATTCGATTATAGTTCCTTTGCTTCGTTTTTGTTGTTTTTTTTCGTTTATTGTTCAGCAGCTTCAAATTTTTCTTTTCAATTCTTGTTCCTGCGTTTGTTAAAATTAGTTAAACATTTTATCTTGAAATTGTCAAAAGTTTCAACAATTTTAAATAAAAGAGCTTAAAACGATTAGTTCCTCTATCCGAAAAGAAACTAAAGTAAAGTAAGAACAATAGGAACGATTATCCGCAAAAGGAACTAAAACTGCAGTCTATCCGTCGCTATAAGCGCGTCCATCTCAGGAACCTTTAAAGCTGGAGTTACTAAATTTATTATGTATATACTCCTTTACCAAATGTAGATAATGGTTTTTTAAAATTTATAAAATATACTCACACTTTGCTAAAAAGTAATAAAAACGAATTCAAGTTTTTTAAGCAAACCTAAATATCAATGTATATATACATATACTATATTATATTATATTTAAATTCCTAACTCTCAAAAACTGAATTCTTTTTCAATTCAATACATTTTGAAAAGCAAAAGAATGATTCGCAAAATTCTCAAAGAGTTAGTTCAATTCAATTCTTTATCATTACAAAAAGAATGATGCCCGAAATATCTAATTCTCAAAGAATGTATTCTATTTGAATTCAATTCTTTAACAGGGCTGTAAAGAATGATTCTTTTAACCTTAATTCGTAAAAAATTATATGAAATTTCAAGTCAATTCATTGTGACTAAAAAAGGAATGATTCACCAATCTTTAATTCCTTAAGAATTAACAGCTCTGATATATAACAATATTATATGTACTTGAAACCTTTTAGATAGAGTATGTCCTAGTCACTCTCAGCTTGCCAGCTATCATGTTATCTTTCTTATATTTGAATCTAAGGCATTATGTGAACGCTAATTGTTATAAAACAAAAATTTACCAAATACTAAGCAAATAACTCAGTTTTTATCAGTTGCACTTATTAAATAATTAACATGTTTTAATTTAACATTCATTTAGCATGTTTGCCTTAAGTTTTCTTTCTGTTCCCTTTTTCTGTTTTCTGTTTCTTTATTGATTGGCTCTGGTTTTAAGGCTGCCTGATTTACACCCACGCCTGTCTCAGGGCTTTTGATCGATCAGCTGATTTAGTTGCTTTTGGCTTTATAATCAGTCTAATTAAATTACTGCCGCCTTGTGACTGACTGATGCAAAATATTTGCTTAAAGTTTTAAGTTAACCTACCAAACGGCCATAGCAAACAAACAAAAAACAAGTTAATAACGCGGCATTAGGTAAAAAATTGATTGCATTGAATACTTGGCGTATTATCTTTGATTTTGATTTTGAAACTTGAGTACTGTGAGTAGGTTGGATCGATGAGAACATGGGAACATGCTTATACGTAATACTTGTACTTGGAAAAAGTGTTGTGCAAACGTGTGTTAAAGCCTTCGACGCTTTTGCGTGGACAAAATATTCACCCAAGTTTATGAGAACATTGTTTTTTACGAGCATGAGTCTCGTGTTAAATACCCTTTACAAAAAGGGCTAACAAAGGGTGTGTTTGATTAAATAATTGCAATTTTATAGTGCAGAATGGGTATTAAATATCAGCGGGTATTGAATCTAAACGGGTGCTTAGTCGACTCCCAGGTTTTTTTTGTTAGTCAACCTACCGTTAAAATTACAATTTATATTTTACTTGACATATCTTACTTCTATGATTTCCGCAAAAGTTATATATATATCAAAATATTGCCTAGGGTATCTGTTAGTCTAGCTTGATTTATTATTGGTTTCTTAGTTGCATGTTTTGAGGCATTTTACGCTGTTAGCTTGCGATTATCATATGGACATACAAACTATTATAATTTTTTATGGCATATTTTTCCCTATTTTTATTTATGTAGCATACAAATGTGCGCTACGCAACGCAACGTGAAAAGCGTTCCCAAATGAAACTTATACGATTTCTTAAACGCAACGAGAATAATACTTATATAAGTTTGGTCGAAACTTTAGCCAATTTATGTATTCGAAATTTCATATACTTTCTAAAAATGTAAATGATAGTTAAGCTTGTAACTTCAATTTTAAATTGTATGAAATCTATTAGTTAAAATTTCTTCAATTAGTTTGTTTCTCTATCTAAATCCTTCTCCAACTAAATCCTTATACGAACTGTGTCTTATTATTCATCTTTATCTTTGAAACAGAGCAACAATATTCTTTAAAAATATCTTAAAATTCTCTCGAACATTGAAGTATTCAAAACTCAACTTGAAACATGTCTATACGTTATTGTTTGCTTCTCTAATTTTGCTTCTTCAAACTTATAATGTTTGCCGTTTGATAATTCATTTTCATTGCTATGCGCAGCTTTTTTATTATCTAAAATTTAGCTGTGTATCATTATTCAAGCACTATAATAATTTGTAGCTCGCACATAAACTTTAAACACATTTTTTAAACCAATTACTTAGCTTCTCTTATTAATGGTGTTGGTTCTGTTGCCTGATCGTTCATGTTTTACAGCACAGCATTTAAATACTTTTGATAGCTGAAATTCCCTATGCATTCATTATACAAAACAGAAGCGTTTAATTTAAACAAGCAAACTGTAATCAACATAAACTAAAACTTAAACTAGTTAATGCAATGGACGACAGTTTGACACCATTTTGTCTGAAGCGTTGTGGTTTTGAGGCCAATGTTTTATAATGGTATTAAACGTGTATTAATGGCATTACCATGAATCTTTTATTTGCACTTATGCAGACATATAAATGGAAAATACACGTATAAAGGGAATGCCGACCAAGACCCCAAGAATAACAAACACCCGCACCTTGTCACGCATTCCGCTTAACGAATGCGTTCTAATTGTCACTCCCCCTTTTTGTTTATACCCGTTTTGATATTTGAGTTTTGTGGTTGGATGTTGTTGTTTTTCCCCCAGCTGATAATTACCCAATTGGTTCTGCACTTGTGGAAATTTCTTTTGATTAATTTGTGAGGCATACTCGTATAAGATATTTGAAACAGAAGCGACAGCAGCTGCCTCATAAAAACTGGACAACAAGTCGTCATCATCAAAGGAATTGATTGTGTTACCCGCATATTTATACTTCTTCTTTTTTTTTTGTGTCAGCGTTTTCCTAGTGCCAAATGCAATAAACAATCATTTTTAATTGAGCAGCGACATCACAAAAACATTCACATTCACATACATATATACATATATAGTTGAGTAGTATGTCGAGTTCGAGTACTCGTTTAGCTACTGTTAACAATACGCCCCGAGGTCGAAACGCGATGACGCAGCTGCTCCGGAGTCCATTGGTGATCAATCTATTACAAGTACATAGTGATAGGGTTGCATGATGACTCTTATCAGTTGCCAAATTGTTATGCAAAGTGTTATATAACTAAACATTAATGGTTATGCAAGATTAGAATTACTTATTTCGGGGTGGGAATTTGTTTCCTTAAATGGGTTTGTCTATTAAATATATTATTTAATCATTGAAATTACCTTTGCAGGCACTCATTATTTCAATTCCATCTCCATCTAAATATCATAAAATGTCCTCTACTGTCACATTATTCTATCATTCCTACAATGAAATATAGAAGATTTTAAACCTTTACAGCACTTACAAGTAAACCATTTTGTATTCTCAAACAATCTCTTGCCTCTTAACTGCAGAGGAACTTTCAACATCTTTTACCATGTCCTCCATTGTCACATTATTCTCCCACTACTGCAATTAACATTTTCAACCTTATCAGCACTTACAAGAAAACCATTTATAATCCTCAACAAAATGTCATTCCATATCTATTTACTATACAGGAATTTATAACATATTTATCTTGTCCTCCAATGTCGCTTTCTTCTTGCTTTACAATCTCGACTTCTATGCGCGATATCTTTGAGGAGTTTTATACTTTTACTTTTCAAAGCATATTGGTTGAAAGAAAAGTTTATAGTTTTGATCAAATCAAAAGTTTGAATTTACTAACTAATAAAATATCTAAATTTCTTAATGAATAATTGACAAATGTTTATTTTTTTGTTGCTTATTAGTTTTCCAACACTTGAGTAACTAAACATTTAAAATTTTCAACATGCTCTGTCTCTGCCTGTACTTTAAAATGATTCCCGTCCTAGACAGTTCTAACAAGTATCGACCCCTTTCCATTAGAGACCATATAAATAAAAATATAAAACAAAGAAAAACCTAACTCAATAAATGTGTCTGCGATCGGGTTTCAATTCACTTCGAGCCTCAAGCAGACAGCATCGAAGCTCGCATGTTGTTGTTCTTCTTCTTGTTGTTGTTGAATTTTTATGCAATTTTGTTAACTGGATCAATTATTTCAATTGCGTGCTCAGTAAACAGACGCCGGGCATGACGCAGAGGCCCCCATCAATAGTGGGCTGCGGTCAAGCCCCCTAAAACGGCGCCATGCCACATACCACACCCAATTTGACAACCAAACCTAATGTTGGCCCTTCATAGAGGAGAACTCATCGTGAACGTCATCGCAAGAGCTTTTTTTTTCGCCTTTGTCTAGCACGCTCGACAAATTGCGCGCCTTTACTGTAGAAATGCGAGTAAACAAAAACAAAAACAGATGCTTTGCCATTTGCTGGAACTACCTAAGTATTCTTCAATGTATAGAGCTGGAGCTGTGCATTGTAGTTCAATTGAATAATTTGAGGTGTTCCAATTTTCGACGTAATTTCACGTACCTGATTTTCGGCGTATATTCCTACTAGTTCCATTTATCGAGTATACCGCAGCTTGAACGAATTAAGTTCGTTTAATTACCCCCCCCCCCCCCCCACCCACACTCTTTCCCCCACAATCGGCAAAAACCTGTATCTTAAACAGTTTAACAGCTAGACTAACTAAATTTAGCAGAAGGGCTACTAATTACCTCCTTGATTGATCTGACTAAAAAAAAATTAGTCACGCCCACCCTCGCTGCCACAAATAAGCAAATTCTGTATCTATCACATCCCTTTAGCTAGATTCACCAAATTTTGCAGGATGAATTCTGTTGCCCCATTAAATAGCTAGTATAAAAATAATTTTGCAACACCCACCCCCGCCCTTGCAATTGAGTTTCTCCCAAACCTGTAGAACTGGCCCAACCAAATTTAAATTGATGATAAAACTTGAATGATTTTACCAAAAATACAGTTACTACGCCCACTTCTGACTCCGCAAAGAGGCTAAAAAAGTGTATATCGCAGTCGGGTGCATTCGACTGCAAAGTTCTTACTTTTTTACTCCCTGTTCCCATTAAAAATGGGAAAAAGGGAGTTATAAAGTACTGCAAATGTGTGTAACAGACAGAAGGAGGCATTTCCGACTATATAAACTATATATATTCTTGATCAGGATCAACAGCCGAGACGAACTAGCCATGTCCGTCTGTCTGTCCGTATGAACACACAGATCTCAGAGACTACAAGAGCTAGAGACACCAAACTTGGCATGAAGGTTCGTGTATACCATACGCAGATCAAGTTTATTTCAAATTTCGGATACACCCCCCCGCACCCCCGCAAATCGCACAAGACTCCCACATCCACAATTTTAAAGATAAAGCTTTAATTTTTGGTACACATGTATGTTTAATCAATGTCTTTCGGATGTGTAAATTTCAACACGATCGGATAAATAGCACAAAAGTTATAGAAGAATCTATTACGCCCGTCTCAGTTGGCAGCAACAACAGTTTGACAAGCAGTTTACGAGTTAAGTGCACTGCTTGCTTGTGTTGCCGCTGAACTGCTTGAAATGCAAGTTGGGAGCAGGGAGTCTCGTAGTCGGGCACACTCGACTAGAGTATTCTTACTTGTTTAACTTGCTAGTTCGTTCATTTGATTAGCTCGTTCAATCTTTTAATTATAGATTTTCATTTATTATAATGCGCAAATTTTTGTTTGAACGAGTTAGGCGGACATCAAGTGCTTTTTTTTTGTTTCTTTCGTTTGTTAAGGTCGTTCATTCAATAATTCATTTAAGTTCGTACGTAAGTTTCTTTAGTTCGCTAGTTCGTTCAATTCGTTCATTTGCTTGCTTTGTTTTGGTTCTTTCGTTCGTTCGCTTACTTTTTGACACACTTTAGTTTTTTACATTGTATATTTGGCCTGTTCCCATTTGCGACTCCAAAGAAAACATACGGAAACGGAATTATTAGCTGCTTGAACTCGAAGTATCAATAGAAAATTCGGTTTGAAATGTTGTGCTTTTAAGACAGTGAAGTAATGACAAGTATGTTTAAACGAAAAAAGATTAATTGGATATCCTATATATCATATGACAAAATCGAAATCGAATCGGAATGAAAAGCTCTCGGAAATGGGATAGTTTCTATAACATGCTCGTTCGTTTAGTTAGTTGATTGGATTGCTTTTTTCGTTCCATTCTTATGTTTCTTTAATCTTTTGGTTCGTTTGTTTCTTTATTTAGTTGCATTGTTTAGTTCATTCAATTCTTTAGTTTGTTAATTCGTTTGCTCATTTATTTAGTTCATTCGAGTTTATTTCCAAGTAGTTTACTCCTTAAGTAGTTCAATCGAGCTTATGCTGAACGTTTCGATACAACTCTAGAACACACACATACATAAGTAAACTGAACGTGCAGCAAACCCCAAGGGGCCCCACCCTTAACACCCATGTATTATTATATTCACGCTCATATTTTCCTTCATTATTCTTTCTTTTTACCTGGCTGGCAGACAACGTCAAAGGCCACAAACCTTGAAGGTTGGAACAGAGAATATTTTTTATTTACACTCAATTTTAGGGTGTTTGGTTTGGGTTTGGTTTTGGTTTAGTTTTTGATTCGGTTGGGTTGCTTTTAGGGTGTGCTTAGTTTTGAAGTGGAATTGCTTATTTTTTGCACTTGTTTGCAATGTTTGTTGTTGTTGTTTTTGTTGCTTTGATTTTGTTTGTGAAATGTGTTGTTAGCTTGCACATTTAATTGAGGTCAAGGCCTTAAATGCTTCAGCTTGTTAATTAACTAAAGGGGCGCTATTAAACTGGTAAAAAGGTCAGGGTTTTGGACAGTCAATACGGACTGAAAGAAATGTGTTCTCATTAGTCAGTCGAGCTTGGTTCATCTATTACCCTTTTTAATTTATTGAACTGTTCTGAAATTGCAAATACAGCTGCAATATTATAACGAAAACTAATTTTTTACATTTCAAATGTGCTTTACTTATTGTTGTTTTTTTTGCAAAGATATTTTGATTTTCAAACAATCTTTGTTATACTCACTTCAATCCATTTTATGGGCACCGTCAGTAGAGTTATGAGGGTCTTCTTTTTATTAGGGTTAAGCTCATACAAATTGTTCAACATTTACAAAATAAACTGCCTACCAATTGATTCATGTACTCCATTTCTTTATCTACAGTCGATCATTAATTTTATTGATTCCTTGAGAGCGCAAACAATTATGAAAATACGAACAAAACAAAACAGTAAAATACAAAAAAAAAAATAGCGTCAACAATTGTAGCACTTGTCGCCTTAATTCAAGACAATCAGGCGACAACTTCAATTTGCGATTATGGCCCGAAACAAAACGAGCAAAAACTACTTTTCAATAACAAGTAAGAACCGGATAATACTGCAATACTAGATATTCAATATCTTAAAGATTTTCCATTCAGCAATTATTGCAGCTGTGCAGAAAGTCACCTCAACTACAGATGTTCATTTAACTTAATTCTTATGCATTATAGTCTTTGATTTATTTTTATTATTGAAGTGATTTCTTAACGATCTTGCATAGAAAATTTTATTCAAGTTTATCTTACTACACGCTTGTCAATAAAAATAGCTATAGGCAAAAACTTGTATCTCAGCACTATTAAATTCTATTTTAAGAAATATAATTAAGATTGAACTTTTATATTCTGAACACAGGATATCAGCTCGTCGATCATTCTTAACTAGAATATGCTGAATTGTTTGGCTTAAGGTTGGGTTTTTTTTATTTTTTTAAGGGTTCGGTTTGTTGTCTACTCTGCTTGTGTATACATACATATATATATTTATTTCTTTATTGTTTTGCGGAACTGATAAGAGCCATTGCGAAACTCCCTTTAACCGATCTGAATGAAAAACATCGTGTTGTGTGACACACGCGATATGCCCTTGAATTATTCATAGATTTCATTCATGCACAATTTAAACAAAACAAAACTATATTCATACATAAGTTGTCATATATGTATGCATGTTTGTACATATGTATAAATGCGTTTTGCATACGACGATTTGCCGGCTACTTGAGTTTCAAAACAGCCAAAATAAGCAAGAAGTCTCTAGTTCAATGTGTGCGAATGGTAGATACCCTTTACTCAGGTTCATATTCCAGATAGGTTAAAACACTTTGTCATTATAATGTATTAAATTAACTCATAAAATATTGAATAACCAAAAAGGCAGGACCAAAAAGGCCCTTAAAAGTGGGAAAAAGGAAGTATTAAAGTACTGCAATTCTATGTAACAGGCAGAAGGAGACATTTCCGACTATATAAAGTATATATTTTCTTGATCAGCATCAACTGCCGAGTCGATATAGCTATGTCCATCTGTCTGCTATTGATCGGATAAATAACACCAAAGTTATTGACGAATCCAGTATCCTCCGTCTCTGTAGGCAGAAGCAACGTAGTGCGCTACTTGCTGACATTGTCGCTGAACTGCTTGAAGAATAATTAATGCACTGCTTGCATGTGCAATAGAAAACAAAGATGTTGTTGTGGTTTTGAGAGTTGGGTACAGGGAGTTTCGTAGTCGGGTACACTCGACTAGAGCATTCTTACTTGTTTGTTTTACCCAACTTGGAGAGAAATGGAAAACAATTATTACGCTAAAATAAAAGGCAGTGCTAAATCTAGAATTATCAGGCTAGCATTCGTACAGTTTTATTCAATGTACTATAATTCCTTACATATTCTTAAAATCAGTTCGAACAGGCCTGCGATTCAAAGACGACTGCTTATTGTCATAAAATAAAGTACAAAATAGTTTCCAACTTTAAAAATATATGTATTATACATATTCCATATCAAATTTGGATTTGCTATTTCTATTCGATTAATTAGATTCTTCTAATTGTTAGCTACATTTGCATAGCTTAATAATAAGTATTATACCCATTTGCAGAAATTTGATGGGTACAGGGTACAATATGTATAACAACAATAGATATGTGTATATATCTGTGCACATGGTTGTTGCTGTAATTGTGACTATGACTATATACGTACATTATTCATATATAGAACTTATATGCAATATGCGATAAGCCATGTCGATGACGATGGGCGACGTCGGCGCAGAATTCCAAAGGCCAATAGCCGCTGATGTTTGATGGGAGAGAGGAGTGGGGTGTTTGGGGACTTTCCCTTTTTCTGTGTGTGCGCATTGAAACGAAGTGCGATCATGTGGCTTTGTTTTTGTGTGCGCCTTGCTCGCATGCGTATCTGTGAGATACAAGTTTGTTTACTTATGCGAAATATTTGCTTTTATTTTTTTTTTGTTCTTCTGCTTGGCAGGCAATGCAGCGTAAGCTACGCGACGTGGAAAGAGCAACAGCAAAGAGTGCAGAAGAGGAAGAACAACAATTACAATTACAAATACAATTACAGCAAGAAAATGTACTGGAACTAACACCACCCGCAACACCGCCAACACCAATGCCGCCCAACTCACCCACAAGCAGCGTTGCGAGCAGCATTGACTTGAAGTTGGTAAGCAACTAAACACAATAACTAAATCAACAACAACCAGACCAGACCCCACTTATGTAATCAACAATTTTGACCCCATTTCTTACCTGCCCACTTTTATCAACTCTCATTTAGCGCACACGTCGTGGATTGGAACGTAATCGTGAATTTGTCTGCTCGCTGCTCGTGGCTTATGAGCGCAACGAGAAACTCTGGAATCCCAAACATCCCGACTACAAATACAATGCCAAGCGAAGCATCTATGGCGAACTGGCTGCACCACTTCAGGCCGTCTTCCAGATACCGCTCACCGGCGCCGAAATCTTTGCCGTGCTCAAGGAGCTACGTGGTCGCTATCGTCGCGAGTTGAGCAAACTGAATTCCTTGGGTGGCAAGTATAAGTCACGTTTGTGGTACTTTGACAAGATGCACTTTCTGCGCGGAGTCATCGAGCACAAGAGAGCCGAGCGAGAGGCTAAGGTAAGGCAAACCTTAATACTCGTTAACAATCTTATTTATATCCTTTAACTGTCAACACAGAGCGAGTCCACGGAAAGCGAAAAATCCAGTGAAACGGATAATGAATCAATCACCAAATCGGCACAATATCGTGAAGTGCTCAGCTGCATTATTGATGCATTCAAGCGTCAGGAGAGTCTGTGGAATCCGCAGCACTTTGATTACAGCAACTGTTGCAAAAAGGAATTATACCGAGAGATCTCGGCGGAGCTGCTCGAGGAGCTCAACTATGAGCTTAGTGGCGAGGAGTGTTTCAAGGAGATACAAAAGTTGCGCACACGCTATCGCAAGGAACTGCGCATGGTAATCAAGCACAAGGGTCTCTATTTGCCCAAACTCTGGTGCTACGATGAGCTAGAGTTTCTGCACAAGATACTGCAGGATCAGATCTTTAATAAGATAAGCAAGGTAAGCAGCACTTTCATTCATAACTTCAAACTTATAACTTATAATTTTTACAGAAGAAGGGCGTCGTGGAAACAAATCAAAAGACCAAGTTCATCAATGCCAGCTGCATTAGCTTCGATACGCAAGAAGATCAGCTGCAGTTTGTCGAAATCTATCGCAATTATCCAGCCTTATGGGATGTGGATCATCCCGACTTTCGTTCAAATGCCTATCGCAATCAGGCACTCAGCCAAATGCTGGATGAGCTCAATACCACTTTTCAATGCGCTTCAACAGCAGCGCAGCTGGAAAAGACGCTCTTTGAGCTGCGCAAGGATTTCTCAGCGGAAAAGCGAAAAATACTGACCAATGCCAATGGCAACAGCAGCATACCGCTGCTGCATGCCAAATTAGGTCAATTTCTCGAACAGAATCTGGGCCCCTTTCGTTGTGATGTCTGCGCGGAGCTGATTAAGACCTGTGATCAATATAAGGTTCATCGTGCTGGTCACGATGGCACACAACCATTTATATGCACACTCTGTGGCAAGGGCTTTCAAATGCCATGCAACCTGACAGTGCATATACGCCGGCATAGACGTGACTTTCCCTATGCCTGCGTGCAGTGCGATAAGCGTTTTGCCACCTCCACCGAGGTGGCCATACATATGCGCACACATACGGGAGAGCGTCCCTATATCTGTGATCTGTGCGGCAAGTCATTTAAGACATGGTCATTCTTTGATATACATCGACGCACGCATCTAAATCAGTCGACATTTCATTGCCCCATTTGTGATAAGGGGTTCTATGAAAAGAATCGCTTCACCGATCATATGAATGCCCATTTGAACATACGCAAGCATTTGTGCAACGTTTGTGGCAAGACCTTTACCACATATGGCAATCTCAAGAAGCACACCGAACTCCATCTGGCCGTGAAGAAGTACAAGTGTGGTGCTTGTGGCAAGCGTTTTGCTCAGTTCGCTAGTCTGCGCTGGCACAGAAAGCGTGAGCACAACGTCGAGCAGCAGCAACAGCAGCTAGAGGAGGAAGAGGAGCAGCAGCAGCAGCTGGAGGATGAACAGCAGGTGGAAGCGTAAAATGCTACTCAAGCAGTTAACAAATAATCTGCCATATGTCGTATTTACAACGCAATTAGAAGGAGTTTTGTTTTATGGCCTCCATACTTAGTGATAATCACTGTAACACCTGTACTTATCATATCGTCCAAATAGTAACATTAAGTGCTGCATATACACTTATAGGTACTATATTTATTAAAGCACCAGTTAAAGTACTTATTGTATATTGTTGTGCCATGCGACTGCTATTTACACTAAACTTATGTATAAGCCTAATCGCTAATCAAACGCTTAATTCAACATTAAGTTGTGGTTGTTATAAATAACTTTTATGACTGAATTTATGATTAGCCACAATTCGAGTAGAAGGCACTCGATTCTGAAATAAGGCCTTTAATATAATTATTAGGTTTGATAGAGCTTAACACTTGTTTTTGATCACAACCAACTAATACTAGTTAATTCAAGTTAATCCGAATGTGCACTCAAAATCGTCTCAAAAAGTGTTTCAAAATGATTAAAATAGTGTTATTAGTTAAATGACCAACAATATACATATTTTAAACAAATGTTTTGAACTAACCGATCTCAACATAATTAAGATAGTAGTTTAAGCCTTTAATTGAATATAAATATAAAATCAATTTCAATAATTAATGAGTTGTTTCTATTAAGGTTGTTTCTTTTAAGGAGTTTTTATATTATATAATAATTATATAATAATTATATTACATGAACCTACATGAACATTTTAATTTTTGGATTTCTATTATGTATTATGTATAATATGACTGAATCTGCCAGTTATAAATAATTGAATGGGGGCCCAAAGAAACTCAGCCGATTTTAATAAGTTGAAAACAAATGGATATTAGTAATTCTAGAATAAGTTTTGTGTTGAATTACATAAAATATGGCAAATAGGTGATTTATGGAAAAGTTGTTTCTTATTACGACTAAAAGGTTCTTAAAGTTAATTGTTATGTACAGGACTTCTGACTTTATTGGAATAAAAGCGCTTGCTATTTCAATTAATAAAGGTAACACAAAATCTAAAAAGAAAAAATCAAGTGCTAAATGAAAAGTATTCGAAGTTCGGAAGATTGAATGTTCTTGTAGTGTTTCTGACAAACTTGAGCACTATTATATAAGTTAATTTACCATAAGCTTAACTACATAAATTCTCGAATAGAACATTCATTTAATCTAATGTTTATTGACCAAGTCATAAACTATATACATATGTAAGTACCTATATGCACATTTGAACTGCCGATGTGCTCAATTTGTGTCAGTTGCCGTTATATTTTTGATCAGAACGCTGCACAAACCAAATTACATTTCATTAATTTGTTGCAATAAAACGTTAAATTAATTGCACTAATGAATTGTGTGCAAATAAAAACACAGTGGCAAAACGCAATGCAATGAACTGTAACAAGCTGAATGGAACCGTAGCAAAAAAGAGAAAACAAATACAAGAAACGTAATATACGAGAAATAAATAAATGGGCGTAGAAATAAAAAATGAATAAATAATTTTTGGGGTCTTATCTCAAAATGTAGATATTAAAAACAATTGCCGACAAATTGACAGTTTGCTCAATTAATAAGTGTAAAACAACAATTTTTTATTAAAATTTATTGATTGCCGTTTTTAAAAGGTAATTGCAGAATTAATCTAAACTTTTTTGGGCCTTATAAGCATTTGTACGGACTTTAAAGATTTGAAGCTATACCAGCGCTCCCAAAAAATGCCCTCAACATTGTCTGTCGGCTTTTTAAAGTATTTACCATTCAGATTGCTAAAAGAATGAATTAAATTTAGTAAACATAAGAACATAAATAACATTTAGTTATTGTTTTCTTACCTGCGGGAACAAAAGTCATACCACCAAGCACCATGATGATACATAGCACAATTCATATGTGTAAATTCATCATGATCCCTATCATAGGTAGAGAATTTCATTTTATCATGTGTGCGCATTGCATCGCTGGCATTACCCTGATAATTTCCTAGTAGCTTAAGCTCGTAACCCTCCTCCTCGCTGCCGATTATAAAGTCTTCGTATAATGCAAAGAGTTGAGAGCCATTAAACAAACGCAGCGATACATAAAGTTCATGTGGCTGAAATGTTGTCAATCTGTGCAGCTTTTCCAAGCCAATGAAGAACTCGCCCGTGAGTTTGCCAAATCCTTGGCGATACTGCTCCCAGTTGCGATAGAAATCGACAGATCCATCCAGACGACGTTGGATAACTGTCCAGCCGGCACCAGCTGCAGTGAGACCATCGCAGGGCACCAGAAATGGTCGAAAGTCGGGTAATTGTATTAAATGAATACCAAATGATTTTCCATACGGTAGACAGCTATTGGTGGCCGCCTCCCAATCCGCCAGCAAATCATCTTTTCTCTCCCTTAGTCTTTGTCCTAGTGTTATAATTTTAGCTTTCAGTTCACTGATTGTCGCTGCATTGGATATATTTAGTTTTTTATACAGACTTAAGAAATGTTGCTTTCTTTTAAGTCTCGCTTCATAAGTGCTTGTTTTCAATTGCAAGCTCTTTATCTGCTCGTCTTTATCTTTTAAAGCGGCTAAGTTTGATACGTTTTGAGCATTACAAGTTTCGTATAGTTCTTGAAATTTTTGGAGCTGATCATCATCAGATTTGTCCTTGGTTTGTAGTTGGCTAATTTCAATCTCTTTATCCTTAATGGTGGCTGCATTTGCGGCCAATTTGTCCATGTACACGTCCAGCAGGTCATTCAGATCATCTTTACTTATGCTAATTGTCTTGTGTGCATCTATTTGAAATTCTGCCAACTTTGGTTTAGCTGTAATTGTCTGATTATCAACTTGAGCTGGTATTTGTGTACTGTTTTGGCACAGTTCCGTTTTATTTTTGATACAATCTTTGATTGGTTCCTTTTTCTTGGCACTGGAAAGTGTTGCAGTGCCTTGTAAAGACGACGGTATAATTATAACTAGCATAAGCACAATCGAATAGTTTTGCTTTTCCATAATACTCATAATATACAAAATACGAATATTTTTAAGCGCGATTTAAGCTGCTGGCATTTGACGCGATACTAAAACACAAACACAAATTAAATGCATATTTTATAGCAATTATATTTCCGGAAGTTTAGCTTAGCAATTGTCTGATAAGAATATAGCTGCATTATAGTAACGTGCACTTGAGATTTTGAATCTGATTCAGTTACTATAAGCTTGAACTGGCGCAATTGCGGAACTACTATTGTATTAACTACGACATTTCATAGGAAAAAATAGATTTAGTTATAAATAGATTTAACTTTGATAGAGAAAACTCAATTTTTAATTTTGTGAAGATACAATGATTTGTATACTGGTTTAACCATAGTAGTATTTTCATAATTCCATATCACAAATATCACAAAAAATCTATTTCAGAAAAATTATGTCAAATGTTTATCGAATCTAATAGTTTTTTATTCATTAAATTGTAAATCTACAGATTTGCACTTCACTACGAAATTGAGCAAAATTATCATTCATTTTCTTTTTTAACTTTTACTTTACCATAATGCATCTTATTTTTTTTATTTATCTTGCGTTAATTTTTTGGTACAACAATTTCACGCGTTTTGAATTTTGGCGCCTTTTGACAAGAGTTGGCAGCACCGCGCATGAACATTTGCTTGTATGTATGGTCATCTCCCTCCCACACATCGACCAACAGACATTTGAGTATACAGAATTTTTCGGAAAGAAAGTTAGTTGTGCGTGATTTGAGCTCCTGAAAAATATATTTAAAACAGCATTAAACAAATGTTTTAATACACAAAATTATTAAAAATAAATTATTAAAGTGTAACTACAACTTATTGATCAAATTAAGTCAAGTTTTCAATTGAACTAATGCATAAAAATCAGTAAAGGCTCATTAAAAACGCGACTCAAACCAGTTTTCCAACCAAAAGCAGCTTTCTGAACTTCAGTTCAAACGCAGCGCATACGTCAGCAAGTGCAGTTGGTTTGCTGCCTTAAAATAGAACAAAAGATACAAATTAATTAAGAAAAATAAGCGAAAACTACAGTTTAATAAGTAATTAACTAAATTGCGTTAAAAGTTCAAATCAAAATCATGAATTGTGTGCTAAAAACAGTATTTGAAAATTCATATGAAAGTGCTAGGCACAAAGAGCAGACAGGGTGCTCCGCTGGCCAAAGCAGCGCAGTCGCTGCTGCAGCTGAAAAAACCTGAAAGCAGCGCAGTCAGCGTCGAACATTTTCTCTATATGTGACTGCAATGCAAACGAATGCAATTTGAGTGTACAAAGAAAACGAGTCTTTGCTCGTGCTTGGGGAAAAGCGGCAAATAAAGAAGGGTGTGTATATGTATTCATATATATGTATGTGTGTGTGTGTATTTTTAGACTCCCTTTTTTCTGTTTATCTGTTGTTTGCTTTGCTTCTTTCGTTTGTGTTGCCTTGCGCTCTTTGTGTACATAATTGGTTTCTGAGTGTGACTAATGTCTTCATTCTTTATTTATTTTCTTTCAGTTTTCATGTATTGCCACATGCTTCGTTTCGTTATGGAGTCTTTTGAAAGGGGAGCTGCTGTGGTAAGTGAACTTTAACCCTTAACTAGGTCATGAAACTCGTTGCGACCAGCTTGAACAGCTAACATAGCGACCTTAATATAGATTCAGTTCTGTTTTGAGTTACGATTCCGTTCGAAATTTTGCAAAATCGAAGCTGATTTGTGTATTGATTTTCGCAGAACATTAAACTTTATATTTTTCAAAGCTTATGCGGAATAAAAGATCATTAAATCTTCAAATTCAAATACCAATTTCATAAACTTAAAATTTATTTTCTTAATTTTAAACGAATTTAGTCATTTATTAGATTGAAGTCAAATTTTGATATTAGTTTAAAAAACTGTTAAATAGAAACGAGAAGTTCCAGAAAACTGGATTTAGATTACTTGATACCACTCGTTTTCAAAATTGAGAAAACGAAACCATTCCAATCGGAAACGATAATTGACTTCGAATGCGTAAATCGTCTGGAATTCATTCGTTTTCACTTTTAAAATAAGTACGGAACTCGTAACATCCGTAATTTTTACTGACTCAAAATAATATGAGTATAAAGTTTGCTTTAATTTGATCTTTATCATCTGACTTGCAAAGTTGCCGTTCAGATAATTTGAATTTGGGAATAAAACACGCTAAGCTTATCATTTCGGAAATTAATATGCAGTCTTCCCTGCGCATAACAAATAAGGACTTGAAACTTCTCTGCAAAATTTAACTAAGTCTGAAAGTTGCATACAATTGATATTGATAAAGAAAATTAACCTAATATTTTAAGTGGAAATATACACCAAAAAGAAGTTTTTTTTTAACGAATCCGAGCTTCTTAGACTTTTGTTATGCTTAAATTAAATCGACTCATTTCAAAACGCACTTAAGTTCTCTACTTTTGAAAAGTGTTTTGTTTTTTCATGCAGACTATTCCTCAAATATCTATCCTTATTATCAATATCATTAGCTGCGTAAAAATCACAAAAATCTTAGCATTTCCTTTTCAAATCATTAAATGTGAGTTGTAGATTGAATTGCAATTAACGTTTCTTAATCCGAGAAGATGTTTAAGCAAAACACCAACAACAATTAGTATTCCTATCTGTAATGTAATGTAATTTAAAGCTTATAAAGTATATTAAAACCTGTCGTGAAAAACTACATTTGAAAGGCCTTTTCAGTTCCCATTCTTTTTCTTACTGCATTTAAATTACTTGGAATAAACTTATATTATATTTACCAATCAATCATTTGGCTATCATAGAATAGCTTATCACCCCGAACTGGATGACCCAAACTTTCCAAATCACTGTCAATTAGTTTTATCATGCTAACAATTGTCTCACAAATATCTTATCAGCAACATATTTTATAACAAAACCATTTTCTTATAGTTCAATAAACTCGAACAACGACTGTTTGCCAGACATTGCCCGATAAGACTGGGAATGAGGAGAAGACCTGCAAGTTCTGTGAGCTGTGCCTGGCAGGATTTGGTATTTATGACTACTATTCTACTTGCTACAAAGCATCGCTAACGATCCACCAAACCACCACACATACTAAGTATATTCCTCGTCAGCGTAAAAGCGTGTATCATCGACATTTTCTATGTATATACAATATATATTTGCCCCCCATGTTTACCATGTAAGTGTCTTTTCAGAACCAACACCAAACCAAAACCAAACTACAACAAATCAACGCAGCGCTAATTACTATTTTCTATATAAAACCCCACTCTCATTTATATATGCATATTTAATTTTAAATATTTTACAAATTGATGTGTGTAAACAATAAACTGATTTAGAAACCTTTACAGCGCCCAAATATCAAACTGCCTATGCCTGCGAAGGTAAGAAGCTGACCATTGAATGCGAACCCGGAGATCTTATCAATCTGATACGTGCAAACTACGGCCGCTTCTCAATAACCATTTGCAATGATCATGGCAATGTGGAATGGAGCGTCAATTGCATGTTTCCCAAGAGTCTAACCGTGTTAAATTCAAGGTAAGTTTATAAATGCGACTAAATAAACAAGATAACATTAAAAATATTATTATTATTATCACATAATAAAATACATATGTATATTCAAAACAAATCTTTTTGAGAAATTTGAAATATATATGTGTAGTAAAAGTATATAACGGGCAGGAGCAGACTTCTTCGATGAATTGTAGACAACTGATTCGATCTATTCTTTGCAGAGACTATATAATTTACATATATATCTACTAGATACAAATCTGAAAGTTCTTCCATATCATAAGCTTATTAAGTTTTATTTTCGCACATCTTTAGTTCCTAATTAACATGACAACCAATCAATTCCAACCAATTTTCCACACAGATGTGCGCACAAGCAAAGCTGCAGTGTTCTGGCGGCCACCAGCATGTTCGGTGATCCCTGTCCAGGCACACACAAATATCTGGAGGCACATTATCAATGCATATCGGCGGCACAGACGTCCACCACCACCAACAGGCCAAGTCCACCGCCTTGGGTGCTCAGCAATGGGCCGCCCATCTTTGGCAATAACAGCGGTCTTATACAGGCACCTCAACAGCCTCCGGCACGTCTGCCGACGCTGCCAGGCGTTGTGGGCATACATGGCATCAATGTAGTGCCGCCCACGCATGCCACGCCCAGCAGCAGCACGGCAACGCTGCCAGGCGGCAGGCTGAAGGGCGTTACAAGCGCTAGTACAACCACAAAGCATCCAGTTGGACGACATGATGGATTGCCACCGCCGCCGCAATTGCATCATCATCATCATCATACGGATGAGACCATGCCCACAAAATCCAGTGGTAGCAGCAGCGTCAGCGCTGGCAATGTAACAGCTCCATCTAATACACGCATTCTGACCGGCGTTGGTGGCTCCGGCAGCGATGATGGCACGCTGCTGACCACCAAAAGCTCATCCAATCGCACGCCGGGCACAGCAGCCAGCGCTACCAATGGTAGTGCGGGCGGAGGCAGCGTAGTGCGCACCATAAACAACATTAATCTGAATGCGGCTGGCATGTCGGGCACGGATGATGAGTCCAAGCTTTTTTGTGGTCCAACCCATGCGCGCAATCTATTTTGGAACATGACGCGTGTCGGCGATGTGAATGTACAGCCATGTCCTGGCGGCGCTGCTGGCATTGCCAAATGGCGCTGCGTTCTGATGAAGCGCATGCCCGACACAGGCTACGATGAATACGATGATGATGTTCCGGTTGTTAGCAGCACAACACCATTGCCAACGACTGCTGGCGATTGTTTGCACAACAGCAGCAACTGTGAGCCGCCGGTGAGCATGGCGCACAAGGTTAATCAAAATCAGCGTTTGCGCAACTTTGAACCAACGTGGCATCCACTGACACCAGATTTGACGCAGTGCCGCAGTCTGTGGCTAAATAGCCTCGAGATGCGTGTGAATCAACGCGACTCTTCTCTAATATCAATTGCCAATGATCTGTCCGAGGTGACCAGCAGCAAGACGCTCTATGGCGGCGATATGCTTGTCACCACCAAAATCATACAAACCATGTCTGAGAAAATGTTTCACGACAAGGAAACATTTCCCGATCAGCGACAACGCGAGGCCATCATTATGGAGCTGCTGCATGGCGTGGTGAAAACCGGTTCCAATTTGCTAGACGAATCGCAGCTTTCCTCCTGGCTGGATCTCAATCAGGAAGATCAAATGCGCGTAGCTACCTCCCTGCTAACTGGCCTCGAATACAATGCTTTCCTGCTGGCCGACACAATCATCAGGGAGCGTAATGTGGTGCAAAAAGTCAAGAATATATGTAAGCAATCTTATGGCTAGAAACCATTTGATAATGACTGATAATCCTTTTTCTTTTATAGTACTCTCTGTGCGCGTTTTGGAAACTAAAACCATACAAAGCAGCGTTGTCTTTCCGGACTCCGATCAGTGGCCCCTCAGCTCCGATCGTATTGAGCTGCCCCGCACGGCCCTCATCGAGAACAGCGAGGGCGGCCTGGTGCGCATTGTCTTTGCCGCCTTTGATCGCCTAGAGTCCATATTGAAGCCCAGTTATGATCATTTTGATTTGAAGAGCGCACGCAGCTACGGTAAATATTAAAATATTTATAAATTTGATATTTTTTATAGCAAAATTTGATTGATGATTTCGAAACTGTTTTGACAATAGCCCAACTTCTGTTTCTAATTTCGAGTCCTTAATTCAGTTCTTAGTTCAGAAAAACGATTTAAGTTTCATTAAGTCCTTAGAAATTTTGAAATGAAAGAAGAACTGGTTATCAAATATAAATCTAAACTACAAAATGTTTCTATAAATCATAATTTTTATTTGAATCTTGACAATTTCATTTTAAAAGATATCAATCTAATTCATACTTGAACAAATTTTATAACACTATTTCAAATTATTCAACTTTTTTGAATATAGTGCGCAACACAGCTATCTTGTCAAACGATAGCGATGCAGCTGCAGCGGCCGCGGGTGAGCTGCAGCAGCGAATACGCATACTGAACAGTAAGGTAATCTCGGCCAGCTTGGGCAAGGGTCGTCATATACAGCTGTCACAGCCCATAACGTTGGTGCTGAAGCATTTGAAGACGGAGAACGTGAGCAATCCCACCTGCGTATTTTGGAACTACATTGACCAGTAATTATTGCCTTAATTCAAATAACTAATAAACTTATTTCTAAGTTGAAATTACTTTTATAGTGCTTGGTCTGCAAATGGCTGCAGTTTGGAGTCGACAAATCGAACGCACAGCGTCTGCAGCTGCAATCATTTAACCAACTTTGCCATACTCATGGATGTCGTCGATGAGCATCAGCATTCGCTATTCACCATGTTCGATGGCAATATGCGCATCTTTATCTACATTAGCGTTGCAATCTGTGTAATATTTATAATCATAGCGCTGCTCACGCTGAAGCTCTTCAATGGCGTCTTCGTTAAGGTAAGAAACGCAAACTCCACACAGTTGCCACATCAGCGGGCAGGCAGCAGCAGGCGCCAGCAGAATAATATACGAGATCAGACTCATGAATCCTTGACATTGACCACGCCCACAATCGCGCCAAATAATAATCAAAACAATATGCCACAGCATACAAATTTTATACAACATAATTCTATACGCAACTCGCATCGCAACAATTTAAATTATAATCATCAACAACAGCAGCAGCAACAACAACAGCAGCAACAGGTGGTCGCTGCTGCTGCTGCCGCCGTGGTGCTCTCACACAGTCACAGCAACAATAACAACATGAATCAGCCACAACGCGGCATGCAAATGAATAATTTGAATCTAAATTTACATACTCATGGCCCGCCAACATCAGCAACAGCAGCAGCGACTAGCACAACTACAGCAGCTGCTGCTGCAGCAGCAGCATCCATTGCCGCTGCACTGCAGCAACATGCTGCCAATGTAGGCGCAGCTGCTGTTAATGCTGCTGCAGCGAGCAATAATTTAAATATTAGCCACAATTATCTGCAAGCGCGACAGCAGTCACAGCAGCAACATCAGCAGCAACATCAACACCAGCAACATCAACAACAACACCAGCAACAACATCCACAGCACAATCATAATCTAAATGTGGAAGGCAGCAATGCGTTGGACACTAACAACATTATAATGCAGGCCAATATGGATGACTTGCAGTATAAGTGGTGGTGGTGGTGAAAATATAATAAAATATTGAAAAATTATAGGCTAGGTTAGGCTAGGCTAAATAAAATACTTCTAGATATGTATAACTGTAGTAGAGGTGAAAAATTAACGATAACAATATCGTTTGTTTTCCAGCTTATATTATTTCTTAGCTTAGACAAAGCATTGTCTACCGGCTACATAGTTAGATTTAAAATTGCAGCAGCGCTCCTGGGCGACCTGCACATTGTGATATAATGCTTAAGTAACTCAAATTGTAAATGTAAACTTGACTAACACGATTCAAAACAGAAGACTTTAATGCAAGACGGGGGCGTAAACAGAAATCATTAAAAAATTAATTTGAAAATAATGCTCTGTCTAACAAAATTAAATTTCTGTTTACACCTTACGTTTTTCGTTATAAAACTCGAATATTTCTATCAAGTTTTAGTTTTTACTTAATTTTTTTTCGTAATTTAAGTTTTTACTTCATTTTTTCGTAATTTAAGCTTAGCGCATTTTCCCTAACATTTTTTGGCATGCAAAAAAATCTTGTAATCCTTAAAATCCCAATACCTTAACAATTGAATTATTTTTGTAATGTGCATTATTTCATTGTCTAACAAAGTAACTTAAAAAAGAAAAAAATATCATATTATGTATGCATTTTTGTTCTTTTGTTGACATTTTTTGGTAATTTTCTTTGTGCGTATTATTTAATTAATAATAAAAACTGTTTCTAATTATGTCTTGTAAATGTTGCATTTTGTGTTTTCAATCATTTTGTTGTGTAGTGTATGTTTTTGTTATGTTTTAGTTTTTTGCTTGTTTCGTGTCTTTGTTCTACATTCATTCATTCATATATGTTTCTATTATATATGCGCTATATGTTGTATTAGTCCTATTATTTATTTAATAACTTTAAATATTTTTTTGGAAATTTTCACCACCAAACAAAACCACCAAAATTATTGTTAACTAAAATAAGTTGTGGGAGGGAAAATGAAAATGATCCGACTTTAGGAGACGATTCTGCTTGGCTTGCCCTGCTTTTGTGGACAACTTTAGTTTGCAATTCTTTTTCTCTTTGTTTTTTGTTTTCCGTTCGTATCTCACTTTCTTTTTCTCTATCTATTTCTGCAGTCTGCACGCACCTCGATATATAGCAGCATTTACATTTGCCTGCTGGCCATTGAGCTGCTCTTTCTGCTGGGAATCGAACAGACCGAAACAAGCATATTTTGTGGTTTCATAACCGTCTTTCTGCACTGTGCCATACTCTCTGGTACCGCCTGGTTTTGCTATGAAGGTAAGCGCTAATTAGGCACTGTCTAGGTGTGCACAGTTCTATATTGTTAATTGTTGTCTCCCCACAAAAGCCTTCCATTCGTACTCTACACTCACATCCGAAGAGCTGCTGCTGGAGGTGGATCAAACACCCAAAGTGAACTGCTATTATCTGCTATCCTATGGCCTCGCACTCAGTGTGGTGGCCATTTCATTGGTTATCAATCCCGGCACCTATACGCAAAACGATTACTGTGTTCTCATGGAAGCCAATGCGCTCTTCTATGCCACCTTTGTGGCACCCATTTTGATCTTCTTTGTGGTAGGTGTTTTTGAATATTTTAGACACCATTGATATTTACCTAAATCTCGTAAACAGGCGGCCATTGGCTATACCTTTTTGTCGTGGATCATCATGCGACGCAAAAGTCGCACTGCCTTGAAGACCAAGGAGCACACGCGTCTGGCGAATGTGCGGTAGGTTCTTTGCCTTTTCCAGCTGAATTCCTATCTTTAATCTTTGTGTATCATATTTTCCCAGCTTTGACATACGCTGCTCTTTTGTGTTTCTGCTGCTGCTAAGCGCCGTTTGGTGCTGCGCCTATTTTTACTTGCGTGGCGCAAAGCAGGACGAGGATGTGGCCGCCATCTATGGCTATTGCTTTGTCTGCTTCAACACGCTGCTCGGCCTCTACATATTTGTGTTCCATTGCATACAGAACGAGAAGATTCGACGCGAATATCGCAAATATGTGCGTCAGCATGCTTGGCTGCCCAAATGCCTGCGCTGCTCAAAGACCTCCATTTCGTCGGGCATTGTTGCCGGCAATAATGGGGCAGGCGTCGGTGGCATCGCCACCAATTCAGCTGGCACACTATCGAAGTCCAAGTCAAAGTTGCCGCTGGGCGCCAGCGGTGAGGTGCACGATGAGCAGCAACAGCAGCAGCTTGAGCTGCCTGCCAGCGAGGATGCCATCATTATGGGCGCCGGCTCCGACTGTGAGCTGAGTGAAGCGCAACAGCGACGCACGCTCAAGAGCGGTTTGCTAGCAGGCAGCCTGCAGCCGGTGCCAGTTGGCGCCGTGGTGCTCGAACGTGGCACGTTGCGTTCTGCGGGCATGGCGAGCGTGGGTCATGCCTCGCCCACCAGCTCTGCTGGTTCCACGCATCTCATCTTTGCACTCAAACAGCAGCAGCCACAGCAACTGCAGCAGCAGCCCGGCGAGGCCTACTACCATCAGCCGGACTACTACAGCTGGAAGCAGGCGCCAGCAGGTCAACGCGAGTACTACAACAACACGGGTGTAGCAGCTGGTGCAGGTGCAGCAGGTGTGGCTGGCGTCTCACCACAGCAGGCCCATGAAGTGTTCTATTGGACGCAGAAGCACAACAATCAGCATGGCAAGAAAAAACGTGGCGGCGCTGCTGGCGCTGTGCCCGCCTCACCCAGCGGTTCTCTACATAGTCGCGTAACGGCCGCTTCGCAGGTCTTGTTCTATCCATCGTATAAGAAAACCAGCGGCTTGAAACAGTCGCCAGCCACACAACAACAAGCCTATCCACATTATGCCGAGGCACTGGATCCACCACCGCCCAATGCCGCCTACTATCAGCAACAGCTGCAGTTGCGTCAGCAACGTCAACAGCAGCAGCAACAGCAGCAGCTATCCTCGGATGAGGAGCAGGCAGAACAGCATGCGCATCTGTTGCACTTACAGCATCAGCAGCGACGCGTAGGCGGACAACAGCTGCCAGCGCCACCGCCACATATGGCGCAGTATCAGCAGGAGTTGTTGGCGCAACAACAGCGTCAACAATATAGAAATAAGCATTCCAACTGTGATCTCAGCCAGAACATCGGCCTAGGCATGAACATGGGCATGGGCCTAAGCGATGCCTATTACAATCACGGCGGCGGCGGTGGCAGCAGCAATGGCGGTGGTGGCAACGATGGTGGTCCCGTTTACGAGGAGATCTTGAGTAACCGCAACTCGGATGCGCAGCACTACGAAGTGGGCGACTTTGATGTGGATGAGGTGTACAACAATAGTGTTGGTACGGGCGTCTTTAATAGCATGCGCGCTGCGGTTGCTGCCGGTGGCAGTCGCTATGGTGGCGGCAGTCTTAGCGGTGGCAGCATCTCTTCCAGAAATCAACAGCAACAACAACAAAAGCAACAGCAGCAAAAGAAACAACCGCCACGACGCTGTGCAGCCGATGATGACGATGATGATGATGATGACGACGAGTATGACGATGAGGTGACGGCAGCGGAGCACCTGCACGACAGCGTTTGTGATGATGAGGATAATGAGAGCGATATTGAGGATGATACGCATGGACTGCCTCCTCAAAGTGATGAGCGCATGCGCCGTCTAATGGCGCTTCAGGATGAGGACTTTAAGCGCCGGTTTCAGTAAGTTAAAAAAATTTATTTCAAAGCTACAGTCCAAATATTTATAAACCCTTGCTTAAATCTTTACAGACGCCAGCAGCGCAAGAATGGCATGCCCTTAGATTATGCCGCAGCGCCTCAATTGGCAACAGCAACCCATCCGGAACATAATAATGCGGTTTTTGGGATTAGCGGCGGCGTTGGTGAGGGCTCCATGCGTGGCGCATACCGGCAACAACAGCAGCAGCAACAACAACAGCAGAATGCCAAATCGCCGAGCGCACGCTTGGCGGTAAACGAGCTATTTGGTCATGGTAATGCCGGACCGCCGCTGCCGCCGGCCAACCAGACTCCAGCACAAAAGCGTCAACAGCTACAAAAAATATCACCACAGTCCACCACATCATCGTCGTCGCACACATCGCACAGCAATCCACAACACGCTCCTGCACACAATCTTCAGCAACATCATCATACACAGCAGCAACAGCAGGCACGTCATTTATCGGCCATGCTGGATGAGAATAATACCGTGCGCTGCTACCTGGAGCCCTTGGCCAAGTAAGACAACAGAAGAAACACAGCAAGAGCAGCAGTAACATCAGCAACATCAGGATCACCAGACAGCAGCCGATTGTCGTCTTAGGCAAAAATTGTAGCTTAGGTTTAGCTATACCTCTAGTATTAGTCATTAGTCGAAATATGGAGCATTGTGTGAAACAACATGCTGTCATGTCATGCTATACGTGCAGTGATTCGAGAATCCCAAAACTTTATATATGTATATGTAACTCAATTAGACTATAAAACAAAACAAAGCAACCAACCAAGCAACCAATGTGGAGCAAGCTAAATTCAATATGCAAATATGGAAATACGATATTGTCGATGCTCCCTCTATCTTTCGATTTATAGAAATTCTATATATAAATGTATGTACTGTATGTATATGTATAATGTAATATGTAATAATGTAAAATGTATGTGAAGCGCATACATGTCACACACATGCCATTTTATAGTAATTTACCTACATCATATGTATATGCATATGTGAAAGGGTATGAAAACTGTATGTAAATGATATTTAGAGCGAACGTATTATATATTTTATGTAATTTATAAGGCGTCAATTTTTTTTATCGCTGATTAAGAACTTAAACACAAAACATATATATATTTAAGCTTGAGATTTGTTTCAAACTTATAAACCAAAAACATAAACAAAACAAAAGATTGAAACCTCTTTAATATTTGTAATCTTAAAAAGATGTTTTCGCAAACGTGCTGTAAATTAAGCTAAGATGTGCACAGATATTTCTTTTTCCATCCTGTGAAACAAATCTTTTGCGCATTGTTTATTTTATATTATATATTTTTTTTTTTTTGATTTTGTATGCCATTTGTTATTTTGCATTTCTTTTAAAACGTAATTTAAGAGAACCAGCAAAGCATTTCAAGTGTACATTTTCATCAATATGCTTTAAGCACACAGATAAATAGGGCATTTATTTTGTACTTTGATTTTTTTTTAAATAAACAGAATTAGTAGATCGCTTTATTATATGTACGAGACAAGAAATGTTATTGCTATATAAATGTCTTTAGAAATAGTATTGCAGGTATGCTACATATATAATCTCCCCCCGCTCCAAATGGGAGGAAATCCGAAAAAGTAACATATACTACCTAATTATATACTATAGCAAAGAAAGATTTCAACCAAACCTCACTTGTTAACTAGGAACTAACTGTAAAACTCTTTAAACTAGCTAACACAAAAACAAACTGAACTATCAAGAAACACCTTTATTTCCCTAAAATGGCTCTAGAGAATTTCCACGCAAGTGTACAAAACCAAATATAAAAGACAAAAGGCAAAGTGCAAAACATAATACATAATATTAAATATTTCGTATTTACCACGCAAAGTATGCGTTCATAAAAATATTAACTGCCTGCACAGCTCTCTTCCCCAGCCCCCTAGCATGAGCACAACAAATTACCATTGAATATTTAAAAATCATAAAACAATGCCAGTTAAAAAACAACAAATGAGAAAACAAACTATTTAAAGAGCACAAAATACACAGAAAATTACTTCTAAAGCACAAGTTGCTCCTAATTTTTATAAACGAAACAAAACAAAAAGCAAAGGAAACGTAAATTTACTAACAGCATTAAATTTAAATAGGTGTAAAATGGATTGCAAATGGTTTAAGAGCAGGTGGCATTAATGCAGTTAAGGCAAAGCAAAGCTGGTAAAGCAAAATGAAAAGATACTACAAAAAATCTCTATTAAAAAACAAAAAGTGAAATATTGAATGTATAGTGTTGCGCCTCCTAGTACTTAACGTATATTGAACAAGAATATATAGCTGATACGATATATATATATATATATTTAAATGTATATTTATGATTATGATGCAAAGCAAAAATGCCGATCTACAAACTTCTTTTTGTCTCTACATGTTTACTTTTTGGAAGGAAATGTAACAATTATAAGAAATAGCAAAGATTGAGATAAACTCGAAAACTGTATGGAATAAATGTTGATGTACACAATTTTTTTCTAATTAAGACAAATAAAACCAAAATTGAATGCATTTCAAAAATTAAACGAATTTTTTATTTACTTTACCGCGCTCATATTTTTAACTCGCATAGCTATCGTTATCGATTAATATGGCCGTGGTCAACAACGCCAGGTGGCAACGCCATTTAAACATCTGCGACTTGAGTCACTTTTAACAAAACAATGGCTGAGTTTCAATGGCCCTGGGAGTATGCATTTCCACCTTTTTTCACGTAAGTAACTAGTATAGCAGTAAATATCTTTACTGACAACACTCTGGACTACAGTTTGCAGCCACATGAAGAAACACGCCAGCAACAGTTAAAAATCTGGACGGATCTCTTTCTCAAATACCTCAAACATACAAACAAATTTACGCTTGGTATCAACGAACAAAACTTGCCACTATATTATAATGAAACAATTAAGCGACGTTTGTCGCCAGAGCTTATACTGCTCATATTGGACCAACTGCAGAGCAGTGGACATGCAGCGCCCCTAGACAAGCGTCGCCAGGAGTGGCAGGTTTATTCTTACACACTGGACGAGTACGGCAATATGGTGTACGAATGGATTCAGGAGACGGGGCAAACGAATAGCATATGTACGCTGTATGAAATAGCCGCTGGCGAGAGCACCAACCAGATGGAGTTCCATGGCGTGGATGAGGCTGTGCTGCTCAACGCTTTGCGTCTGCTCGAGGAGAAGGGCAAATGTGAGCTGATTGAAATGGATGGTGGTCATGGAGTTAAATTTTTCTAATATGTTTTGTGTTTTGAACATGCTTATCTTTAAATAAATCCCAAATTGCTTTGTTTTTCTTATGTACTTACTACATACAAATATATTGTTTACATTTCGCAACATGAGTCTGAAGAACGCTGCGTATGACGATTTATTGAAGAAATTGCAGGAGGTGTGTCCCGACGCCACGAAGGACATGGTTATGGTCTGGTGCCGGGGTCGATGGCGAACATATACCGGACCTGTGGTATTATGACCAAAGCAGTGCGTTGTAAAAGCAGTTCAGTAGCAACGCAAGTAACGTGTGCAGTGCCTGCACAACTGCTTCACTAGTTTTGGTGTTTATAATCCAAACATTGATAAAATAAATATGTGATCGAAAAATGAGACCTGTGTCTTTAAAGTTGTTGAATCTTCATGCCAAGTTTGGTGTCTCTATCACTTGTGACTACAAGTCTCTGGGATCACAGCGTTCATAAGGATTCAACATCCTCACTTTTCTCTGCACATTTTAAGACCAAAACCAGATGTTTTTATCTCGTATTTCTTTGCAAGAACTACAAAAATAGACAGTGCAGTGCATCATATTCACAACAGTTGACAACTCAGGCAGGTTTAAAGTACCAGCTAACCAATGCTGTTAATTGCTTTTCAATTTAAGCTGCCATTGTCGATTAATCAGAGTTTTAAGTCAATTCGCTTTTTTCTTAACAGTCCTATTGTTCCGAAGTCCAAATTTGAATCCCAAACCAAACCAAATCCTCTGAGCTGACCGTGTATGGCATGCGTGATGCTCGTGCACGGACTGAAACCTCTAACTAATACTTTGTCTATCATGCTGGCGAATTGCCAAAAGCATAATATATATATGCGAAATATGCGACATTGAAATTTTCTTAATTTATTGGGAATTTTCGTTTAATCTTTGTTTTTTGGTTGCGTGCCGCGCCCGCCAAAAAACAGCTGTTTGTATTTTGGCTATTTTCGCAGCTAGTTCTGACTATTTAAAAAAAATCCAGATCTGCAAATTTAACAGAAATTTTATTATTTTTCTAAAATTGCTGGCTTTTAACAGAGAAAAGTTAAGCCTCTGTTAGAAAAATGTTAAAAACAACAACAAAATCGCGGCAGAAAATTCCAGGAAAAATGCCGTTGTTAACTGGGATCAGCTGATTAAAAAACTAGGTGTTTTCTGTCTAGACTTTACATTTCGAATCAGCGAACAGGGTGTTCTAAAAGTGGAACATGTTCGTTACTACTTGTTCTTTTTTTGTTCATTTATTCATTTTGCTCTTTTGCTCATTGGTAGCTTTCTCATTTTGCTTGGTAACTCATTTTAGTTCCGCTGCTCCTTTTACACGTAGCTCACGCTTGTTCACTCATGCACCGTTGTTCTTATGATCTTTGTTTTGGTTCTTTTGAGTGCATGCAATCGTGTTCATATAAGCTGAAATGTACATTCCAAAGAAATAATGAAATAAAAAACTTAGAACATGATATGTTCAGCCATGGTCATGTTAAGCATACAATTTAAAAGGTAAATTACAATTTTCGTGGATAAAAGCAACAAAATAAAAGTAAAAATAGTTTTAGTCCATTCATGCCCTAAAAAAAACCAAATGAAAACAACACATGTCTGTAACAAAGTAAGAAGATTTCCGGTAATTTTAATGAAGTTAAAACCGGAGCGTGGCTGGTTATGTTCAATTGCAAGAGTTGAACCAGTGAACATGTTCACCATAGTGAGCAATGTGTACCCAGTCTAAATCAAAAATCGTATTGGGAATACCTCTACCAATTAAATTGAACTAGTTTTCATTTAGCCTGTTTTTTGTTTTCATTTGTCGGCGTCTGACCGCGAATTATAATAAATATTTTGTAATCGTTTATAAAGCATAATGGTGAGTATATATTGTGGAAGATATTAAGTGTGTGTTCAGCAGCTTTGTCAACGATTTCAGAGCGTTGATGACTTGGTGGGGGATCATGCGCATATGCTGAACGTGCAGACGGTGCTGCAGCATGCGGCAGCTGCATCTTTGGTCTGCACAGGACCACGCACAATTGGGCCGGATCTGAAACCAATGCGGTTAGAGATTAAAAAGGAAATTTCACCTGTAGTCGTGATGAAAAGCATACCAGCTGTAGTTAAAGAGAAATTGAAACAGACACAGGAAGAGAATATTATTATTGACACTTGCAACTTTCCGGATGCAAACGCGATAAATGCAAGTTTTGTGAAACGTGAGCTGGCGCAGGAGTGCAAGCGTAGTGTATGCCTTCAACTGAAGGAGATTAAGGAGCGCCAGCAGAATGCCATCAACGAACGCCAAGCGGCACAACGTGATGGGGCACAACAAAAGTTGCTTCACGATAGTCGCATTTTGAGGGAAGAGAATGACAAATTGTTGCAGCAGCAGGCCGAACAGCTGGCCAAGCTGCAGCTGGAACTACAACAACGGGAGCAACTGGCACTGCTTAAGCAGAATAACCAAAAACTGCACTATCTAACTGTCGAAGGCGTTTCCTGTTGCCACAGTCGATTTTGTAGCAAATATGAGTCGGTGGCAAAGCTGCTGCTGGCACTGGACAAGGAGACGGTGCAGGCATGTGTCGCCAGCAGCCGTGAATTGCGTGAGCTGGGGCAACTGTTTGATCAGATAGTTGAAAAGCTTAAGAAAGAAAACTGTGAGCCATTGGAGTTGAGCTATGTATTCACGGCGGAGAAATATTGTCGGCAGCTAGATAAGTTGGAGTTGAATCTGCACAAGCAGCTATCGGAGCAGCATCAGGCACAGCTTAATAAGGCCAAGCAATTGGCTGAGGAGCAAGAGAAGCAGCGTTTGCTAGAAGCGGAGCAACAGCAGCAACAGTTGCAGGAGCAGCAGCAACAGTTGCAACAGCAGCTGCAGCAGCAGCAACAACAACAGCAGGAGCAGCAAGCGAAGGAGCAGCAACAGCAGGAGATGCAAGCACAGCTAAAAGCAAACCCTGCAACAGAGGCAACATTGCCGCCACCAACAACAACAACAACAGCAGCAACTGTCAGCATATCCACAAGCTCTGTGCATCCCAGTCGCCTGGCCTTCTACAACGAAATAATTGCCCTTTATCAGGCCAAGGTGGATGCCGTGAAGCCGCTGCAAACGGATGAGGCTTGGAAAAAGTATCGCACAAACTGTCAGCGTACCATTAATGTGCCTTTGAATGCCATTACGGCCGCCAGTCCGCAGCATTTGGCCACGAACTTTGATAAGCTGTACAATTTCTTTGCGGGACAGGCGGTTCGGACCATGGATGGCAGCACCATCACAATTAATGATCATCCGTTGGCGCGGGATTATTGCATATTGCTAATGGCTAAAAAGTTTGTCAGCCAAACGGATACGGCCATATCGAGCAATCCGCAGGCAGCCTTTCCATTTGCCTCCGTCATCAATAGTTTTTGGAAGCTGCTGCCCGATTTTGGTCAAACCTTTTTAGCCTATATGTACAAGGAGTCGCCATATCTAGTGCCATATCTCATACCACAGCAGCAGGGTCAGACTCCCGAGCAATATTTAAAGACAATGGGCTATCGTTTGTCCGACACCAACGAGTTGGAGAAGCCGGACATGTTCCTCAAGCGCCAAACGGGCATTTCTCGTCTCTATGCAGCAGTTCTTATCACACCTGGCCGCAAAGCAGATGGACCGAGCCATGTCTTTGGTCTGGACGAGGCCTGGCGTTGGCTGGCGCACATAATGCTCGTTAAGCCTCTGCCTGATATTTGCGCCACCATGATTATGGAAATGCTGCAAACACTGGGCTTTGAGCTTTGGCGTGCCTATGGCAAGAACTTTCTAAAACTACTTGTGTATATACAGACTATATATATTCCTCAGCTGTCGGTCTATGACGAGGGCGGACCCAAGACCCGTCTTGAAATGCTGCTCTCCAAATTCTTGCGCGAACGCCAAATTCCACAGGCTGTGGGTGTATTGCCTCCTGGTTTTTGGTAGTTTTAGTTCTTAGTTTTGAATTCATTGTTTTTGTAACGCTTAGTTTTTAGTACGTTCATATTTAATAAAAATACAACAACGTTTATAATATTAATGTCAATCATTTGCAAAATACCAGGCGGGCAGAAAGCATAGCACAGAAGAAACGGTACGAAAACATTGGCGTTGGCCCAGCGTAGCAGTCAACGTCAACAAAAACCATCGAGAGCCAAACTACACAACAAATTTAATAAATACCAGGCGAACAGCAAATATAGAACATAGAAAACGGTACGAAAACATTAGCTAAGCGTCCATTGTTGTCCCTTTTATGTTTCCGACAATTGCAGCTTCGCGGTCGACGTCCACCGCGACAGAGAAGTAAGCAATAACGCAATCGATAGCACCAATTTAATAAATAGCAGGCGAACAGCAAATATAGAAAATGTAAAACGAGTCAACAAAATTGCCAAAGAGCGAAAACTATTTTTTGTAGCAAGCAAACTCCACGATTCTCTCAACTGTTGAGAACAGTAAACTACAAAAATAGCAGGCGACTACAATATATAGAAAGTGTCAAACGATTTAAAAGCATAGGGATAACTGTTGTTGCTTCCTTACGATTTTCGCAATTGCCTTATTATGCCTTGTGACAATGTGTGTGAGCTAGGCAGAAGTCGTGTCCTTGCTCGCTCTCACATTGTCAAATGACGACCGCAAGGAAGTCACAAAATCATGCGCACAAAAAGAGGCTTGTTGTTTTTTCTGCGCGCCTAGTAAGTGTAATCAAGTGCACTGTGCTAAATGGCACTTTTCCAAATTTAGAAATTTGTTTTAAGCTCAACCTCTCGACAATTTGATCGTTAATTGAAAACATCAAACATAATTTTTTTTCAATCCTTGAATGTTTTGTAAGCTTCAACCTTTTTAATGTCAAAAATTAGTTGTATGTTCCAAAATTATTTATTTTTTAAAATGGCTCGTGTGACTAAAACAAAAGAAACCAAAAACTCAGGTCTCAGATCCTGCTCAAATTCTAAACGAAAGAGCAGAGCGATATTAAACAAAGTAAGTGCAGCACGAATCTAAGCATTATCGCAACAAGGACTTCAAATATCCCGTCACTATTCAGAAACCGACACTCATGTGCTTAACGTGCTTAGCTAGCAATTTTAATTATACTTTTAAATCGAGGAATAAGAAAGTTAATTGGGTTCTGCACAAACTACGTCATATCATCGCAGATGAGCAAATCCAGCTGAATAGTCTGCGCCTGTTGGCGTTCAAAGTGCAGTACTGGAATGAAAATGTTATGATTAAATTCTGTAATCGGAACAAGAAGCTGAAATGTGACGACTGTGATGATGATACAGATGACGATGAAGGTTGCATACCCGACTCTACAACTAAATTTAACACACAAGTCGATTTATATTGAAATAATTTTATAAACTCATTTAAACATATGTTTTGTAACCATAAAAGATAGTTTTATAAAATGATATAGACAGTTCTCGAATGTATTTCATAAAATTCACAACAATGGAATACAAATGCAGGGACAAGCAAGCATTTGAAAGCCACAATTTTATTGATCGAAAGTTGCTAAAGGCAGATAATTATTATCATAAACATATGCAATTCAATATCAAACTATAACAAAGCATTTGTTATTTGCTGCTAGCGACATTTAATCATCCTCATCATCATCGTCATCGTCAAGATCATCCAGTTCGCCCGCCAGGTCCAAATCGGCAAATAGATCTTTGTTGATGGCGGGCTCAGTGTCAGCGCTGGCTGCAGTGGCCGCTGCATCCTCGGCTGCAGCAGTTTTGGCTGCTTCTGTTGCTTGATCAAGTAATCTCGTACTGGATGCAATGGTGCCGGAGTCATCGACCTCCTTGGCGGCCAGCGAGAGTGCTGCCAAGTCAAGTTCTTTAAATTCAACAATATTCTCATCGTCGTCGTCATCGTCACGCTGATAAATATCGAAGGCAGCATCGCCATCCTCCATGGGACCATCGTCGACCAGATCGGGATTGAAACTGAACATTTCGCGTCCAGAGATGCCAAACTGTTTGCCTTTGCTGAAATCGTTCTTTTTGCGTTCTTCTTCGGCAACCAGTTTCGCTTTTTTCTCCTGCAGCTTGCGCTTCTTCCAGGCCAAAAAGGATTCCAATGTGACGCGCGTCTGATTGGGACCCAATGCGTTGCGCTCCTTCTCAATCAGATCGACCAGCGAGATCTCCGTTGGTTTATCCTCCTTTTTCTTGTCCTTTTTGAGCTGATAGCCTGCGGGTAGCGCATGACGATAGATGCACTTCTCACCGTTGGGGCACTCCCAGAACCAGCCGTATTTCGATTTCTCCACAGCTTCCAGGAAATATTTGCAAATCTATAAAGATACAAGTTGATTTCAATGAATGTGTATAATGCAAAAATAACCTAATCCTTACAATATCCGTGGTCGGTCGCCGTTTCTCGTCCGAGTGCTTTTTGTCCACGACCTCCTTGAGCTTGGCATCGTCCCAGTTGGTCATTGTGTCATCCTCACCATCACGCATATCAACATACATGGAACGCTTCTCCACCTTGTTCTCCAGCGAAAGATCGTGGGAGAACTTGCACTTGTCACCCTTGGTGCAGGTGCCCTGTTTAAAGAATGCGCACACCACAGACTTGGGATCGGTGCCCTTCTCCACCTTTTGCGATTGCACGGGCTTGAAGATCAAAGCCATTTCGCGCTGTTCGGCCAATTTCTTTTCCTTCTCCTCCTTGCGCTTGTCGCCATCCTGCCGCGGATGTTGGCCGCCAGCCTGCACCTGTTTCTGTACTTGCTGTATAAACTTTTGCTGCTTGGTGCCCTTCTTGTTCTTCAGACCAAAGGTTTTATCCTGCCGAACAAAAATATACATACATATAGATATATAAATGTAAAGAATTTGTTGACGTTGTAGCTTATCGGCAGAGTCTGTCGTGGTCGCTGCATTGAGGTTATGTTTGTCCAGGCGACAATGTTGCAACGAGACGTGCAGCGGTTTTTGAATTTACCTCAATGACTTTCTCCTTTTTCTTTTGCTCCGTTTTCTTGCTCGGGCCAGCGGGTTTTGCTTTTGGTGGCATCTTTCGTGCAACAACAAAATTTAACTAACCAACTTGAAAATAAAATCCGAGAGTGCACAGTTATTTGTTATAGGGATGTGAGAAACATATCGATATTGTCGCCCTATATCGATGTAATATTGCTATTGATATATCGTTTTAATATCAAAACTTAATCGATATATCGAATGTTTATTTTTTGAATATAAACTGTTTATTTTTTGAATAATGTATACATTCAATATTTGCTTACTTTTCTTAATCAATCAATTTCAATTTCGCATTAAAGTAGATAGTTTACATTCTTAATTTGTTTTAAATTCTGGGCGAACAGGCTGACTCTGAGGCCGCCAACCAAATGCTGACGCCGTTGAGAGAGCTTTGCCATAGCACAGGGTGTACTGAGCTATGTTGTCATTGTTTTTTAGACATCTGGCAGCGCTTTAATTTGAAAAGTAACTGAAAGCCCTTTGTTTTTAAATAAAGAGCAAAAGTCTTTGAACACTCAAGAAAGACTTCCCACACATGTGGCAGTTTCTACATATAAAAATATTTATCATTACACAATTTAACTCTTTCATTAGCCTGCCCTAACATTTGTTGTTTTTATGCATGTGCAGTGCACACATGTTTTGCTTTTTATTTATTTATTATGCTTGTGTCTAATCTTTCTTTATTATTTGAAATATGTGTGTGCCCACTTTAGCGCACATGTTCAAGTTGTAGACACATATCTATGTATATGTGTATCAATTATCTTCTCTGCATATCTCTTCCCTTCATAGCCAATGCTGAATATGTTTTCAAAGGCCTTTTCACACACACATAGGTCGCCGTCGCCGTCGCACTCATACACGCACATGTGCTCGCTCTTCGTGGGTGGTCTTTAATTCGTCGTTTCGTCATGGGTGGTCTAAGAGAAGATCTCTTGGCTCTCTCACTCGCTGTCTGCCTCTGCTTTTGCCTTTGCCAGTGTTTATGTATGTACATATGTATGTGTGTTTGTGCTCCCATTGATCATTTTCTCGTTTGATAGTGCGTGACGTTTTCATATTGCCATTTCGCTCGCACTAATTTATGCTGCTGTGGCTGCTGCTGTTGTTGTTGCTTTGGGCTGCCCATTTTGATCCTTCTGCGTCTTTTATTCGAGCATAAAATTAGCAATTATTTGTTGTTTTTTTTTTATTATTGGCTTTTTAAGTGTGTGCGCACCGGCTTCTGGGCGCCCGGCACATTGTGTGTGGTCTGAAATTACGAGTTTAGAGTTTAGCTTTTATTCGAAAACAATTTTTTTTATTTGCCATTTGGATTTTGTGATTTTCTAGGAAGCATTGTTTTGCCAAAATCGTTAAACAAGTTTTTATGTTGGGTTTAATATCTTTTTTTTTTTTTTTTAAATAAAATTAAGCATAGCAAAAGGGTTCCACAGAAATTCAGCTGTGGCATGGGAACTAAAACAATTTTGGCGGAGAGACAGAGAGCGAGAGAGAGGTAGAGAGAGACAAGGCATAGGCAAATTTTACTGTAGCGTCAACAAATTAAATTGTGCCCGCCAGGTAGCATTAAAATTATGACAAGCAACAGCAGCAAATGTTGTTGGCAACACAAGAAAACCGTTTCACATGCAATGTTGCCAACAATTATTTGTGTTGTTGACAGCAAGACAGATAGCGGCAACAGCAGCAGCAGCAGCAGCAGCAACAGCAGCAACAATTTGCATCAAAGCGGAGACAACAAAAACAACAACTGCTGTATAATTTACAGCGTGAAAGATCAAAAACAAGGCGCAACAAAGATGAGCAGCGCGCGCGTTGCAGCAATAACAACAACAGCAACAACAGTAGCAGCAACATGTTGCCAGTGCGCTGCTTCTGACAAGGCAGCAGCCAGCAGCTTGGGATCTTGACTCTTGGCAGCTTGGCATCTTGGTGGTCCTTGCTCCCAATAGCCGCTGTCTGTTTGGAGTCATCTCCAAGTGCAGTTGTTGCTGCTGTCAATCTTTGGCGAAGGCAAATGTTGCTACTGTTTGTTACTGTCGCTGCAGTAACACACACACACACACACACACACACACACACACACACACACACACAGCATGCACAGCATGCACATGCACAAAGAGACAGAAAGAGAGCAAGAAAATGAGAGAGACACAGATGCAACTTATAATTGCATATAGCGCCAGTTGTAGTTCCGGTCGGTTGAGTTTTTTCCCTGCCCTAGCTGGCGGCCCCTTCTTCTTAATTTTGTTGTTCTTGTTGTTGCTGTTGCACGCGCTTTCTTTTTTGCGGCGCCGCCGCCACAGACAAGACCTGTATGTATATGTGTGTGTTTGTGTGTGTGTGATTGGTGAATGGCATGTTGCCACCCAAGTTGCCAACTGTGCCTTGGTTGGCTGGCCAGACTTAATAGCCGCTTTCATTGGCCAAAGCTTGAACATTCAATCAGAAGACCACACACAGTGGTTGGCAGCCAACGTTGGCTGCGACGTCGACGTCAACGTCGTTTATGCAACATGTTCGCTAGTCTCTGCTCGCCAAAGCGCCAAACGGTAGCCATTCTTAATTACAACAAAGCACACAACAACAACAAGTACAATAACAACAGCAACAACAGATCGTAGAGTGCTGGGGTCCATTAAGATAAATCGGAAACGGATATCGCTAATGAAAAATTTCCATATTTATGTGTCGATAAAAGCGCTACAACAAAAGCAGCATCAACGAAGCAGCCAAACTGGAGTTGTACGCTGCAGTTCATTTGAACAAAAAAAATTGAGTCGTTCCGTTTTTGGCAGATGAACGAATCTTTCATAGAGTTCGTTCCTTTATTGTGGGAACAGAACTTATTCTTATGAACGGAACTAAGTTCGAACTGTAATGCACAAACGAACTAGTTTAACGACAACTGAATTAGCTCGTTCAAATGAACTCATGCTGAATAATTTGTTACAACACTGCTGCTGCTTGCTGCCAAAAGCAGCGGAGTCCGCAGCCCACCAACAACGGCAACTTGGGCGGCCAAGTTGCGTGTTGCTTTTTTATTCGTTTTGTTATTTATTTATTCATTTGTTTTTATTTGTATCTTGTTCTGTTTATTTGTGGGGAGCAATTAATTTCATCAAATTTAATTAGAATTTAAATAAAGACAGCTAGACGAGAGTTAAACGTTCATTTAATAAGTTTTAACTTGTGTAATTACTGTTATTAGAACTGTTTGAAAATAAGATTAAAATATGAAATAAAGGTTTTTCTTAATTTTGGAATATAATATATATTATGTTTTATTTGAATTTAAATCATTCAAACTATATTAATTATGTATTATAAAAGTTTACTTTTCTAACTTTGGTTTTAACTATGATAAGTAAAAGATTTGATAAGATTGAAAGAATTCAGCTGTTCGAATATGCTCTTTTCTATCAGTGTAGGGAATTAAAATGTATATTTTTATGGTTATGTATAGCCCAATTTTGGTATCGAACAGCAATACGATACAATTCTTACGTGCTCGAAATTGGCTACCCAGCCCCAAAAATAAAATCAATACAAAACTAAAAATTACTCATATACGAATATGTAGCCCATAGAAAATTAGCTAGTGCTCGGCATAGTACGAGTATTTTTCAAAGTATTTTCTTTATGGGGCCGACGAGCCCACCAACGAAGCCCGATGGGGCCGCCATCAGCGACGCCATAATAAATGATTGATCGAACTAACAGTGTGTGTGTGAGTGCGTACGTGTGTGTGTGTGTGTGGGGATTGCTTTGCGGCGTTGGCGGTGCCGTTTGATTGATGCGCTTTTGGTGCTGCGTCTGTGACGTCGGTTCAGATTTATATTTTTTCACGCACTTGGCTGATGTTGCGCTAGTGTTGTATATGTTGTTGTTGTTTTTGTTGTTGTTTTTGGCATCTTTATGCTTCAACACAACTGTCAAAAGATTTGCCCACAACAAAAACAGCAACAACATCAACAACAACAGCAGCAACATCGCTGTTCTGTGCTGTTTGCAACATGCTGTGATTTTTATCGCCGTCACACACGATGTGTGTGGTCCCCGTCCCAACTTCATCCCAATCCATGTCCAAGTCCAGTTCCAGCATAGCCTGCCACTTCAACTTCCACGCCAGAGTCAAAGTCGAGTTGTCGTTGCTGTTGTTGTTGCTGTTGTTGTTGCTGTTGTTGTTGCTGTTGCATGAGTGTGTCTGGGATTGGGATTGGGTTTGGTATTGGAATTGGGATTGTGCTCCGCTGCGTGGCATCGATCGCTCGTGTTTCATGCCTGTCACATAGTATTCCAATGCTCAATGACCATAATTAATTGGTCTGTTAACTTTATGTGAGCATTTAAGCAGCGAATATTTCAAGTCTTTTGATGGTCTGTGCTGTGAAGAACCAAAGTGGGTCGTCTTCGATTCGAGTTTAAACTGAGAATAGCTAACATGCTAAGGATATCTCTTGTGTGCCCCTTTCTCCTTAGATATTCTTCCAAATTTATATATTATATATCTAACTTTAATAACTAGTCATTGTCAATAAGTGGAAAAAAGTTTCGTGATATATCTCTATATTAAAAATTATCTCTTAAACAAAACTTTTTCGATATTTGTCTGATAAAGAATCTCTGTGAAGACTCATTCTTATTATTCTATAAAAACCTATTTATTTTTCCTTTAAGTTTTTACTCCCTGTTCCCATTAAAAATGGGAAAAAGGGAGTTATAAAGTACTGCAAATGTGTGTAACAGACAGAAGGAGGCATTTCCGACTATATAAACTATATATATTCATGATCAGCATCAACAGTTGAGTCGATATAGCCATCTCCGTCTGCCTGTCTGTCTGTCCGTCTGTCCGTATGAACACACAGATCTCAGAGACTATGAGAGCTAGAGACACCAAACTTGGCATGAAGGTTCCTGTATACCATACGCAGATCAAGTTTATTTCAAATTTCGGATGCACCCCCCCGCACCCCCGCAAATCGCAAAAGACTCCCACAGCCACAATTTTAAAGATAAAGCTTTAATTTTTGGTACACAAGTATGTTTAATCAATGTCTTTCGGATGTGTAAATTTCAACACGATCGGATAAATAGCACCAAAGTTATGGAAGAACTTATTTCCCCTGTCTCAGCAGGCAGAAACAACAGTTTGACATGCACTGTGCAAGTTGAGTACGCTGATTGCTTGTGTTGCCGCTGAACTGCTTGAAATGCAAGTTGGGAGCAGGGAGTCTCGTAGTCGGGCACACTCGACTAGAGTATTCTTACTTGTTCAATGTGGAAATCACTTTAATTAGCTAACGTGTTTTGATTATTATCGTAGTCCACTTAAGGGCTAACCATTTCCAATCTTCATACTATCCCAATACCTTTCTCTCTCTTATGGTTGCAGCTATGGTTGCATGCTACTTCTTTATTTGCCTTAGTTGTCTGCATAATTTCACAATACGTTTGACCTTGCCACAAATCACCAGGGACTAAGACTTATCTACACAACTCTCGTCTCTATATACAGATGCAAACGGTCATCTTGTTAATAGCCAACGTCAACAGCTATAAAAGACTAAAACGCCAAACAAGGTCAAAACAGTTAGTCGGAATAAAACTGTCGGATGGAAGATCATAAAAACATAGCTCAATGCATTTTCCATGAAATCATTGCACATGGAATACGAGCATGTGCAAAGGTCAAACGAAAACACATACACATGCACACATACAAACACCAACAAGAGAACACGTGCTATTTATAGGGAAAACGACCCAGTCATATCTAGCCCCTTAATGATATATGATATAGCCAGTGGTCAGTTTACACGGCTCGTTGCCATTTGCATGTCAACAATTATTTGAAAAATGTTACCGTGACAGCATTGTGGGTAAACAGAAACCATATGGGGGTACTTTCAGAATGCCCTGCACTTGGATGTGGTATTTGAAATATGAGTATGCTGTATGTGCAAAGGGACTTAGGATTAGTCTTGGCACTTGAAAAGTTTGCTCTTTAAATTGATAGGATGACTTTGAAATGGTTTTCAAGTATTAATTAAGCAAAAGTCAATTAAAAATAGTTAATGTTTGATTGATCTAATATTAAAATACTTAGAAATTTCAGTAAGTACCAAATCAAAAACTATTTTTTTTTGTAAGCTTGATATATTGTTTTTTATGCTATTAAAATCATACAAAAATAAGAAAGAAATGTTATCTTCGGCGTGCCGAAGATTAATACCCTTGCAGAAAAGATTTGCATAAGAAAACTTATTTTTCAACCGATCGTTCCTATTGCAGCTATATGTTATAGTGGTCCGATCTGGCCGATTCTGACATATGTACTGCTTGCAGAAAGAATAAGCATCTGTGCCAAGTTTCATCACAGTAGCTCTAAAACTGAGGGACTAGTTCAGCATTACTTTTGTAAGTTCAAAGGGAAATATAAAACTATTTTAGAATTTAGTCTTAAGTTGGCAGCACTTTATCGTGGAATTGGCAGCGCTGTTGACAGGCATTAAAATCATTAAAATGATTTTGCATACGAAAAGCAGCAGCATTTGAATATTTCAGTATCTCCTACATACACATACTAATTTCGCTTTTCTTCATGCTCGATTCGCATTATTGATGATTGCTCAATCAGATTGCACAGTTGATAGTAACTCGAGGGGGTTCAAGGGGGTTTTGGGGGGCGGAGTTTGGTTGGTTTTGGGTACGTATAGGTCTGGCTGCCAAATTGCCCGGCAATCGACAATGGTCTGGCGCAGAGCAGACCACCATGATCATTATTTCAAATTTAACGCAGCGAGTTGAATGCCGCACGGTGGCAGTTTGGCCGGCTGACAGTTGTGCGAGTATGATAGCAAGGGGAAAAGGGGGAGGAGGCAAAGCAGACAGCGCCGCACGCGGTCTGCGGCTTAAGATCAAAGCAAGCGCCAAAATGAAAATTATTACAAAGTGATGTAGCATGACTAAATACAATTTTATGTAGGCACTTTTTTTCTTCTTTTTTTTTTAGTTATATTTCTACACTCCATCAGCCGAGCATGTCAGCAGATGGGGCGGAGGAGATCAGTGATGAAGATGAAGAGGGAGAGGGAGTTGGAATGAAGTTGCACAGGAGCCATAAAATGGAATTACACGCATTTACACAACCGCAGAACAAAGATCTCTTGTGTGTGTGTGTGTTTGTATTGGTGATAATGTCTAAATTTGGCCCAAATGGAGTTATACCTGTAAAAGTCATTTTGGTCACGATCAAAGGTGGCCCCTGCTAAGTGCCCCTGCCCATTATGACTTAAGTGTCATCCATGAGTCATCTTTCCCATCTTCTCAGCAACCATTCTTCCATTCTCAGCCGAGAGACAAGCATTGCTAATTGCCGAGCTGGCTTTTGCGGCAACTCTAGTCCAGGTGACAGCGACAACTCTCATGCGGGTGGTGACTGTGCTCAACCATAACCGATGTGATAACAGTTTTAGTCTTAGTTCTTAGCTCTCCATAATGCCTTGTTTCCTGTTGTCCTCAGATTGGATTAAGTGTGTAGGGCAACTAAAGATGCTTGGGCGTGGGAATGTCTTAGTTTACGCAAAGGTGGGGGGCATCCGATCTATCGAATAAGTAACTCAGCTACAAGTCAATCTAGAGATACTTTTAGATATTTGAATATATATTATTCATTTCCAAAATTTACATAAGGTATATTTAAAATGAGTTAAAATCTCGAAATATTATTTTCAATTAATTGCGAATGTATAATCTATCTGTTTATATCGATCAAAAATTACCTAGATTTTCATTTCTCACAACTTTGTCAAAACTTAACCGATTTCCAATCAGAGTATCTTTTTTGATATGACTTAGCATTAATATTTATTAGAATATCAGATATAAATTATAGTTTTGAGCTTGCATAGCTAATATATGCCTTATCAACAAGAGCAGACGACTATATGCTTGATTAAAAAAGAAAATAAGTTTAATTTTGCAATTCCAAACATCTGCTAATATATTCAACAAACATATCAACAATGTATCTGAGTACCTCAAGACCTTGGTATTATGTTAAAGTATTCACGTACAATAATAATATCAGTTCAGAGTCGAAGGCACATTCCCTATTCCTGTAAAATGAAATTCACTTAAGCCGCTTACTTCCAGTTTCTGTTTGAAACTATGTTGCAGTTGCAGTCTCAGTCTGAACCGTAGCCAAAGTTCGAATAAACCGCAACACGATTCAATGCTTGGCTACTGATTTACACAAAGGCCCCAAACCACATACATATATGTATGTAAACACATATACATATACACCGATAAGTAGTAGCTAGCATGCAGGAGCCAAGTCCAAGTTGAAGTCCGATTTCAAGCTGCAGTCAGCGACGCAGACAGCGACTGCAACAGAGACAGAGACAGCGCCAGCGACATGATTGCACGTATAGTGGAACAAATTCATTGCATACGCGGGATCCCAGGCAGCACCTTGGCAATCAGCAAGGAAAACAACGAAAAATAGTCTAAGTTGGAAAGACTGTTGAAATGACCTGCCAGGGAGTCAAGTTGCAAGGATATATTATGATTATAATCAGTCTTGTTGCAGCTTTCTTCTTTGGCAATATTTTAAGGATAAATTTTGTCCTAAATGGGTAATTCTTTAGTTGAGGTCCTCCACGCCAAAAACCATCCAATAATTCTGGGTTTGGTGTCAAAAAATACGGGAATATTAAAAAATGCGAATAATTAAGAAAACTTCGTTTAAAGTTTTCAAATCACATGAAAACCGAGTCCTCTTATCATTAACAGTGCTGTAAACGTTAACAGAGTAGTAGGGTTGTTGCGTCAAAAACAGCAACTTTGCTACTCTGCTAAAGTTAACAGCACTGTTAAGGACCTTTTAAATTGTTTTTATTCCTGCAAAAAGTCAACCTCCGCCGCCGGAGGAGACCAAAACCATAATTTTTGATTCGTTTTTGGAGTGGAGGACCTCAAGTAAAGAATTACCATTTTCTTTATAGTTTTGGTATTACGCAGTCCTGTTACCCTTTCCGATTATTTTGTAATCAAAATTGTTTTTAGATGTGATATGAAGCTGGTTTCTTTTTTGAAGCTAAATTTGAATAGTTTTCATTTCACTGACCTCAAAGAAAGCTATTAAATCCGAATGTTCAATTTTATTATTTTAAACATATCCGAAATTTGAAATAAACTTGATCTGCGTATGGTATACAGGAATCTGCATGCCAAGTTTGGTGTCTCTATCTCTTATAGTCTCTGAGATCGACGCGTTCATACAGACAGACAGACAGACGGACAGACAGACGGACATGGCTAGTTCGTCTCGGCTGTTGATCCTGATCAAGAATATATATAGTCGGAAATGTCTCCTTCTACCTGTTACACACATTTGCAGTACTTTATAACTCCCTTTTTCCCATTTTTAATGGGAACAGGGAGTAAAAAAATGAACTGATTATTTAGGTACAAATCAACCGAATCAGAGTCATCTTTCTAACATTTATTGAAACTAAATTGATCACTCAATTGGCAGATTATATTGTCGACGACACCAAAAGACTACTGATTTCGCAAATGCCGCATAATTTGTAGGGTATTCAGGTTGGCAAGAAGGCGACTCGAAAAGGAATTAAGTTGAAATGTTGATGGGTGTGGGGTAAATCGCTCTGGGCTGTGCGGCTGCCACTGTTCTACGCTTAATGCGATGCGCTGCGACCAGTCTTCAGTTCTACTCCCCCCTACCCCACCACTCCTCTCTACCACGCTTTGCTCTTTCCGCAGCTTTGTCTGTCCGAGTTGAGGTTGAGGTTTTGACTCTTCTTCGTTGTTGTTGTTGTTGTTGTGATGAAATCAATAAATGTAAGCAACAATAACAACGATCGCACAGTTTTTGGGGCCATTCAAAGCTTCAAGCATATGTTGCAAGCACACACACACACAAACATTTATATAGCACATAAACAATATCTATACGATCTACAGCGATCCGGATGTTTGTTTGTTCGTATGTCACTTGGCCCTGGCTGTCGTTCCAGCTTCTATCTATTCGTACATAATATGTAGGTAGGTTAATTTTTCATTCACGGTGGTCGCACATCTCCAGCCCAGTTTCGGATCCAGTCTAAGTCGGATTTTGGAGTCGTCCCAGTTTCAGTTTCAGTTCCATTCCCGGTACCGGCTTCTGGCTTTTGCTTTGCCTGCTTGGTGGCCCCCCAAAAAAGTTTCCGCTTTCAAATTGCCTGATCACTTTTTTATGCCCCCCAAATTCTTTCTCTTTGTGTCTCTCACTTCTCTTCTGTCTTTCTTTCTCTTGCTGACTTTTGCGCAAAAGTTTAAGTGGCCGTAATGTGTAAAGTGGGATTAACATTCGTCTTTTGGCTACCGTTCGAGCCTTGGTAACTGAAACTGGTAGCGCCAACTTAGCTCAGCTCAACTCAACTCAACTCAACTCAACTCTTGCAGTTGGCCCTCTTAGTTTAATTAAGCGCGTAATCATATTTACAGTAGCTGCAGGCGCACACTCATTTGTTTCATGACTCTGCACAAAATTGTGGCATTGCTTTATTACGAGTACGAGCATAACCTTACAGAAGAGTATATTAACTTTGTTACGTAGTTTGTAACGTGAAGGAAATAAAGTTATTTTGATGAAACTTTGCACAGCTGCTTCTTTTTGTTTCAGGCAGTACAAATGTCGGAGCCGACCGGATCGAAATTCTCTAATATATAGCTGTCATAGAAATGATCGGTTGAAAATATGTTTTTTAAGATATCTCAACCAAACTTACCAGTTCTGAGTTTTAGCCGGACCTACGTATATTAATAAATTGATATAAGAAAAATGTGTTGTATGGAAAACTTTTTTGTATCCCAAAGTTATTTTAGCTCAACCTAGTCTGAGTTTTAGTGTGTTTTTGACATGCTGAACATTTTGTATCAAAATCGATATATACATCGATTATACATAGCCATGTGCTACCATAGGAACAATCTGCCAGAAAATAACTCTTTTACTTAGATTTTATTTTAAGTGCTGTCATTGGAACAATTGGTTAAAAGTTAAGTAAAGGTAAAAATCTTTTTAGCAAGGGCACAAAGAGTTGATTTTTCAAATCACAAACCCCTGAACTTTAGCATAAGCATGAAGCTGATTGTGACAAAAAGAACATGTATTTTTACAGAATACACAAAATAAATAAAAACAAATAAATTAGCTGAAGTAACAGTTGAGAAAAAGAAACAAAATGGGTGTTAAATAATGTTCTCTGGCTAAAGGAAACAATCAAAATGATTACTTACCAAGTTCTGGCGTTAGCTGGTTAATCGACTTTAGCAATCTGTTCTTTTCTCTTGCTGAAAAGCAAAATAACCATTAAATTTAACAAATTAATTCGTAGAAAAAAAGGTGTGAGAAAATTAACTTGTCTTCCGTTTGCACGTTAAGCAAAAACAACAGCAAGCAAGCAAGCAACATAATCAATTAGTTTCGCAGAATTGTGTTTTGAAAAACACAAATCGCTTTTACGAAATTACGGAAACTGTTGTAAGAAGTAAGAAGTAGAGGAAGAGAAGTTAAATGACTGTCTTCTGTCTTCTGTCAGAGTCAGAGTCTGTGAAACTGCGACAACAGGTAGCTCTATATGCCAGATTAACGCTCGAAGCGTTTTCAGAGGCTTTGATCTTTAAGCGGCTCCGTCCGGAGAAATTGACTTTTGCACACTGTGTGTGTGTGTGGACCTTAAGAAACCAAGACAAAATTTGCCGACATGCAATCCACACATAAGAAAAGGGGGTTACCCAAAATGAGATTAACGTAGATAAGGGTCAGAAAATGTTTTAATTATGACATTTTGGTCAGGCCAATATCTGTTTGTAGAAAGTGTGAGGCACAAACGAACAATAAAACAAACAAAAATAAAAAGAAAATCAGCCTCTTTGATGTCTTGCTTGAAAACAGCCCTACAAACAGCTCAATTCGATATCCGTTGCAACCGAGAGCCTTTGCGTTAATGCCGCCAACATGTGCAACACCTGAGAAACAGCAACCTAGTTGGCATCTTTTATAATCTACGAACAGTTGTGTAATTCTGGTGTATGGTTTTCTGAATCCTCGTTCTGTATAGTCTGTGTAGTCTGCGTTTGTCTGCTCTCCTACACAGCTGGAATTCAATTTTGGTGCACAACAATAAAATGTCTTATTTAGGTATGGTTATTAATGATGAGTTATGAGTTCAGACCTCCTTCGGCGTCATCATCATCATCGTCGGCATCATTATCGTCATCAGAAGGTAGCAACATTGTGGCCAAGTCCATGTCTTCCTGGAAGGTAAAACGAATTGTTTTTAATGTATGCTTAATTTTGACTTCTTTCCAATGTGGTTCTTTTGCAACAGGTAACTTAACAGGGCAGTTAAAATTAAGTATTATTGATATAGATTGTGCTCTTAATAGTATGTTCTTTAGATTTTGACGGAACTTTTATTGAGGTGCTGTAAATATTTTCAATTTAGAACCATGTAATAGATAACTATATATTTTGTTAATGCACTTTCAAAACTTAGCACCATTTTCTGACTGCCAAAATGGAAAGAGAAGTTGGCTTTGAATACACTTTGAAATCGAAACGGAATGAATACCTATAAGTAATCAACTTCAATGCAGCTCTAAAAAACGTTTGCAATTCTGAAAATTTAACTTCAATACGCCGTAAAAAAAGTGAAAAAAAAACACGTTAAACATTTGTCACTTCCTCTCACTTCTGTTGAAAAAAGAAAAACATAACCAACTTCTGTGGCAAGTTGGAGTTCATTGGAACTGAACTCCCACGCAATGTATGCATAGTCCAAAAGACATTTTGTTCTTAGTGCTTGTGACAAACGTAGATCATTACACGAGTGCGACCAACTGCCAAGACAACAAACAGTCAAACAGTCGAAACAAACAAATAGATTCTCAAGATCTGCTTGGGCAGGCGGGGCAGCAGCCTTCATGACAATGGAGTTTCGAGTTTTTTTTTTCCTTTTCTTTCTATTTTCTGAATAGAATGCGCAGCCACAATATATTAAGAAAACTGTCAAAGCTGAATAGAACTTAAGAGGTTTAGCGCACTCTTTACGTTTTTACCAGTTTCTTTTCATTTTCCACTCACTTTTCTTTATTCGTTCTTTTTTTTTTGTCATGCAAGTAGAAAATTAGTACACTTTGAGAAAAAGTCAAGGCTTATGGACTTGTCAAAATAAACATTTGTTAACTAAAGTTCAAAAGTTGCATTTTAGCAAAGTTTTTCTATTTTTACTCCAACTAACATCGTTTAGAAAAATTGAGAATCAGCAATTTTTGGGAACACTCAAGAACCAATAATATCTATTTATTTTTAAAGCCATAATCTTTATTTTAACAGTCCTGTTCAGTACAACATTTTACTATTTAAAAAGCGTTCCTCCTTAGTTCCTTTTTAGAAATACCGACAATCATATTTTAATCATGCATATTTAATGTAGGTACACCTAATAATAATAAAAGCTTAAATTATATAAAAGTCTACTTCATTATTTATTAATTTTTAAAAGAACATAATCTTTACTTTACCATAATGTCTAATCATAGTCTTATGATTACTATGCTCACATCTGTTTTTATAAACATACTTGAATTTAGAAACTTATTTTCTTTCAGTGTACCTACCGCAGCACATACAACACATGCATAGTGAAACCATCATCGCAACAACAACTGTTCGATTAAGTTATTAACGAACAACTTTGATAAATGATGCTCATAAACAAACTTCCGGCGCACTATTCCGACTTAAAGCTAATAAATAAGCACCCAAGTTGTATCACTAGCAAAAGTGTATATAGAAATTCAATGAGTTACAGATATGTGTAGTGTGCGCGCCCACGCAGACGCGACATGACCCCGACACGAACTGCGACCCCTATCTGATGACCCCGACGGTGACTTATCAAACGCGGCGACGCGTTGCCGACGTGTGTGGGCCTCGGGTGAGGACCAATTAAAATGTAGCGGCGGGCGGCGAGCTAACAACTCAATATACAATGTAAACAAATGATATACGGTCAAAGAGCAGGTCCAGTTCCAGTTCCAGTTTCAGTAACAGTGCCAGTACCAGTACCAGTACCAGGTTTACAGATACAGCTGTAGATTCCGACTCTGTGCCAGGTCTCTCTCAATTGAAATGTTTTCGTTGTGCTTACCTTTTGGACCAATGCGACAGCGACAGGCCGCACAGCTGGACATGGCCCAGGCCCCAGATCTTAGTCTCAGTCTCGAGTTTGAGACCCGGTGCAAGTCTACAGAAAAAAAAAGAAAAACAGAAACTGGCTTTGCAGTCGCAGCAAATCAATTTCAAAGAGATTTTCATTTGATTTGAGTTTGTCTCGAAAAAATACTATAAAACTGGCCTAGCACTGTGGTTTTTTCTCTTTATATGTATTTCATTCGATGCATTTTGCCATTGGTGTGTGGTCTTCTTCTACTCATGCTCCTTCTTGGTTTTCCAACCAGCTAGATGCTATCTGCCAGAGATATGTCGGCCCAAACAAGTTGAGTTGTCAACGCAACTCCACAGGCCAACTGAAGTGTCTTTGAGTTATGGCCCAGTTGGTTTTATGACTGCACTCAAACATTTGCCTAATTGATCGTATTAGGCAATAGCAAATACGTACGAGTATAATTATGGTAGATCAAATCTTAACTTGGGCTATAACTTGACAGTTGTTTATCTTCCCATTAAGCGAACATGCGTTTTTGATTGGTTTTGAAGCGTTTTCAATACAGTAAAAGCAACTTTAGAGTTTAGGTTTGTATGATAGAAGTTACCAATTATAACCAATTATTGTTATTATAAAAGCGATCGTGACTATCTTTATTAAAATAATCCTTATTCACGAAAAATAAATTTGACTACTATTATATTGCAATATTTATAATTATGTAGTTTCAAAAGGATATCTTTAAAAATTAATTTTCGAGCTAAGATGCTGTCCACAATTTAGATAATAATCAAATTTGACTGGTTCCTTTTCATTAAATTGCAGAAAGTCCTGATCAAAAATGTATGCTAAACACTTTTAAGAGGTCGAATTAAATATGAACTTTCTTAAAAAAAAATGTATTTTTTGTGCTTTGTGTTTTGTTGCAAATACTTAAAATTTTATTTAATTAACATAACCATCTATATAACCATATTATTACGAATTTTTCTTTGCGCCCGAGCAGGGACTTGAACACTAGACGCTTCTCACTATTATTTTGTAAATTAAATTTTTAATTATACTTGCAATTTACTAAATACATATATACTAGAGCTGCTTATCTTTTTATCTCTATAGCCATATAATTATAATTTTTTTTGACGCCGTTGCAGGGACTTAAACATTGGACGCTTCTCACAATTATTATTTAAATTACATTTTTTATTATACTTACATTTCGCTAAGTACATATATACTAGAGCTGTTTATTTTTTTTATCTCTATAATTATATAACTATCAGCTGTTTTTGGCGCCCGAGCGGGGACATAATCTCTGGACACTTCTCTCTATTAGTATTTAAATTTCATTTTTAACTTACTTGCAGTTCACACAGTACACATGTACTATAGCTTTCTTATAGAAACCTATTTAAAAAAATATATGTAGCTTAACAAGAGATATTCACTTTAGCTCTTACTGTATACAAAGTAACTCTCGAGATAAGATTTATTGACAAAATCAGCATGCAACATTGTAATCTTTAATCAATGATGCATTTCCATTTTACATAATAAGTAGGTAATACGAATCGTAAAGATAACTCATTCACTGCGATAAACCACAGAACAATTTGAAACCATGGTTATGAATGTTTTTTTTTCATATCTTTTTTTTTCAAGGTAAAAGTCACCATATACACACACACACACACATACATGTGCACCACACCCAACTCTCGATCTCCAACCAAACAATTGCTACTCTTATTACTTCACTTCACACCAATAAAAAGAATATACATACACGTAAAACCAAGTAGGGGCAGACGCTTGGGAGTGAAATGGAGGTAGTTGAGGCAAGGAAAGGAGCAGGGGGGGGGGGGGGAGGGAGCAAGCGACAGGCCACACCGAATACCTTCAAGCCGTAAATAAGCAACTCAATGAGTTGCACAGCCATAAGCCGAACGCCAGCGCACGTGCCTCATAAACCACAGGGCCAAGAGAGAGAGAGAGAGAGGCCAGCAAGAGCAGACCACCCAGGCGTCGATTTGTGCAGTCATTCCACGAATTCTTCGCAAGCTCTGAAAAGGCACTGAGCCCAAGTTCAGGCCCAGAGCCAGGTTCAGGCCCAAGTCCAGGCTCTGGCTCAAGCTAAGACTGAGTCTCAGTCTCAGTCGGGCTATGGCTTTAACTGTGATTGCGGCTTAGTGCTTGCTGCCTGCTGGCAAAATTCTACAAGTTACACTGCACGAAAAAAACCATAAACTTAGTTCGCAAGTACCACTTATAGCTTTTACATTTAACTTTTGCTGAGTATATTTAAAATTGAAACCATGTTTATTATAGCTTTTTATATATCAGACCTGTTCCAGTATTTACGTTCGGCAAGATTTTGACGACTTCAATATTACTAGATTATGATATTGGTTTAAGCTCACTTGCCACTTAAGATGATATTATTAGGATATATTTAATGAAAGCTGCGAAATATTTTGATGAAAGTGAATACCGCAAAAGGTAAGTATAACATTCCAAAAAGTATTACGTTCCAGCTAAATACTTTGATGGAAGTGAATACCGCAAAAGGTAAGTTTAACATTCTAAAAAGTATAGCTTTCCAGAGAGATATTTTGATGAAAGTGAACACCGCAAAAGGTAAGTATAACATTCCAAAAAGTATAGCGATCCAGCGAAATATTTTGATGAAAGTGAATACTTCAAGAGGTAAGTACAGCTATCCAAAAAGTATAACGATTCAGCGAAATATTTTGATGAAAGTGAATACCTCAGAAGGTAAGTATAACTTTCTATAAAGTTTAACGTTAAAGCGAAATATTTTGATGACAGTGAATACCGCAAAAGGTAAGTATCACATTCCAAAAAGTATTACGTTCCAGCTAAATACTTTGATGGAAGTAAAAGATAAGTATAACTTTCCAGTAATTAAATTCAACTTTTTAAAAGCATTGAATGCTCTGAAAATAGAGCTGATAGTTTGACTTATGACAAAAAGTTGTTTTCAACATTTATTTTAATAAAAAACGTAAGTTGAAAAAAGAATTTGTGAACAAATGTAATTGTTAATGTTTAAGTGAAGTAATAACATTTGTTAACAGAAGAGCTGTACACATTTTAATCATTCTAAGCTGAATTTTTTGCGCAGTGTAGAAAGAAACGAAGCGGGGCAAAGCAGAGGCGACCATTTCACATTTCACCAGCTTATGAGTAAGGCGAAACTTTTAGTATGCTTAGGATGTCGTTGTCATCGTTGCAATCGTTAGCTGCGTCATGGGTCTTGAAGCGTACCAGAGTTGAAGCTGGAGTTGTAGCTGTAGTTGTAGTTGGAGCCTGAAGTTGTAGCCCTCGCCCGCCTGGTTATTGTCAAAGTCCAAATTATGCATGCGTCTCTAAAGATATGTTAATGTCTGTTGGTTATAGCTGACACAGCGCCCACGCAGGCGCATTGTCATGGTCGATGGTCTGGTCGTAATCACAGCCGTTGCTTCAAGCGACAACAGCAACAACAACAACAATAACAACAACAATAACGACGACATCGTCACAAAACCAAAATTAATTTGACAACCAACGCAAAACGCATGCGCCCTCAACATTATTTGCCCCTCACTGGCCCCTCCTCAAACTAAGAACCCAAACGAGAAAAGACAGACAAACTGACATTACCAACTTATCGCCTTACTTTTGTATCTACATATCTTAAGCTTGTTGTTCACTTTATGCTCGGGCTCCGATTTTATTGTTATCGTCCTTCGCGCAGTCACATTAACACATCCGACTTGGAAATGGGTTATGCTTATGCGTTGAAATTAACTGATGACCGCTTTAGATTGGGATTCAGATTGAGATTCAAATTGAAAAATATAAAAGATGAATTAGCTAGTTCATTATCTGATATTATGCATCGAATGTGTGAGCGGTTTTATCGAGCATAATAAATGTATAATGATTAATATTGTTTATTTAAATTTTGCTAAACTGAATAGTCATAAATTGAACACACTTTATTAGATCCAACATGATCAAGATGTTGTTCTCAAGTAGAAACACACCATAAATTCAAAGAAACTTGTTTTCACAGACAATTAAAAAAGCTTTTTTTTACCTGCACATTTCTATTTATTCCAAGACACAACTCTATTTTTTCTTTTCATAAAATGTCATTCCAAACTGTCTTAATCTTATTAAAAAGTATTTATAAAATAAAAAATTAAGTATTGGCAGTGCTTTCGAAATAAATAAAGCTTATTTATATTTCAAATATAAAAGATATCCAATTATTTTTTAAATCTTAAACAACTTTCTATAAGCACATGCAGAGTCTTTTAATCATTGCTTGCTGTTCTGCAGTACTCCAAACGTTTTTAAATGTTTTACTTTTTTGCCTACGAAATAAAAAGTACTCAGCCAACCATAGACGGAGCGCTCCAAAAACGGAGTGAAAAATGGCTCCCATTACAACTCCTCAAAGGATCGTTTCTCCTTGGAGTGAAATGGGACTCCCACAGCAACTACTCAAAGAAGTGCTTTCGGAGCGGTCCGAATTGGAGTGCAAAGGGATTCCGAAAGAGCACCGTTTGGGAGTGTTTAGGGAGTTTAGAATCACTAAAATTCCCAACTCCTTATCCTATCATCTTATGCCTTGACAGAGTAGGCTGGGAGCTACCTTTTTTACTGGATGGTACTAAAATCCTCAAACATAATTTCTATCTGCTCAGTAATATAGAGAAACATAAACATTTGCGTATTTGATTTGGTCGGTAGCTTAGGTGTCTAACAGACTGATTGGTTGCGTAGGGATCTGGAGTTCGAATCTGCCTGACACCGGATTGACGATTGGAGCTTATTCAATATTTGTAAAAACTTACAATAAATATTAATAACTATTTGTTACTTGGGACGCCGCGAATAGAGAGGTGTACCAAAGTGGTGGCATCCGAAAACTGAAAATTCTTAAAATTCTTTAATTCTTAATTCTCTCTTTAAAAGCAATGCCAAAACACACCGTATGGGTTATCTTCGGATTATTAAAGGAGTCCTTTCAAGAAAAACCATAGGCGAATACAGGAGACCGCACAGAGTCTTTGCGGGTTATGTAAGTGAGCATTCTGGGACACCGAAATAGCTAATTTTCGGACTCCCGTAGGATTGCGGTTTTCTTTCATATATTTTAAAAGTGCCTTTTTCTCCTTTAGGGCTCTTTTAGGAGTGTCCTTACCTTGGGTAATTGCCAGATTAAACAAGGAATTACAAATCACCAGGTCCTTAAGTAAATCGAACTAGGTTTCGAAAAAGAGAAAGTGAAATCAGAACAGTAATTGTTAAGTCGTTCGGAATTCATTCGTTTTTAGTTTTCAAAAAGGTACTGAATTCGGAGCAGACTTGAATATTTCCCGAATATATGTTGACTAAAGAGAAAAGTCAGTTGAAAAGTCAGTAAGAATTTTGAATTGAATTGAATTGAATTGAATGAGCAGGAATAACATTAACAGCAGCTGTAATAACAATATTAACATTCAATGTAAAAATAACAGCAACAGTAACACTTACAGTAGCACTAACAGTAACACTGCTGTTAACTCTTTTCACCAGACAACTCTAAGTCAACTGCACCAGAAACTTGACCAAGCATTAACAACTACAATAATACCCACCCACTAATTCACGACTGGCAAGCCAGGGCCACCCACATGCTTGACTCCACTCCACTCCACTCCACTCGAACCCACAAAAAAAAGGCAGCCTCAATTAAGCGGCGAAGGCCACCCACAAAGCACTTTCCATTTGAGCAAACATAAGACTAGTGGTTGTTGTTTGTTGTTGATGTTGTTGTTGGTGGTGTTGCCGCCACGCGTAGGTTGCCAAATGATAACCAAAAAGCCATCGATCCGTCGACCCGTCGGATTGGCTCAACCATAACAACAACAACAACATCATCAGCAGCAGCAGCCAAAACAAAAACAACAAGCAAAACAGAGCGCATGACAGGACCACACAAGACGCAGACGAAGACGCTGAAAAAGCCACACACAGGCAACAAAAAGACAACCACTGAGCGGTGGCGACTGGTGGACTAGCGGACTGTTGGACTGGGACTGGGTCTGGGACGGTTGATTACATGAACAAACGAAGCGAAGCAGCACCGACCGGGACTCGGAGTTGGACGCAGTCGATCCGCGTAACCGCAAAAGCCGACGCCAAGATAACGAGTAAAAACAGAGACCCAACCGCAAAACAAATTTACCACACACGCCACATTTGCCAGGTAAGTTTAGCAGCTGGGCAGCGGCAGGGGGGGGGGGGGGGAAGGGATAGGAAAGGGGGCATAACAGACAGGCGTCTTGGGCGAGATGGAGCCACACGTATTACCGGTGGCAAATAGTAATTATTACATTAAATGCACCGCAATAATACGCCAACAAAAACAACAACAACAACAAGCAGCCATAAAAAAAATTGCAACGATGCGCGACCTCCCCCTGCCCTTCGCTACCCAACACCAACCGCACCTCTCTCTAAGCGAATGCAGTTAAACTTTAAGTGGTGTAGCGAGTGGTTCACTGGCCAGTGGCTCGCTGGCTCGTTGGCCACAGCGGTTCCCCGGCAATGTTAATGGCGTTATAGGCCAATGACAAATGCAATTGCCTAGCGATGCGGATTGCAATGCAGTCCATAGCGGCAGGGGCATGGGGCATGTGGCAAGCGGCAAGCGGCGACGGCCCCCCTCCTCTACAAATTTCTGCGGTGCACTATAAATTAAGACATTATGCGATTAAAAACAAACAGGCTGTCGTTAAAGTCACCGAGATGAGAGGAGAGCAGAGTAGTTGAGAGACAGAGTGTAAGAGAGAGTGAGAGATGGGTGAGGGAGAGAGGGAGGCATGAGTGAACAAATTTTGGCTAGCTGAAGCTGAGTTAAAAGTGTGCTGGTCGAGAGACTGTAATAGGCTAGATACTGTTATACAAATCATTCACATTGCCTTAGCCTTTGGTGATTTACACAGGGCAAGGTTTAGATTCGGTTTTCTAGGATCTGACTTTTCCTATTTTCTTGAGTGGTCAAGTCGGAGTTAGTTGTGAAAAAAGGTGTACACAAGAACACAAAAAGAAAGCTATACTTATTTAAAAATAAAAAATAAATAAAATTTTAAAACTCAAACACAAATCGGGAACACATTATTTTTAAGAAAGATTACACAGTCCGACAGTGTTTTTTATGTCCGAGGTTTGCTAGTGGATTTCGGTAGACGGAATATCCACAAGTAAAGCAACATTTACCGTTTTCGAAAACTACGTGCAGTTTTTGAAATAAAAAATCGCGATTTTTTTTTTTGCGAAATAGTTGTTATATTTATGTATATGTATATCTCCAGTTCATAAAAACAAAAGTTTTAAAATTGATTTTCTCATTGATATTCGCAATTCAGAACAGAAAATAGTACCAATTCCGTACGTTTTGATCAGAAATGGAAAAGGAAACAGGCCTTTATGATAATAATCCAAACTTTTCGTTTAGTGTGTTCTGAAATCGGTTCAAAAAAGTTGACTGTTTTTTTTCCGAAGGGGGTTTTTCCACTATCAGTACGATCTATCAGTTTTCCACTATCAATCTCATGAATAAATGGTTTGGATTACAATAATTACTACAATGGAAGAATTAAAATAAGCCAAATTTACACACTGTAATTTCCAAAATTCTTCAAGTACACTTCATTTTGATCACAATCGATAATAGCAGTGCTGCTGCGTCAGCTTTTGAAGTTCTGACAACTGTCCTAATAACCAGACCTTACAAAAGCTTTTCCCCCACAGAACTTCAAATATGTAAAGATTAAGGCAACATCCTGTACAAGCTGCCCATCAATCTTGATCTCGCTTCTTTTTTTTTGTACCCCTGCACTTGCCACAAGCTTCATGCGGCCAACCCTAACAAAGCAACACTGCAGCCGCAATTCGCTGTGGTCCTTTATTAAGATTTGAACAACAGCTGCTAACATACCCATCCCCATTCCCATTTTCATTTCCATTCCCATTCCCATCCCCATCCCCAACTCAAACTAGATCAGTTGCATGCATGTGAATGATATGTGAAAACATGGCAATGTTGAAAAAGTTGCCGCGCTCTAGGCAGGCAGGCGGGCAACTCGCTTCGGCGGCATCAGCAACATCAACAACAACAGCGGCAACCCGACGCTGCCGCAACTGAAACGGCAAATGAAGCTCTCAACCGCAACGTTGGTGGTCCTCCAATGGCAGCTGCGTCGCTGCCGTCACACAAGCGCAGCATTTGAATGCCCATGTAAATGTGTGTGTGTGTGCCCCTCGCTCTCTCTCTCTCTTTCTTGTGCTCTCTTTCTGTGTATGTGTGAGTTGTTTTGGGGAGCATTGGAGCTACATACGCTACGCTGCAGGCGAATTGAGCAAAACAAAATGCAAGTCATTGAGAGCAAAAACATCAGAGTCATGCCCCACAGATGACAGTGGTGCGCAACACTTGGCGAACCATACGAATAAATCGTGCACAGGGCACAATTCCAGGCATGTGCGATAATTGCCATAGCAGACTTCATGGCATAACCTTAACTAACCTTAAATAAGCTTACATAAACTAACATTGCTCAACTTAAAGTAAACTTCATCAATCCTAACCTCATAACTCACAGTCCTCTCTAGTGACGAAGCATTACGAAGTGTTAAAATTATCAAAAGTTCAAATTATTATAAGCAAATTTATGGTTAATATAAAAATAAACAAGGTACAAACATTAATTCTAAAACAAATGTAAGATTCAAAGTATTTCATTATTGAAAGTGAATATTTTAAGTTCAAGTTTCTTAATAAGTAGCATTTTTAAAAAGTTATCCGTTTATATAAAACTACAAATTCGATATCAATTTTAAGTATTAACTATATTATTTTTAAAAATTACATTCAATTGTCAATTTTGATTTTAAGGCAATTCTAATTTCTGAAAAATTCTAATTTCTGAACAATTTTTGTAGTCGAATATATGTAAATAAAAAAATGAAGAAAACTTACTTTTAAAAATACGGTAGATTTCCTTTTTACTCCCTGTTCCCATTAAAAATGGGAAAAAGGGAGTTATAAAGTACTGCAAATGTGTGTAACAGGCAGAAGGAGGCATTTCCGACTATATAAACCATATATATTCTTGATCAGGATCAACAGCCGAGACGAACTAGCCATGTCCGTCTGTCTGTCCGTCTGTCTGTCTGTCCGTCTGTCCGTATGAACACACAGATCTCGGAAACTATAAGAGCTAGAGACACAAGTTTATTTCAAATTTTGGATGCACCCCCCCCCCCCCCCCCCCCCCGCACCCCCGCAAATCGCAAAAGACTCCCACAGCCACAATTTTAAAGATAAAGCTTTAATTTTTGGTACACTTGTATGTTTAATCAATGTCTTTCGGATGTGTAAATTTCAACACGATCGGATAAATAGCACCAAAGTTATAGAAGAATCTATTATGCCCGTCTCAGCTGGCAGCAACAACAGTTTGACAAGCAGTTTACGAGTTAAGTGCACTGCTTGCTTGTGTTACGCCCGTATCAGCTGGCAGATACAACAGTTTGACAAGCAGCTTACGAGTTGAGTGCACTTCTTGCTTGTGTTGCCGCTGAACTGCTTGAAATGCAAGTTGGGAGCAGGGAGTCTCGTAGTCGGGCACACTCGACTAGAGTATTCTTACTTGTTTAGTTTATTTTATTTAACAATAATAAGTAAAGCAAACTTAACAATGATTTTTTGATGATGAACTTTGATTTTTTAACTATATGGAATGTTAATGTAATGTTTTATAAACTTCAATTCTAATTTCTGTTAGATTCGAATTTCAAAGCGTGCTAATTTGTGAGCTTTTAGTCAATTTCACTCTCTGCCAGATTTGGCGGAATTAAAGTCACTCAACGTTGAATATATATATTTATATATATTTAAAAATAAAGCAATCGATTAAATTCTCAGGCCTACATTTCAATACTTTTATTATTTATAATTTTAAATTCTGTTTTAAAAGTCGAAATTACTTAATTTTTGTTTAAATACTAAAACCCCGATAAGCATTGGCGGTTTCAATTCCTCAAAATCGAAATGTATCGAAATGGAAAACACGACTTGGTCGCCATCTCTAATTTGCAATGTGTTGAGCAAAAAAATGGCGCAATCTGCAGAGAGCGCGACGTAAATGGGATAAAGCTAAAATATGCGGCCCGCGAGACGGCGGCAAAAATGCCGCCCATGTCGCCAAAATGCGCCACACGCAATTCAAAACAGAAACGGGCAGGAAAAACAACAACAACAACAACAAGTTGGGGACTTGTCTCCCCTTTGACTCGCAGCCGCAGCGCCAAATAAGAGAATAAAAGAAAGATACACAGATAGACAGAGAGCAACACAAAGAGAGATACAGAGAGAGCGTACAATGTGTACGGGTGCAGGCGCACTCAGCAAAGGCAAAAGCACAGCAGCCATTCACATTGATGTAACGTTAGCCAGGTGAGAGGGAGCGAGGTTGTAGCGAGCAGCAGGAGGAAAGGAGGCTGCTGCTGCTCGTCATCAAAAGTTGTTTGCTGTTGTTTTTGTTGTTGGCAGTTTGATTATAATAGCGGCTTGCGGTGGGTCTCCACAATGACGTTGCATTTGAATGCAACTTCGACTTTAACTTTAACTTCGACTGCGATTCGAACGCTAATTTTGTGATCTCTGTTTAGTTTTATTTCCTTTTGTTTGTCTCTTGTGGCATAAACATATAGAAATACATATATACATACACATATACACACTTATAAGCATTTCCATTAGTCTTGGTAAAGCTGCATTTTCATTCATAAATTGTGCTAGGAAATTTGTTTGGCTCTGTGAGTGGGGTAATTTGAGATATTTGAAGTAATTGGATAAATTTGTTTGTAAATATTTATTTTTTTTTTGCTTTAACAATGAATTTTGGTGACCTTCAAGTTTATTTCAGCTTATTAGCTTATTAAAGATCGAGTTTTGTTTTCATTGTACATCTGTTATTCAAATACTTCATATACAGATTTTATTAATGCAATTCTGTCGCTATTCTTATATTCTATTAAGTTCTTAAAGAAATGTATAACTATAATTTCAATAAAGATAGCTTCAAGCTTAAAACTATATATTAATAAGCCTTAAAGAAAAATTAAGCTTTTATAATCAATTTTATTAAAAACAAAATTCATCCATTAATAAACAAATATTGATTAAAATCGACATACATATACATATGTACATGCAAATATATAAATTTTTTTTTTCAGTTGTTCGTAATTGCCAGGAGACTGTTTCTCGAAAATAGAATTTTTGAAAACAGCCCGAAGAAGTCAGCAAATTGAAAAAAAAGGGAAATTTTAAAATGTTTCAATCGAAGTAGCAATCACTTAAATGTCATTCAAGTTATATGTTGTCGTTATATGAAAGAAAAACAACACTTCGATTTCAACAGTCGAAAAAACTTATATTTTTTGTTAAGTTTTAAGTTACTCCAAAAAAAAAACTTCTTCAAAAGAATAAAATAAAAATTATTTCGATAACAAAAAAGACTTTAAAATTTAAAGTTTAAATATTCTATTTCAATACGATTTCGGAATTAAGATGTTAAGTAAGATAGAAGAAATAAGATGATGTTGTTTTAAAAACGGGTTACAGACGGACATTACACCCAATGTGTGCTAAAACCGTTTGAGAATTTTAAGTGACAATTTAAAAAAACGTAAACTCTTTGTGATTTCTGTTATATTTGATTGGCTTTGATGTTAACCATTTTTTTTTTTAATTTTCTGGTGCTTTGCTCAGCAGAATTCGGGTGCATTTTGTTTCTCAACCAATTTTAAGTTAGTTTTCCTTTTCTACTAAAACGGATTAATATTTTTTTGTCATGCTAAAGACAATTAACCGTATAGCTGTCATAGAAACAATCTGTCGAAAATGAAGTTTTCATGGGAACACCTTTTCTGCAAGGGTGAGCCAAAGATATCTTTTCACTCTTGAAATTTGAAGTATCTGTGCTTTATTATCCCTCTGGAGTTGATCTTAAGGCGTTAAATTGGGGCGAGAAGAAGTTTGCAAGATCTGCTAGTAAGTTATAAAAATTGGCATTTGATTGTAAAATTATAATTTCCGGTTTCGATGATAGAAGAGATTGGATACTCTGAGATCATGTGGAAACTGCACAAATCAAGATAAACTTAGTTATGTAGAAAATTCGTAATAAAGAAGTAATTATCGTAATTGTTCGCAATGAGATAAAATTCAAAATCATAGGGTTGCCCGCGACAATAAATTTCAGATTCGAGACCAAAATTCGTTTCCCATTTCCACCACAAATCTAATAGTAAAACCAATATTTCATTCATAGTTGTTTAACAAAAAAAGCCCATAGATAATATCGAGCTGCATCGATTCGTAAGCATATTTTATTTACATACATATGTACATACATATGTATTTATGTATTCGTATGATCCCAGGAATATTTCTGCTTTAGTACTTATCTTATAAGCCCCCGGCTTCTGACTTAGTTGAAGCGCTTGCAACAGAAACAATCAACTTTTCAGTGGTCCGTATATAATTTGCTCGCGAAATCAGCAACTTGTGTGGTCCACACATAAACAAACACACACACACACACACACAGTAGGGACAAGGTGCACGAAAAGAAAACATCCTGCTCATAATTTAGTATTAAAAACATGCAAAAACAGACATCAAGCACATGTGGCAGACAACAAAACAACAACAAGAACAAGAACAGCTAAAGCAATAAGAACAACCACATGGAGCTAACAAATTTGCCAACAATTCACAGCCTGCGCAAAACACACACAAACACAACACACACATACACACACAAGCAAAGCCTGCCACGCACGCGCTCCACAGGCACACACACACACACAGCAATAAAAGCTCCACTGGCGTCGACGTCGCTGCGCTGCCTGCTCAGTTGAAGGCCGCCGTCAAGCAGCAGAGAGGGCAGCAGAGGAGAAGCAGCGACGAGGGAAGATCGGGACCAGGGACCACCCACATTGCCGGCAGCCGCTTTTAATGAAGCAACAACAAATTTTATTTGGGTGGTCGCTGCCATAAAATTAACAATAACAACAACAAAACAGAATAATGCCTGCGGGCGCACGCCTGCCACATCGTGTGTGGCCTAAGCTAAACAACAACAACAACAACAAGAAAAAATATTAGCCAGCGCAGCCCCAAAAGCTTGTTTAAACAATGTTCGCTGCTAGGGTCGTCAAGTTAGACATGCCTGAGCCTTTAAACTGTAACAGTTACAGTAACTGTTAAAAATAACAGTAACTATTTATTATGATGAGTAGGTGAACTTACTTCTTAATTGTCAAATATTTGCATGAAATTTCTTTTTTTTAAAACTTAGTTTACAATTTTTAAGATAATTTAGATAATTTATACTGTTTTTATAAACGTTCATAGAAAAGTAAATGTTTTTATAACATTAAAATCAATATTTAGATTAACAAGATTAAATAGATACTAAGATTTACAATAATGTGCTTGACTAAGAGATTAAAGCAAATAAATGTTTTTGGCTTGCGTTCAAAAAACGCTAATAAACAGTAAAAGTAAATATTACAGGGTTTATCTGTTTAATCCCTTTATTTTACCCGATTTTATTAATGCAGAGTATACATAAGTCTTAAGTCTACACTTTGCTGTCAAACTGTTAACTACAGCAATGCTGTGTAGCCCTCGCTGCGAGCGGGAGCGCGCTCAAATCAAAATGGCCGCAACAGAGCAGACCGAGAGCCCGAGCACGAGTGCAAGAATGAGAGAGCGTCTAAGCGTCGCACATAGAAACGGCACGTTAATGAAGTTGTAGACCTGGCGATGTTGCGTCTGCGAGACGTACATCTCTCTCTCTCTCTGTCGCTGACTGCATTTAACATGCTTGTTTTGAGTTTAACAGTGCCATTTTGGGTTAACATAAGCTGAAGGCAACAACAATGTGGGCAGAGCAGCAACAACACAACATGTATCTGTATCTCACAGACAAAATGTATCTGTATCTCTCAGACTGCGTGCGATCCTCGAACGAAACGGTTGTGTTCACTGCGTGAAGCAGCACTTAACAAAACGCGCTGAATGCAAATTTTTGGTACAAGCCGAAGCTAAGCTGAAATTGTTTTTGTAATATACAATAAAACAGTGTGGAAATATATATTGTCTAAAATATATATTATAATAAATATCAATTAATATATCCAAAAGGAAACTAACAAATTAATGAATTAAATGCCAGCAGGCAACAACAAAAGCAAACGAAACGTCTACGTGCGCAAAGTGTGTGTATAAAAAAAAATAAAGTAAAATAAAAAGCAAGCGCAAAGAGAGCGCGCAAAGGAAAAAGAAGAGAGAGAAAAAACGTGATGCAGCATTGTGTTTGAAAATTGGTTCGGAAAAATGTGTGAATTATGTGTGAAAATTGTTGAAATTATTGTGGAAAATGTGCACAAATGCAGCGCAAAAGTGAAGCGCTCTTGAAGCACGAGTTGAAGTTGAAGTTGCAAGTTGAAGCTGCAAGCGAAGCCAGCAATCACAACAAAACGAAACAGAGAGCAGGGCATAAGCCAGAAAGCAAGAGAGCGAGAGGGAGCGAGCGATAACGTGAGCGTAGTGTGCAAGTGTTTTTTTTTTATTGCAAAAATGCAACGGAAGCTTAAAACAAAATTTTAAAATAAATAAGCAAATAAATAGTATATATGTTTTGTTGGAAACACACAACAATAACAAAAATAAACAATACACGCACACACACACACACAAACTTCAAGTCGATTGGTAGCACTTTTCTGTCGCTGTTAGTTAACAGCACAGCTTCAGCAGCACAGACAGACACTTAACAGCTGTGGGAGAGAGAGAGAGAGACAGATTTTTATATATACTCCCACAACACTTCACAAATCCAACATGGATAGGGACAGCCTGCCCCGCGTACCGGACACACACGGCGATGTTGTCGATGAGAAATTATTCTCGGATCTTTACATACGCACCAGCTGGGTGGATGCTCAAGTGGCGCTCGATCAAATTGATAAGGTAAGTGACTAAAAAACAGAAAGAGAAACCTAAAAGAAAAAGAGTTTTGACTAAGTACAACTCATATATCTCCATCCAAATGGGGAGGGGGGACTTTTGTTTAATGTTGTCATTAAGCCATTGGGACAGTTTTCAATATAATTTATTGCCGATATCTTACGCCGTTCTTTCTCGCCTCTTTCGCTTCGTTTCGTTTTCATTTCGCATTTTTTGTTTTGCTCAATTTACTTTAATAGAGCTGTTTGAGCGCTTGAATGTTCTTGTTCTTGCTGGGGCATGGGGTTTGGGGGGGAGACGATTGACAACGGTGGCGATCGTTTTGCTGTTGTTGCTTTTTTATTATATGTATACATATTTATTTATGTGTTTAAGCCAAGAGCCTGGCGAATTAAGTTGTTAAACAACAAAACAAAAGCCGCTTAAATGTTAAAAGCGTGGACTATTAAAAATCTTGATGTTTGTATAGAAAAGTTAAGCGAAATTTTAATGTTATATTTATATTAGTTGAAGTATGTTTAGATCTGTTTATTTTAAGGCTTAATTATTATTAAAATGAGTTTCTAAAATTGTTAAAAAAAAATTATTTGAATGCGCGCAACGTTTACAAACTGATTTGAAAATAGGCCTATAAAAATCTAACATGCTTATCACATCGTTTTTGATTTCTAACATTGTCGCTGTTAATTAACACAAGACAATAATGTTACGAAGCATAGTCACTTTGTATGCAGACAGCATGCAGCACTCAGCAGCATAGTTCAAAGCCAAAAATAGATCAAACATATGCACATAAATATACGCATGTACAGAAGTATGTGTGTGTGTGTGTTTGTCTTTTAACAGACATTTCAACTGACAGCAACAGCAACAACAGCGCACGTCAACTGTTGCACAAATCAAAGCTTAAGCTATTTTCACTGGGCCCGGAAGGGCAAGGAGACAAGGGAAACGGAACAAGGGAAACGTAACACGGGACACCCAAGAAAGACAGCGTACTCCAAACTTGATCTCAGTTGCCAGCGAGAGATCCACAGACAAAAACAACTTCATTATATTGTGCTACTGTGCGGCTGACCGCAAAAAAAAACAAAAACAACAACAACAGCAGCGCAGCAGCAGTAACAGCAATAAAAATAAAAACAACGTAAACGACGAGTGCCAAAAACAGTGAAGCTCTGACTGAAGCGACTGCAGCAGCTCTCTATGTCTCTCTCTCCCTCTGTCTTACAACAACAACAATGCACTTTTGATTTGCGCTTTGATAAAATACGTTTTGCAGCTTTGCCTTTGCGTTTGTTTGTGATGCTGCAGACAGCGACTGCCACTGCGACTGAGACAAGGCAATGCACACTGATAAAAAGTAAACAATTTGCAAAAACTAATTGCAGCATAATGAATATAAAATGCTCTATGCATAACTATGATTAATTATAAAACAAAAGATATTCCTAATTTATAAAAAAATAAGAATATTAAATAAATAAATATATGTTTAATTGCATAATATGAGTTTCTATTAATTTATTTAGAAATTGCAACGTAAATTTTCAACCAAAAATCAAACACGACATCAAAACATTCAGAATTGAAATAGTTAGCTCTTCTGAATTCCGAATATTGATAGAAAATGATAGAAATCAAAAAGTTTTCCTCTTGAGACAGTTGAATGAAAAGTATTCGAATTATATTTAAAAAGGTAGAAATATTATATGTTTATACTATAAAAATAAAGCAAGAGCATTCAAGTTTCGTTGTGAGATTTAACCTTTTGTTTTTTTGATCGTTCGTTTTCATGTGCTGCCGTTGTTTTGTATACTGTTCTTTTTTTTTCTCCAACGACGCCGTTGCCAAAAGCATTTTGTTTGTTCTGCTGTTGTTGTTCTTGTTGTTGAGAAATTGTAGAAGTCGTAGCCACCGCACACAGCGCGTCAAGTAAGCTAGAAGCAGCACACACACACACACACACGCAAATGTACATATACGTGCGTACTGTGGGTGGCCCCCAATGAAAACAACAACAAGAAGAAATAACATTTCACTGACGCACGCGCTTTTTGGACTGCGCCCAGTAGCTGTCAAACTGTAGCAGCAGCAGCGCAGCAGCAGCACACTCAATGTTTTCTTGCCTCTGCTGCTTTTGCCATTGCCTTTTGCTTTTTACAACTTGATGTCTTCATTATGGATGCTGCTGCTGCTGGTGCTGCTGCTCTTGTTCATCTTCTCTTTCGTTTTTTTTTGTTTTGTTTTTGTGCTGTGCTTCTTCTCAATTATTTCTCGTAAGGCCCTCTTGTAACGTTACGACGTTTTCATGCATTGAAGAGCTTCTCGAAAGTTGTGGCAAGCGAATGAAGCGATGCGATGCGACGATCGATCTCTGTAGCAGCGCAGTTGGCGGCGACTGAGACAGCAGCTGAGGTGTGGTCGTGCCTTGTTGTTGTTGCTGTTGTTGTGTTTTTATTTTGGCCTTTTGCTCGTGACAGCACCGTCGTCATCCACGATGGCCGATTTATTTTAATGACTCAATTTAACAAAATATATTAAGACATTAATATTGTCTAACGAAACCAAAAACAACAACTTGTCTGAAACAACAACAAAATGCGTTTGTTACCTTTTTCGCTCATTTGGCCAAGCTATGCAAATTGCTCAACTTTATGTTTATTATTATTATTATTATTTTTTGTATGCCAACAAAAAAAAACAAACGAAAAAAGAGACGAAAATTTGTATAAAACTAACTGGGAGGTCCGAGGGTGACGTTTTCATGAATGAGCTGAATTCCAAATTGAGCTGATCAATTTGTATTGCTGTAGTTGTTGTTGTTGCTTGTATCTTTTGTGTTTTTTCTTTATCATAATTTTCTCTTTGTCAATTCTTTTCCAATTTGTTTGCTAACCCTGCTTTATTTTTGGTGCATTTGGGCCGTACAAGACTATTAAGTGCGTTGGCTAATGAAATGTTTCGGTTTCCACCTTGAGTGAAATTTTGTGGAGTCGAGTTTTTAAATGTGAAGCTTGTCGACAAGTGAAAATAGGAGCAACCAATGAAAATCTTTGCGAAATTAAAAACGATATTAGCGGAAAAAAATAAGATACAAAAATTAAAGGAAACTTAAAAAAAAAATGAATTTTGGACCGATTTCCATGAATTTTTTTTTCGATTTTAATCACACCGAATCAACATGTCTAGAAATAACATTGAATAATAGTTAGTTTGGTTGAGATAACTGTATAATCAAAAAAGTTGTTCATACAACCGATTGTTCCTATGGCAGCTATATGTTATAGTAGTTCGATCCGTTGGATTCTAACATATGTGCTATTTGTGTCAAGTTTCATTAATATAGACTCAAAGCTGACAGACTAGTTCGCCTATGAACAGATGGACGGACAGACATACGGACAGAAAGTCATGGCTATTTCGACTACTTATAAAAAGCAAGATAACAGGGCATTTTATAGTCGTGCAGTTTTGGATTAAGTTATATTAGTTTTATATTCAAATGTATTTATGACAATATCGCACTATGAATGCAGGCCATGTACAAAGAGAGACAGAGAAGCAGAGAGGGAGAGGGAGAGAGGGTCATTGTATTTGTATCTATAAGATACATATTTATGTGTACATATAAATTCATGAATGAAATCGTCGGAGCCTGCTACCCGATACCCCCTCTCTTGCGTTTGTACCATCTGTGGCTGTGTGTGCCAATTGTAAAGCACACAAAACCACTCAACACAGGAAGTTGAGAAACATTGGCGGCATTTTGAAGTGAAGTTTTTCGTTGTTGTTATTGTTGTTGTTGTTGTTGTTGTTGTTTATGTGGCGGTGGGCAACAAATTTGTTTAGTCATGCCGCCCCGATCTCTTCACAACAGCACATGAAAAACAAATATTTGTGCAACTCGGTTGGTCTCGGTTCGAGTCGGCTTTTGGCTGCGACTTCAACGTTTGGCTTTGCGGCAAAATGTTACTCAAAATTGACATGGCCAAAATCGAAAACCAGTAGCATAAAACCCTGAAATCGTAAATAAGCAGCTGCTTTGTAATTACTCGTGTAAACATAAACACAATGCACAACGCAACTCAACTCAACTCAAAGTAACTTTTGATGGCATAGCGAAAACATATTTTGCATAGTCAACAAATGACAAATGTTTACGTTTGTTCAGCGCAGAAGCTTAAAATTAGATTTGCGTAGTTTAACTGAGATGTGAAGATACAGAAAACCTTTTCTGGATAAAAGTGTCACAGGAAGAATTTAACGGACGAAAGATTAATACTTTATAACTTCCTTGATCATAGGATCATTTTTTCTGAAGAAGAATTTCTCTTTAACAACTTTCTTATCGAAAGTCTGGAAATACAGTTTACAAACTTTCTGTAACTATTCTGAAATGCCGGAGAACGATCAACTCATGAAAGACTAAACTTTAATATTCGATAAAATTAATTAAGACTACCTCGAACTCTTCATATCTTATGTTTCTTTTTATAATTGTTTGAGACATTTAATACTGTTCCCATTTCCGTTTCCGATCAAAACATTCGAAATCGTAATTATTAGTTGATCTGAATTCTGAATATCTTTGGAAAAATTGATTAAAATATATTTGCTTTTGAGACAACGGAATGCTAAGCATTCGAGCTAATCTTTAAAAAAGAATAGATTGGTTTTTTCTACATAAAATAATAAATAAAATCGAAAATGATGCGGAATTTAAAGTTCTTGGAAATGGAAGCAGTTTAAGGTCAGAACTACGAAATTTGATTGAGGTGAGCTATGTGCAATATGTATCTTTCTACTCTAACGTACATATTTGAAAAAAGTGTCGAAGGAAGATCACTTAGAAAGATTATTTTCCAGCATTTTTCGAAATCGAAAGTCTTGAAAATGCTTAAATCTTTCCGATTTGAGTTCACGATCGATGTTGTTTCAGATCACAAATAAATCAGCTCACTTTCTAGCTATCTTTCTATCTTTATTATCTTCATCCTTTGCTTTCATCTTCACCCTTTGCAAACACTTGAACGAAAGTCAATACGTAGTATGATATAGGTACACATAAATAATATTGAGAATGTCTTTTGAATTGCCGAAGCAAGGTTAACTCCCTATTTCTGAGAATATTGAGAGAATACATGCATAGTAGTTGTAGCAGAGAAGAGGCTTATAGTTAACCCGCCCTTAACTTAACCTTCAACACGCCCAGCATGTCAAATTACAGTTAACTTGTTAAGGCCGAGTACTTCCTTTTTGGTTATATGTACATACATCCTCCTGCTCGATTTCTATGTATTATATATATGGTACTATCCTCTGTCAACTGTAAGCCGGAAATGCTTGTAGGCGTGAGATATCTTTATCACCACGTCGCATGTTCTGCTGATTGTTAAGCAACAACAACAACAACAACAATAACAATTCTTTGGCCTTCTCGGAAGCCACTTCAGCTCGACTTCAGCCCCAGCAATTTATGCAGGTATCTCATCTCTGCGCCGAATGAGACGTGTGTTTGCTTAAGGATTAGTTCGCACACAACTGTTTCTTCCTCTCCCTATATCTGCTCTCTCTCTCTCTCTTGCTCTATACACTTGAGACTCGCCCCTCGGTTCTCTTTGATCTTCTTTTTTTGTGGGGGTATTTATGAGCCGTTGTTTTTTGTTTTTTTTTTTTTCATTCTCGTTGCTTATAAATTTTGTATATGCATGCACATAATTATTGTGTTTTTTTTTTACTTTATTTATTATTATATGGTTTTTCGTCTTCTTGGTGGTCTACAGTTTCCAAGTTTCCAGTTTTAGTCTCTAACAAATAAGTGTGACTATGATTTATGTGTAGTACACCTGTTGCAAAAGCGAGATCTTAACTCAGTTAGCTTATCTTATTATAATATCTTTGATTTGGCTGTCAGTTTGTTTGCTTTTCCTGTTTTTTCTTTTATTAACAATATATGTATGTTTATTATCTTATTTAATCTTAGAATGAATAGAAGAAGACTTAATTCCAATTTGAATTATATTTTTTATCATAAGCAAAAGCATGATTCCCGAATTTCATAATCTAATTTGAATTCAATTCTTACCATTGTCAAAAGCATTATCACCCATCTTGAATTTTTAGATAATTAACAAAAAAATCATTCTTTTATAGCTCTGGTATATACCATCTTATCTTAGATATTAAATTCTATTCGAACAGCTTTTCTACTTAACCCTGAAAACAAGCCAACGAAATCATCAAAAATAATGCCCTAGATCACTTTGATCCTTTTCCCCCCAATTAAAACAAAAAAAAACTAAAAATAATCCAAAAACTCAAAGCTACCCACACAAAATACAAAGATTGTGCCCCAAATAGTAGCACCCACACGTTGCCTGCCCCCAAACAATTGACAGCTCAATTTTTAGGCCTCACACCAACAACAACAACTTTATTGAAGGCGAAACAGAAGAGGGGAAAACTGGAAGTCGAAATGTGTTTTTCACTCAGCTTCATTAGGCCGCAGCTCGACTTCGAAGACTTGAAGACAGAAGAGAGCAGAGAGCAAAGAGCAGAGAAGAGTGGGGACTGAAAACCTGGGCCCTACCTCTGTCGCTGGCCGCACATAAAACTGTTATTGTCTTCATCAGCAACGGGGCACAACAGCAACAACAGCAACAACAACGAACGAACGTAAGACGTACAAAAAAAAATAAAAAATCAAAAGAATTATGAAGACATTAAGTTGACCACACAGCAAGCGGACCGGGGCCGGCCGGTCGACCGAGAGCAGCAGATAAAAGTAACAAAAACAACAACAACAACGAAAAAGGTACCAAAGCAAAAGAAGAAGAGCAGCACAGTGACATTGGTCAGCAAAATGAGACAGCAACAGCTAGCAGCGACGTCGAACTGAGCCAGCAGCGAAGTCGACTGCGACTGCGGCAGCGAACATAGGACAGAGCGCAGAGCACAGAGCACAGAGCCAAAGCGAGTACCGGAAAGAAACATTCAAGCAATAATCACGGAATTCACTGAAAAAGCAGTTAACGGACAGACTCAACTGCACACACATACAAACACACATACACACACTTGCATACAAAACGTTGTAGGGCCCAGTTCCAAGTTTGACTTGAGATCCCTTTTGCCCCTTTGCCTTTGCCATTGCCTTTGCGTTTGCCCAGTGCTCAATTTCGGTGTACCTGTGTCTCAATGGGAATTGAGCGACGTGGCCGCCTTGGCTACCTGACCAACTGTATATGTATGTGTGTACGTTGTAGCTGTGTGTGTTGGGTATATCGCTCTGCGCCGTTTCGTATGAAAATAATAAAGAAATTAAATTGCTTAAAAGCAAAGCAATATTGTTGTTGCTGTTGTTAGCCTGGCGCGCAGGTGAAGTTAAATTTAAAGTTATTGCTGCATTTTTATGACAGCCGCCAGTTGAAGTTTATTTTATTTTACTTTTTGGCTGCAACGCCCACGCTATAATCCAAAAACAACAACAACAACAATACAGCTGCTGTTGAAATTAGTCAAAAGAAAGATAAAGCAGTAGAAGAAGAAGAGCGACTTAGCAACAAAGTGTAGCTCAAGTTGCGCTCTCTTTGTGTGCTGTGTGCTCGCTCAGTCGCAGGCTCTCTCTCTTTCGCCCTCTCTCACTCTGTCACCTGTCAGACATTTGCATTAACGGTAACCCTTCTGCGCGCTCTCACGGCCTGAGCAGCAGTTCCAGCTGCTCCAATGACCTTCAAACCTTTTTTAAAGCGTTGAATAAAGTGCCAAAAAAAAGAAGAAATAAAATATAATAAAACATGCTTGCTGGTCACGTTTTTTTTAGGGGCGCCATAAATTGCCGGCTAACGTCAATTTGCATGCGTCGCCATCGTCCCATTTACTTAATTTTAATTGCTTGCCTAGCAGCAAAACTTGGCGCGATTTAAACAGTGTGGCCAGCTAAATGAAAAACATTATGTGTGGTCCACTATTGCCATCGCATACACACACAGACATGCGGGCTGTTTTAAGCACTGAGAGAAAAGATTGTGATGCTGTGTGTGTCTGCACAGTGGGATAAGTTTACTATTTTGCATTCCATCCAAAAAGATGAAATATTTATTCTTTGTCAATGTAAATATCATAACTAAGAATAATATTGATAATATCAGAAAAAGATAAAAAAAATAAGTTTCAAAATCTATCAGAAAGTTCTCTTAGTTATCATAAAGTGAAGTGAGCAACATAAGTTAAGATACACCAGAGCTATGCATCAAAATTAATAATTTTTAATAATTTAATTATAATTAGAATGTATTTTTAAAAAATGTAAATGACATTTAAGCCCAAGAACTATTTTCTTCTTTGTTTTTCTTTCATCCTAGTTTTTCCTAATTACATTGATATGCAGGCCTACTTCAGTTTTCACTTTCGACAAGCTTTTACGTACATAAATTTCCCTTAAGTGGTCTGCTTTTCAGTTCGATCTTATTAATGATATAAGTTTTAATTAAATGGAAATTTTACTCCACAACTTTCGTCTGATTTTGCAAAAACAAAGAAAGCTGTAATTAAATCTTTTAAGTAAATATTGTCGCTTAATATTTCAGCCCACTGTGCACATGTTTCAACATCTAAATATAGGCTGGTACCGAAACTTCAAATAAATTGAAATACATTTTAATATTTGTAGTTTTGTGTTTTTTGTATTTTCATCGGACTACTGCTGATATGTATGTAAATTCTAAAAATCCCAAATTTTAAGTATAACGGACATCCACATGCACATATGCAAGCAACATGCCCCCAATTTTGTATTCAACAGCACATTTGGGCGGCATATAACTTTAATGGGAGCTACACATTTTATGGCACACGTTTACGTGAGAAACATGGGAAAACATGTGTGAGTTTTTCGGCAAAAAAAAAAGAAATACAAATCTAAAAATCAATGCACACTGCCATTGCCAAATTTATTGCAAAACATATGTGTGTGTTTATGTAACTGTTTTGGTGTGCTCTAAAGAGCAAGTTTTATGGAAGCTGAGCTTAGCTTTTGTGCGTGTGCTCTTAAGCGGTGTTCATGTGAAAGCTCAAAAGCTTTTTATTCAACTGCGGTGAAAAGTGTTGTTATTTGTTATTATTTTCAAATCAATTCGATGTAAATGAATAGATTTGTTTTTAAACAATGTCTTCCATAGACGTGGCACGAAATCAAAAACGCAAAAAAAGGCTAATACACTGCTAGAACACTCGTGTCTTATACGATATGACAGGCAGACAACCTTTAAGCGTCTCTCAAGCATTATCTGCACCATTGGACCTGCCTCGCGTAGTATTGAAATGTTGATGAAACTGCTCGCAAGTGGCATGAACGTTGCACGCTTGAATTTCTCACATGGATCGCATGAATACCACGGTGAGACGGTGGCAAATCTGCGACAAGCCGTAGAATGTTATTCCGCAGAAGTGGGCTACAAATATCATTTGGGCATTGCATTGGATACCAAGGGACCTGAAATACGTACGGGTCTTGTCGGCGGCAGTCCGACGGATACTGTACAGTTGAAAAAGGGTGCTATTTTTAAGTTGAGCACTAAAGAGGAACTGCAGGAAAAAGGTACCGCTGAAAAGGTATTTGTGGACTACAAGAACATTACAAAAGTGCTCAAGCCCAAAGATCGCGTCTACATGGATGATGGACTCATCTCACTGCTGGTGAAAGAAGTCAGCGGCGATGAATTGATTTGCGTGGTGGAAAATGGTGGCAAATTGGGCTCACGCAAGGGTATCAATTTACCCGGCATTGATGTGGATTTGCCAGCCGTTTCTGAGAAGGATAAAGCCGATATACAATTTGCAATTGAACAGAACTTGGATATTATATTTGCTTCATTCGTGAGGGATGAGGGTGGGATTGCAGAAATACGCTCAGTGCTGGGTGACAAAGGCAAGAGCATTAAGATCATCGCCAAGATCGAGAATCATCAGGGTATGAAGAATTTAAGGAAAATCATTGCTGCCTCCGATGGCGTTATGGCTGCTCGCGGTGATCTGGGCATTGAGATACCCGCGGAAAAGGTGTTCCTCGCACAGAAAACCATTTTCGCGCAGTGTAATCTGGCTGGAAAGCCTGGAATTTGTGCCACACAAATGCTCGAGTCGATGATTAAGAAGCCCCGAGCAACACGCGCCGAACTTTCTGATGTGGCAAATGCCGTCCTTGATGGCGCCGATTGTGTTATGTTATCTGGCGAAACGGCTATGGGCAAATATCCCATTGAATGTATTGAGACCATGACTAGAGTCTGTCGTGAGGCCGAAGCAGCCATTTGGTATGAGAATCATTTTAGTGAGCTTGTCCACATCACCAGAGATGATGTCGATCAGGAACATGCCGTGATCGTAGCTGCCGTTAGTGCTGCTCTTATGGGTAATGCTAAAGCAATTATAGTGCTTACCGCAACGGGATTCTCATCGTTTTTGTTAAGCCGATATCGGCCGCCATGTCCCATTATTAGCCTTATGACCGGCAATGATCAGGTTGCTCGTCAATCGAATCTTTATCGCGGCATTTTGCCATTGAATTATGAAGATGATACCAGTCAACCGAAAAGCGTCGATGATCGTGTTAATCTTGGCCTTAATGTGGCCAAGAAAGTGGGCTTTATCAAGAAAGATGATCCGGTGGTCATTATCACCAGTTTGCATTTCGGAAGCGCCTTTACCAATTCGATGCGAATTATCCATGTTAAATAAAAAATAAACGTCCGGTTTGCGTGTTTTTTTTTTTAAATGGCAAAAATATATTGCGCTGGTTTTTTTTTAGAAAGTTGATTATAATGCATTTTTTATAATCTTTTTTTATAAGACTTGTTTTCTTTTTGCATTAAATTAGAATTATATGATGAATATATTATTTAATACGGGCATTTTGTTATCAAATAAAATAAACTGATTAATGTATAAAGATAATTATCTGATTATAATCAGCGATTTTTTAAGATGCCAATTCGAGATAAACTTGATCTAAGTGTGCTGAAACCGAACTTTTATACTAAATTTGGAACATTTTGAGCTTAATGCTCGTTCTAAGTCAAAGTTTTACAGAGAACTTTTATACTTAGTTAAATATATCCATCTCTTTTAGTAGTTTTTGAGATTGATGCTCATTATAAATCAAATTTTAAGCTTTAGAATAGCATTGGCTAAAGAAATATTATCTTAATAATCTTAAAAGTTTATCAAAGCTATAAATCTTTGTCAAGTTTTAACATATGCTCTCTTTGTTTGGCAACCGACCAAAAATCGAGAAAAGAAAAGAAAATTATATTATACGTTTATGAGTAGATACGTCTTCTTAAGAATGTATACAAACACATAAATTGTTAGCTTGTTATTTATGTATATGGTATGATAATGAGTTATGAAATCCCACTTGAACTTTATTATAAAAAAAAGAAAAGTTTTCTTTAAAGAAATAAATTGACATTTGTCATTCAACAATTCGAACAATACGTTCCATATGCAGATAAGACTGCCCAAAAAGTGGCATATCTATATATATAAAAGAAAAAGTAATAATAATAAGAATACAATGCTCATAATAATTATGCATAGACTGGGTGGTCCGGCACGTCGCTATTGTCTAGCTTAATATATAAATTTTAATAATTGAGTTTCGTTTCATGAAATGCTTTTGCATTCGATTTTTATTGCGGCACAACTATAACTGGGCTCTCATACTATATGTTATTATATAGTGCTTTATTCGTCAACTCGCCTTATTTGTAGACTGGGCTTCTTTCTTTTCTTCTTCTCTTTTTTTTTTAAGTTTCCTACTTATAATGCGCCGTGTAATTAAGTAGTCAAAGCCCGTGGGGGGTGTCTGGAACTTTTGGTAAATTATGCATGTGTCAGTTGGACTACGAACCATTTGATTGATTGGTGCGTAATGGCTCTGGATTTTAATTTTCTTTCTTATGTGTTGTGAATGTGGATCTGTGTATGTGTTGTATCCGAAATAAAAGCTGAAATTGGCTTGAAAAACATGATTTCCATTCCAATTTAGTTTTTAGTTGGAAAAAAATGTACCACTTTCGATATAAGAAAAAAGGTACCAACATATTTTATTTTATTTATATTAATATTAATATTAATAAAAAGTATGTAAAACCGAATGGATAAGAAAATTTTCGAGAAAATTCTTCTTCGAGAGCTAAAAATTCATATAAATTTGAGACAAAGAAAATATAAAAATGGACAAGCACCGAAAAAAACTAGTAATAATGCTCTAGTCGGGTGTGCCCGACGCATTCATACAGACGGACAGACAGACAGACGGTCATGGCTAGTTCGTCTCGGCTGTTGATGCTGATCAAGAATATATATAGTTTATAAAGTCAGAAATGCCTCCTTCTGCCTGTCACACACATTTGCAGTACTTTATAACTCCCTTTTTCCCATTTTTAATGGGAACTGGGAGTAAAAATGTATTACAATTAAAAACAGTTATTTTTATAATTTTTGTATATATCCTTAATATATACTTTTGTATTTAACTACTCGTCCGCCCCTTTTATTTCGAAAATACATTTTGTATTGCCTTACAAAAAAATGCACCTGTCACTCTTCTGGTTTTCGATATTGCCTTCTCTTGTGCGCATTTGATACGGCAGCACAGCGGTGTGCGTAGTACAGTGCTTGTCAAACTGTGAGCTGGCATTTAGCGTGGTGTGGGATTAGCCCAAGCGCAGCGGCAGCGGCAGCGACAGCGACAGCGGCTTAGGAGTACCAAAAATGCGCATTTCTAATGAAGTTGTTCTTAGTTGTAGACAGACGCTGTAGGCCTTACAAAGAAAATGCAGCACATACAATTTTCTGCTTTAGTAAAAGGAAAACAAGAAGAAAACCAAACTGAGCAGTGGCCATAAATCAATTTGTGACATTTCCTCACGACGTCGACGTCGCGTCGGCAGCGACGGCAGCTGCGGGTGTATGTAGCCTGTAGCCTGGGCACTCAAGCAGCAAAAAAAAAAGAAAAGAAAACAACAAGAACAGCAACAACAACAAAAACGACAACAACAACAACAGCAGGCAAGATTGATGATATGTCACATGGTCAGGCAACATTTGGCGAAGCTTGTTGCACATGGAGAGGACAGCTAAACGAACGGATGCAGGGCAAAAGAAAGAGCGAGGAAGATGTAGAAGTGGAGACTGGTAGAAGGGGCGGGGCAGCTGACAAGCGTTAACAGCAGCCGCTGTGTGATGGCTCAATTGGCGCACAGTTTGAGCTGCACTGTGGCAGTGGCTGCCGAATCTAGATTAAGTTTATTTTTAGTTGTTGCTGCTGCTGCGGCGACTGCTGCGTCGTCGACCTGCGGCATTACAACATTGTTGCGAGAGTTTCTCAGAATTTTGTTCATCTTTTTGTTGTTGTTTAGTTAAAAGAAACATTCTTCTAGTCACACACACAAATTATGGAAAAAATTCCACGAACATTGCGCTGGCTGCAAACGCCGCAGTCGACGCCACATGCGGCGCAGCTTGAAAGAGATGCCGACGCCGACGCCGCTGCTGCTGTAGTTGTTGTTGCTGCTGCATTTGCTGTCGCCGTCGATGACTTAATTAATAGCGACAAAGTCAAAGCCGCTTTTGAGTTGGAAATTTGTTTCTCCTTTTCTTCATTTTCATTTTTGCGGAAATGCCGCAACGACGAAGAATGCATAAATAAACAGCAGGAAGTGTGGCAGCGCTTGCGCTCCCTTTTTCAATCTTTCTCTCTCTAGTTCTGTTGTGCTCTCTCCTTTGGACTGGCGCACCCAGAAATGCCACGCATAACTTCAAAAGCATAGCAACAAAAACAACAACAACGACAACAACAACCAGAGACAAAATACAGACATTAAGCGCAGAGGTAACCTTTTGGCATGGCTTATTTATGGTTTGACTCCCGCGCAGTCGCAACGCCGCGCCGTGACGCCTCTGCTGCTGCCGCAGTCGCCTTGCCTTGAGTCGCTCTATGTTAACGGTAGTCATAAACTGACTGCTTGCCTGCTGCCCAACAATAAAGCCGTCTCTTCCTTGTGTACTCCAATGCCACTTAAGTCATTTCAGCTTTTTACAAAACCAACAATTGCAGCAGCTCCAACAACAACAACAACAACAACAACAACAACATTGCTGCGTGAGCACGAAACAAAAAGAAAACCGAAAAAAAAACCAAAACAAAAACTTGATTTGTACCTAATGCTGGGCCATTTCACTGGCGGAAAATCTGTGAAAAGCGATAAAAGCAAAAGGAGTTTGCCACACAGACTTTTTGTTGTTGTTGCTGTTGTTGTGTTTGAAATGTGCCCCAAGCTCGGCGCAAGATTGAGACGCTTCGAGCAACAGTTTTGGAATGTGTGTGTTCATTTGTTCGTTCGCTAGTTCGTTCCTTCTGCGCCTTTGTCTGGGTGCGGCGTCGCAGTCGCTTTGCGTCGTTGGGTACAGTGGTACGTGGTACAAAAACCTAATTGCTTAGAAGTTACGAGAATGTTGCAGCAGTTCAGTACAATAATGCAGAAAAAGGTTGCAGCATTCGAAATGATTTTGAAAGATTCAAAAATTTTAAATGTGCAACATTTGCTCCACATTAAAGCTTAATACAATTAAAATATTGGCACTTGTTACTCTGATCCAATAATATTTAATAAAATTAATTTCCAAATATCAAAAAACTCGAATTGACAAATTATATTAATTGTTATGAAACTCATTTGAATAAGAATTAAGTTTTAAAAACATTACAGAATGTATTACAATCCATGTTAGTGAAAATGCAGTTGTTTTAGTATATGAATTTTTCTCTTCACATTTCAATTCACTTTCGAACTAAGTGGATTTTGGAGCGCGCCTGACTATAAAATAGCCACGAAAATGAAGTTGAATTATGAAACTTCAGTGCGAAATTAGCGTAAAATTCTTATTTTAAACCTAAATTTTTAAAACAAGTAAAATTTTGGATTTCATCGTTCTAGTTATAAGTAACTGTTTATCTTTTTCAAAATGATGTTTGATCGATTTTGATTACAACTAAGTTTTTCAAACTGAATCGAATCGAATAATTTCAAATAATTCAAAAGCGCATACTTTTTTGTTAAAGAAATATTTCATTGGCTCATAAATTTTATTGCCTGAACACACAATGCGACCCACTGTGCAATGACTGGTCGGTTTAAGGTTCGATTGAGACGTTAGCGCGCTCCTCATTATTCGGGGCTCAATTTCCGTGCAGCGCTGCTAGCAGCTGGCAGCAGAGGAAGACAAAGACGAGAAAGCCATAAGAGAGATCCCGAAAAGCAGCAGGCTTGGTGTGGCCTTTGCTTGGGTCTGGCTCGGGCTCGGGCTCTTGGCCTGGTCCTAAGCTTGGGCTGGGGCAGCGCTTCCAATTGCCAAACAGACGATTATAGGTTGCTGCTGCTGCTGGCTGCGACGTCGACGCCAACGTCAGCAGCGACATCGGCGTCTTGTGTTGTTTTTTTTTTGTGTTTTTGTTTTTGTTTTTGTATGTGTAGTCTGGGACTGGGCTGGGTCCATTGGGTGCTGCTGGCATGGAATGGAATGGAATGATGATGACGACGATGATGGCTTCATTGCGTCGCTGTGGTCGCATCGCAGATGCTACGAGAAAATATATATGTATGTATATATATATAAATTATATGGCTGCGGTCGCGGGCCACACGCTGTTTCGTTATAATTTTAATGCGTTATTTATGGCATGAAGCTAAGATAAATAACAACAACAACCACAACAATAACAACAACAACAACAGTCAAATAACACGCACTCTCTCCTTTTACTCTCTTTTTGTAGGGCAAGGCGCGTGGCAACCGCACGGCAATCTATCTGCGTTCAGTATTCCAATCCCACCTCGAAACGCTCGGCAGCTCAGTGCAAAAGCATGCGGGCAAGGTGCTCTTTGTGGCCATCCTGGTGCTGAGCACCTTCTGTGTGGGCCTCAAAAGCGCTCAGATACATTCAAAGGTGCATCAGTTGTGGATACAGGAAGGCGGCCGACTCGAATCCGAGCTGGCCTACACACAAAAGACAATTGGCGAGGATGAATCCTCGACGCATCAGCTGATCATACAAACGGCACACGATCCAAATGCATCCGTTTTACATCCGCAGGCATTGTTATCACATCTCGAAGTCCTTGTCAAGGCCACAGCGGTCAAGGTGCACATGTACGATACGGAATGGGGGCTGAGAGACATGTGCAACTCACCGACAACGCCCAGCTTTGAAGGACACTATTATATTGAGCAAATCTTAAAGCATTTGATACCATGCTCAATCATAACGCCACTCGATTGTTTCTGGGAGGGCAGCCAGCTGCTGGGACCCGAAACGCCCGTTTATATACCGTAAGTAATCTTAATGTTTAATTCGGAATTTTTTAAAATTTTCTTTTGACTTCTCTTTGTTATTAGTTCTTGCATGAATCACTTGATTAATTGAATTCAAAACACCTTTCTAAGTCTGTTTATCTTCCCGTTTTATGCTTTTGCCGACTTCGATTCATTCTTTCTTTAGAAACTGTTTACAAGAACCCAATCTTAGAAACTGCTACCCTTCTTTGATCTATCATTAATACTATCAACTAATCTTGCATCGGAATATTTACAGACCAGTTTAATGAAGTCTAAGCTTTCCAAAATTTTCATTATCCTACACCAATTACATATCTTGAATGACTACTTACATTCAATCTTTTTGCTTCTTTGATTTTCCACCATTCCTCTTTTCCTTTTTACGTTATCCTACATCTTTAATACTAAATCTGAACAATATTAAATCTTAATAATCATTTTTATAGGCTTTATAAATTAGAGTATTTGATTTTTGTAGAAAAAAGCAAAAATATTATTTCGGTTTATTTTCCATGATTTTTGATCATTCTCAGTTTCAAAAAGGATAAAATGTAAATCGGTTCTCCTTTCTTATCTTTCTTGATCTTAAATCAGAACTAATTCGAATTAATCTATAATTGAACCTTTTCTAAATACTTTATATTGAGTAGAGTCAAAACATTCCATTGTCCATTATCCTTCACCAAATACATATCTTCGAGGATTACTTATATCCAAGGTTTTTTTTCATTGACTTTCGTTATACTACATCTTCAATCCTAAATCTGAACAGCTTTGAACCTTAAAAAATCCTTATTTATTGAAAAATATTATTTTGGGATAACTTCCTTGATTTTTTTTCCTTTCATTACTTCGACTTCCAAAAGGGTAAGCCTTATTTATATTTAGTTTTCTTCCTTGATTTTCCCCCTTTCTCTTGTCTTCTATCCTAAATCAGAAATCTAAATAATCCCTTTTTAACCTTTTCCATATCTTAAAATTTCTCATTTAGTTCCTTCGAAAACTTGTAATCTTTTCCACTTGACTAATCATTTGTCTTATCTCCTTCTCTTTATAGTGGGCTTAACCAACGCCTCATGTGGAGCACGCTGAATCCCTCAGCGGTGATGCAGTTTATGAAGCAACAAATGTCCGATCAGAAGATAAGCTTTGATTTCGATACCGTGGAACAGTACATGAAACGTGCGGCGATAAGCAGTGGGTATATGGAGAAGCCCTGCTTGAATCCACAGCATCCACAGTGTCCAGAGACGGCGCCGAATAAGAACAGCCAGCAGCCACCGGATGTGGGTGCGATACTCTCGGGCGGCTGCTATGGCTATGCGGCCAAGCATATGCACTGGCCGGAACAGCTGATTGTGGGCGGAGCACAGCGTAATCGCAGTGGGCATCTGAAGAAGGCCAAGGCATTGCAGACGGTGGTGCAGCTGATGACGGAGAAGGAGATGTATGATCAATGGCAGGATAACTATAAAGTCCATCACATTGGCTGGACACAGCAGAAGGCCGCAGAGGTCCTCAATGCCTGGCAGCGAAACTTTTCACGCGAAGTGGAGCAGCTGCTGCGCAAGCAATCTCGCATTGCGGCCAACTATGATATCTATGTGTTCAGTTCGGCTACATTGGATGACATATTGGCCAAGTTCTCGCATCCAAGCGCTGTTAGCATTGTCATTGGCGTTGCGGCCACCGTGCTGTATGCATTCTGTACGCTGCTACGCTGGCGTGACCCTGTGCGTGGACAGAGCAGCGTCGGTGTTGCCGGCGTGCTGCTCATGTGCTTCAGCACAGCTGCAGGATTGGGTCTGTGCGCTCTGCTGGGCATCGTTTTCAATGCGGCTAGCACACAGGTGGTGCCGTTTCTGGCATTGGGTTTGGGCGTGGATCACATCTTTATGCTGACGGCTGCCTATGCGGAAAGCAATCGCAAGGAGCAGACCAAGCTTATACTCAAGAAAGTGGGTCCTAGCATACTCTTTAGTGCCTGCAGCACTGCGGGTTCATTCTTTGCCGCGGTCTTTATACCCGTGCCCGCCTTGAAGGTATTTTGCCTGCAGGCGGCGATTGTGATGTGCTTCAATCTGGCAGCAGCATTGTTGGTATTTCCGGCCATGATTTCATTGGATTTGCGTCGACGCACCGCAGGACGTGCGGATATATTTTGTTGCTGTTTTCCTGTCTGGAAGGAGCAGCCCAAAGCGCAGCCTGTCTTGACCATGAATAACAACAATACACGCGGACGTCATCTGAAAAACTGCAACAACAACAATCGCAGCTCGGCGCAGCTGCAGCAGCAGCAACAACAACAACAACAACAGCAGCCAGCACAGAATCCTTTACTGGAATCGCGTAGCGTTACTAACAGCAGCAGCAGCTCGTCCTTGCCATCCTTTTCGCTATCCCGCTTTGCATACAAGTATTATGCGCCGTTTCTCATGCGCAGCTGGGTCAAGTTTCTGGCTGTCATGGGTTTCCTCACTGCAGTCATCTTTAGCCTTTATGAGGCGACTTCGCTGCAGGATGGCCTGGACATTATTGATTTGGTGCCCAAGCATAGCAATGAGCATAAATTTCTGGATGCCCAAACCCGTCTCTTTGGCTTCTATAGCATGTATGCCGTTACCCAGGGCAACTTTGAGTATCCCACACAGCAACAGTTGCTCTGCGATTACCATGAAGCCTTTGTGCGTGTGCCGCATGTGATTAAGAATGATAATGGCGGTCTGCCCGATTTCTGGCTGCTACTGTTCCGCGACTGGCTGAGCAATCTGCAGCGCATCTTCGATGAGGAATACCGCGACGGACGTCTGACCAAGGAGAGCTGGCATCCAAATGCTAGCAGCGATGCCATACTCGCTTATAAGCTAATTGTTCAAACAGGCTATGTGGACAATCCGGTGGATAAGAATCTGGTGGAACATATACGTCTGGTTAACAAGGATGGCATCATTAATCCGAAAGCCTTTTACAACTATCTATCCGCCTGGGCAACAAATGATGTCTTTGCTTATGGCGCCTCTCAGGTGAGTTTCTAGCAAACTTTCTATTTTGGCCAACTTTGACTAACTTTATGCATTTGGTTTTTAGGGCAAACTGTATCCGGAACCGCGTCAGTATTATCATGTGCCCTCCGAGTATGATCTGAAGATACCCAAGAGTCTGCCGCTGGTCTATGCACAGATGCCCTTCTATTTGCATGGCCTGACGGATACGTCAGAGATCAAAACGCTTATTGGACACATACGCGATCTGAGCGTTAAATTTGAAGGCTATGGACTGCCCAACTATCCATCAGGTAGGTCTAAGATTATACCTATCGATGATATACTTACTAAATATGTATCTTTTGTTGAACTTAGGCATTCCCTTCATCTTCTGGGAACAGTACATGACATTGCGCTCTTCCCTGGCTTTAATCTTGGCCTGCGCCTTGTTGGCCGCTTTAGTTTTGGTCTCCTTGTTGCTGCTATCCATCTGGGCGGCTGTGCTGGTCATCATTAGCGTGCTGGCTTCGCTGGCGCAAATCTTTGGCGCCATGACCTTGTTGGGCATCAAGTTATCCGCCATACCCGCTGTTATACTGATACTGGGCGTGGGCATGATGCTTTGCTTTAATGTGCACATTTCATTGGTAAGTTTTCAATCTCTAAGCCCAAATAACTCATATTACCACAACACTTTTCATGTAATAGTTAATGCTACCTCTATTCCTAATTCTATTCTTAATGAGGGATTTATTTTTGATTGAAACTGCAAATCATTCAGGCATTGAATTACCAAACATTTGAATTGATTCATTTGATAAAAATGTGATTTGACTTAAAACATGATTTCATACAAATTGAAAAAGTGATTTGAATTGAAAGTTGATTTCATTCAAAAGATTTTTCGAATTTTGACTTTATTCTTTGATAATGAAATCAAATTTCAATTCAAAATACTTTTCAAATTTTGTCTTCATTCTTTCATTTTAAAATATGAATTGTACTTAAAACTGAAATCAAATTTCAATACAAATCATTTTTAAAGAAAAACGATTTGTGTCAAAATTGTATAAATCTTTATGACTTAAAACAAAATTGCTTCTTTGAAGTAAAAAGCAACATCAAATTTTAATATTTTTAAAATATATCAAATGTTATCTGTTTACTCTTTGGTTTTCAATATTATTTTGTAATTTTTTTGACTACTAATAGTTAAAATTAAAATTTATAATTTAACTAAGCCCTTGATCTGATTAGGTTTTCTGGGCTTTTTCAAAATCTTTGCAAGCACGGTTGCCACCCAAAGAAATAAATTTGTATCAAAAATGTAACCATTTTCGATCAAAAAAGTACCAAAACTTTCGATAGGAATGAGAAATTTTTTATGGACATGAAAAATACCATATAATTTTGATTGAAAACTCTTAAAAATAGCTCGCTATGCAACTGTTAAATAAAATATAACAACATTTTTCAATATTTAAATATTAGAGTAGTCTAAACTTGCATTTTCTCAACTATTATAATAATTATTATAGTTTCCAGTAAGTTTAATATTTATCAAGAAATATTTTCAGTGTTATATTGGACGATTAAACAAACTTTTTACAATTTTTATTAAAACAATTATGGTATACTAAAGGGAATATTACCAATATATTATATAACATTACCAACAACTAAATAATGTACCATTTTTTGTACATTTTGTACCAAATGTAGCAACCCTGCTTGCAACAAACGTTGGATCATTTTATTTTAGTTTAAACACTCCCAGCTATTTTTTTAATTTTTTCCTAATTTTTATTATTAATATTTAAATGTTAAATCAATTTTAAAAAAGTTTTTAATTTGATTGTTATTTTCAATTTGTTCTATAATAAACTTGTTTATCCTCAACTAACACCACACTCTTCTTTCCTTACAGGGTTTCATGACATCCGTCGGCAATCGTCAGCGTCGCGTTCATCTGGCATTGCAGCTATCGCTGGGTCCTTTGGTTCACGGCATGCTCACCTCCGGCATGGCGGTCTTTATGCTATCCACGTCGCCCTTTGAGTTTGTCATACGTCACTTTTGCTGGTTGCTGCTGGTGGTGCTTTGCGTGGGTGCCTGCAATAGTCTGGTGGTGTTTCCTATTATATTGAGCATGCTGGGACCGGAGGCAGAACTGGTGCCATTGGAGCATCCTGATCGCATATCGACACCATCGCCATTGCCCATGCGCAGCAGCAAGCGTTCCAATAAATCACACAATGTGAATGGTTCACGTGGTGGCTCGTCACGCAACTCCAATACAAATAACTGCCACAAGGCGCATCATTATCACAAGGATGTCAACATCAATGATCCATCGCTGACAACAATCACAGAAGAGCCACAATCGTGGAAATCCAGCAATTCATCCATACAAATGCACAATGATTGGAATGCGCCAACGCCAACGCCAACGCCCACGCATAATAATCATAATTATTTAAATAATCATTATATGAATAATATTAATAACTATCAGCAACGCGAACGTGAACGCGAATCAATGCATTATGGCAATAATTCCGCCGGCTACAATGCCAATTGCAGCTATGCGGGTCCACCGCCATCCTATCATAAGGCATCATCACAGCCAGCACAGGGCATCTATGCACCACCCGAGCTGCAAAGCATTGTGGTGCAGCCGGAGGTCACCGTGGAGACAACGCATTCGGATAGCAATACCACCAAGGTGACGGCCACGGCCAACATCAAAGTGGAGCTGGTAACACCTGGACGTGCGGTGCGCAGCTATAATTTTACGAGTTAGCCCTTGGCACTAGTTCCTGATAGCCATTAACGTCTAACTGTAACACTTTAACTGTAACATTAACTTTAACATTAACTTTAACTTTAATTGTAACTATAATCTGTATAATTGTGTATGCATGTTAGTTAATTTCCATATAGTATATGCACACGATATATATATATAAAGCCTGTGCTGATTTTCACTTTCGCCAAGTGAATTTCTCTTAAGTGTTACCATTTTCACATTTAACAAGATTTTGTGGAATGAAATCACATAACTTTGATGCGATTGATTGAAATGAAAACTTTTAAGCAAAATTCACTTTCACAAAATGTGTTCGAAAGTGAAAACCAGAACTGGTCTATAAATATGTCTGTATTATGTCGATGTATGTCTTTGTATGTATCTATTATAGCTTTTAAGGCATTTTTTATACATAGAAATATTTATTATAAAACACACACATACACACACACACGAACAGAGCTATGTACTTACGTATATGTACAATATATTCGTTTTGAAACGCGCGAGATTCAAACAACAAAAAAAAAAACAAACAAAAAAAAACCAACCCACACTAGTAATTTATAGCTTATAATTTAGTTTAAATATGTACATAAAAAAACACAAGGACTTAAACCAAAATAGTATCGCTTAAAAAACACACACACACACACATACATGCACAAAATGAATGTAAGTTAAAAAAAAATAAAAAATCGAACGAGGAACAAAAACGATAAAGAATCCCTCCCGTAGGTACTTACAACCAAAATGTATAAGCAAAAGCAAACAAAACAAAATATTAAGATTATTATATAATGTATAAAAAGGACAATAACAAGGACAGCATGTCTTGTTTTCCAAAATAGCACACACACACACACACATTATACAGTTCTTAGAAAAGCGAAAGCATTTAAATAAAACGAAACGATTTGTAAAGCGAAATTTCTAATTTGTTTTATTTTATTGTGAAGGGAGTGAAGATTGATTTGATATACACTGCTGGTCAATAGATTAGACGCACCCTTATTGAAATTGATATGCACAAACCTTGATTATTTAATGATTCTTCAAGTAGATTAAAGATTCTTCATAGATTAAACAAATCTAATAAAATTGTATTTTCAAACATTTGCTTAAAGATATTTTTTTTAAAGTTTCTAATTTGTTTTAATACCCTTGCAGAGGGGATTACAATTTTGTAACGCATTAAAGGAGACGACAAAAAAAATATTATGTTCGTGATCAGCATCAAAAGCTGAGTCATGTCCGTCTGTCCGTCTGTCTGTCTGTTTATATGCGTTTTTCAAGACTTTGTTCTAGAGCTGTCTTGATGAAACTTGGCTCAGATGCTTCTTACCTATAGTTGAATTGGGCAGATCGGCCATAGGAACGATCGGTCGAAAAATAAGTTTTTGTATAAAAAACTTTTTTGTTTTTCAAAATATATCTTATTCACTATATCTTATCACTATATCTTATCACTATATCTTATTGCTGCCATAGGAACAATTGAAGGGAGAGTTGAAAAACAACTTTTCTTATGCAAATCTTTTCTGCAAGGGTATATATCTGAGGTACTCCGGAGGTAACATTTCTTTCTTGTTTTTTTATTGTTTAGGGAATGAAAACTGGAGTGATATATGATAAAAGTAACAGGCAAAGAGGATCCAGTCTTCTGGATAAAAACGAATCTTAATACCACGAAATTGTGACGAATTCTCACAGAATATTATAAATATATCTATGTATAAATAGAAAATTTTAAAAATCAAATATGATCGTACGAAACTGTTTTTAAAAAATTTCGTTTTTAAATTTGACTTTAATGTAATCGATTTTCGAATACAGAAAAATATATTAGTTTTCTTAACATTTGCATTATATTGAATTCAGCTCGAAAACTTACAATTATGACAGTTTTAGATGACGAATTCGAATACTTTTTATTCAACGTACGTATACAGTTATACCTAGCTGATATCTATGTTTCTATATTATCTATATATATTTCTTATCAACATAGTTCTTTTATATCAACAGATGAGCTGTTTGAGTGTGCTGAAATTGCCTTATAAGGAACGCTGCAGGATGGCCAAAAGTGTTGAGGATTGTCATGCAATTATTAATTATTTCAATTATTTTAAGATGATGTATTGTTTTTTTCAAATTGAAGAAAAGACAACCGAAGTATGTGTAATGTTTTTGTTTACCATATGTGTGCTTATCTATATGATAATCATGGCTATAGTTGTCGATACATAGTAAGTATAACATTATAATATTATCCAATAGAATTCACTTTAATTGACTTTATCCATAGCTTTACGCCTGTTTTAAAGATACTATCTGTCAAGATGCATATGAACGAGTATCTGGCTGGTGTTACTTTATTGGCTTTTGGTAACTCTTCTCCGGATTTAATAGCCAATCTTATGCCCATTCGTGCTGAATCGGCCATGTTTACGGGAACTATTGGTAATGCTATTGCTATTGTTTTGCTAGGAGGCGGCATGATCTGCTATCTGAAACCCTTTAAAATGGATGGACATAGTACTGTGCGAGATCTGTTGTTCCTTCTGCTGGCCGTGGAACTTTTACACTTTGTCATGTTCAGTGGAGATAGTGTTAGTACTAAGGAGAGTTTGAGTAAGCTACTTAAATGTGATCCAATTACTTTTATAATCATTTGTTTATCTCAGTTCTGCTATCCTTTTATATTATCTTCCTGTTTATCAATATAGTCGATCTTTTGCTCTTGCGACATACCATTAAAAGTCAGTACCGCAGTCAAAAGTTTTTTTGTGGTCTTTTTTTTACCCTATTCTTCACAGATCTTCGCCTTGAGATTATCGCATTGAGACGCCTGCCAATTTCGCCCCAAACCAACAAGGAACTAAAACAGAAGTTGCGCATTCTTCGGGACTTAGAACAGCACGAGGTGATGAGCATAAACAAGCATAATGCCAACTATTTCATACACAAGAGTCGTGGCTCTTCTTTTGATATCTTTGCAACAACAGGGGCAAAAACACATCCTGAAAAAGTCGATTTCGAGGCAACGCGCAGCAAGTTGCACAGAAAAAGCAATTCAAAGAATCGTTTTTTAGTGCAGGAATTTCTTGAGTCCCTGAATCCCATTGATGCAATGGATTGGAAGCTAAGCGGTTGCTGTCGTCGCATTCTGCTCATCATCAAGTCACCTTTGGTGCTTTTAGTCACCCTATTTGTGCCCGTGGTGAACTATGAAAGATACAAACATGGTTGGAGCAAGTTGCTCAATTGCACGCAGATTGTCACAAATCCATTTATAATAATTACGGCGGTGCACTGTACGTGAGTTTTGTTTGGTGTTTTTTCACCCGAAAAGGAAAAAAACTCCAAAAGAATACACAATGTGTTAGTTCCAAGTTAACTTTATGACTTCTTTAGCTAAGGTTGCCAGTGTCTATTATAGCTGGTATATTGACTTCAATATCAACTACTCCAAATGGTCATTATGCCTGACGATTCCTTTGGCTGTAATCGTGTTCTTTCATGCTCGCACCGATCTGCCGCCAGCATACCATATTGTAAGTTAATCAAATTCAAACTTATTTGAAAACTTTTAGTTTTATATTATTTTCCATAGCTTTTCATCATGCTGAGCGCATCCAGTTCGTTGGTTATTATCATGTTATGTGCTGCCGAAATCGAGGTACTCACTTCGATTGTGGGCATCGTCTTTGATTTGAGTGAAAACTTTATAAGCATTACTTTTGGGTCGGTGACAAATGCATTTATTGATTTAATGTCCAACTTTACCATGACAATGCAGGGATATGAGAAAATGGCATTTGCTGCTATTTTTGCTGGTCCTTTTTTTAGTAAGTTCTTTTTTTGATTATAATAACTTTTTATACTCTGTTTTCCAAAATGAAAAAAAAATAGTATATTGATTTTGTGAAATGTTGGTCCGTCCGTCTGTCTGATTTTTTCCACAGTTTTGAAGCTAGAGCAACCAAACTTAGTATACATATTGGTATATACCATAGGCAGACAAAGTTTTAAGGTCGACCAGGTCGGACCACTATAGCATATAGCTGCCATAGGAACGATCGGTTGAAAAATAAGTTTATGTATGAAAAACTTTTTGTTTTTCAAGATAACTCAACCAAACTCACTTTACCTAAGTGTAAGGGCAGTTTATAAGTATATATGTAGTCTTTACAAAAATGTAATTTATTGAACGTACAGAAAACAGTGTATATCGCAGTCGGGGAGCCCAACTGCAACGTTCTTACTTGTTTAAAGGTCGTGTTATTGCAATGAAGGAGAAACCAAAACCAAAACTTCTTGCTGAAAGAGCAAAATGTAGATAATCTTTTATGTAGAGTTTTAAAAGTGATTAAAGTCAGAAAAAAACAAGTAAGAACGTTGCAGTCGGGCTCACCCGACTGCGATATACTCTGTTTTCTGTACGTAAAAATTTTTTTCTCCAATCTATCGAAGAGTTCAAATGGAGTCATACTGCAAAATTTGGGGTTTCTAGCTATAAGGGTGTAGGAGATACAGGTTTAGCTCATTTGCGGGGGTGGTAGTGGGCGTGGCATATTTTTTTTTGGCAGGTCGGTCAAGGGTGTGATCACTAGTCTTTATGTCAAATTTGGTTACTCTAGCTGTAAAACTGTGGAAGATATAGGTTTTTGCGGTTTGTGGGGGAAGGGGTGGGGGTGGGGGGGAGATCTTGACACTTTGTCTGCCTATGGTATATACCAACATGTATACCAAGTTTGGTTGCTCTAGCTTCAAAATTGTGGAAAAAACCTGCGTTCATACAGACAGACGGACAGACGGACATTTCACAAACCCAATATACTCTTTTTTTCCATTTTGGAAAACAGAGTATAACAAGTAAGAACGTTGCAGTCGGATGCACCCGACTGCGATATACTCTTTTTTTCGCCTCTTTGCGGAGTCTTTTTTTTTCAAAAAAATTAAAAAAGAGTATAACAACAAAGTTGCAAGTATTTCATTAAAATAAATCGATGAAGCAGTTTTAATAATATATCTAAAATTTAGTTAAGTTTTTTTATGGATCTGTTTTGATTTTTATTCGATCAACTTCCAATTAATTATTTTATCCTTTTACTATGCAAATTTTTTGTTTATTGAAATTCTTTTAAATTAAAACTGTGGCGCACCGGTTTCTAAACCCTTTTACATTCCATCAAAGTATTCCAAAACTAATTCTTACATATTTGACTCCCAGCTGAAGTTTTCCTAGTTATATAACAAACATATATGTGTACTTTATTCCAGGTATTGTCGTGGGCATGGGCATCGCCCTACTCTTTAATGAAAAGGTGCGTTTGGAGGGCTCATCCTTTTGGCTCTATGGAGAGCATGGCGCGAACTGTTATATATTTATGTGGATAACCGTATTAACCACACTATTGTGGTGCTTGACATTTAATTTCTTTGCCCGACGTTCCGCTGGTATTTTTTCATGGATAATCTTTCTGCTATTTATACTGTATGCGGTTACAGCGGAATGGGATTTGGTGCACGAGTTTACAAATGATCAAATGTTTAATCCCCGATGACAAGCACAATTACAGGGTAAAAATAAATAGCTTTAAACTCACCAATTTGCTTTAATATTCACCACAGCTGTGATTAAGTTGGAGGCGTTTGTTATACAAGGTTTGTATCTTAGCTGTACTAATTAGGTCTGTTGCACGAGTTTTTACCCAAGACAAGCACCATTTTCAGAATATAAATAAATAACTTCAAACTCACCAATTTGCTATTCACCACACAACTGCTGCTAATACCCACCTCAGCTGTGGTGAATTTTGAGGCATTTGTAATACAGAGTTTGTGTCTTAGCTGTACTACATAAAGCACGTTCAATGTGCCATATCGTTAAGCTAAAACTGTCGTTCAGTGAGCTAATTCGTTAAGTGAGTAATTTCGTTTTAAATGAATTTATGTTTTTAGCGGCAAATGTGGCAACGCCAAAAACATGCGATTTGCACTTTTGTCATTATAACGTCGTAATTGACGAAGGCATGATGTGGAAAAGACAGAAATGGCATTGATGACGCGCCCGACTTTTGAATGTTAATAATCGTATTTGACAAAACCCCAATATTAATAATTACATTCGATATTGCTGGCAGCTAATTATCGATAAGTAGTATCGCACTGTCAACATTGTCAATAATAATTGTTTTAAAGCTATAAAAGTCAAAAGAAGTCACAATTAATTTATCTACATAATAACTTGTGCCGGATTTTCAGAATAAATAAACAAAATAAATTGCCGCAAGTGTCGATAGCAACGCTATCGCTAAATCAAAATAACCTATGCAATTATCGATATGTTCAAACGATACAAAAATATCAACAAAGATAAAAAGAAAACAATTAGATGAGAGTTACGCTTAGAAGAAACGCACTAAACAACGCTATCGTTTATTGAAAAGACAATAAAAATTGTATTTGAAAAGTATTTGATTTGATTATTGTCAAAACGTGCTGCAGCTGCAGGCAGCGCTGCAAGAACTACGTAACAAAACAAATTCAGCCGCAAGAGCAAGAGTGAGGGAGTGAGAAAGAGCGTTGAGAGAGCAACCGCCTGGGTGTGTGTGTGTGTGTGTGAGTGAGTGGTCCGAAATTTGTCGGGTGAAAATAATCGTGGCAAAAGCGTCAGCGACATTTTCTACACGTATCAGAAACAAACTCAACGTGTTTTGAGAACGTTGTGTAGATCTGGACGCGTCGGGGCCGTCGTAATAAAAACAAATACAAACAAACATACATATTAAACAAAAATTTTAAGTGAATTATATACATACATGCGGGCGCGAAATTAAAACGCTTAAGTTAAAATCTTAATACGCAGTTAAAAAGCAATAAACAAAAAGCTTTTAATGTAAGTAAAAGAAATTGTGAATGAGCTGGTTATTTGTGTCTGTGTTAGTGCCGCCTTGTGTGTGTGTGTGTGTGTGTGAGTGGGTCAGCAAATTGGCAAAAGCGCAACTACAATATAAAAAAAAGTAAAGAAATTTGTGCATTAGTGTGAAATTTGGTGAAAGTTGTTTTTTGTTGTAAAGACCAAATGCGTAAAAGTATAAATACAAATTATAAATAAATATTCTGTAAACAATGTGCTTGCAGCGGCATATTTGATTTACATATACATATACATATGTGTATGTGTGTGTTTTGTTTAGCAAATAAATAAAAATCAGTTTTGTTTACTAATTAAAATCAAATCATTTGTTGAAATTTATGTTTTTAATGTTCCATTTACATGTGCGCGCGCTCTCTTTGTCGCTCTCCCCGCCCTTTCGTTTGCCCTGCCAAATGCAATTAACGGAATTTCAAACACAACGCTTGAAATAACTCTCTCTCGCCGCAGTTCGTAGCATACAAATACGCAGGTAAGCTTGAAAGTTGAAACGTTACGTTATTATTTATGACGTATGTACTTTTAGTCTGTCTCTGTCTTGCCTGCATGTCGCTCAGCTGACACAGGTCACACATACATGCACGGACACTTGTGCATTCTCTCTCTCTCTCTCTCTCTCTCTCTCGATTTTTGCCTTTTGCCGGCTCAAATGTCACGCCACCTTATCAATGACCATGTTGGGCAAATGCTAATGAAAATACAACGTTAGCCACCTTCTTTTAGCCCCACACTCCCCTTCTTTTTTGTTATCATGATTGTTTAATTAAGTTGATTTGTGTGCTTCAAGAATGACCCAGTTTTCAATGTGCAACATTTTGTGCATTATGCAATTGGTAACCAATGGCAACAAGCTACACAAAACACACAAATCATTTGTTTTTGTTTATTTGTGTATTGATTTTTGTGTGTTTAGTTGTAGTTGTTGTCGGTAGCCAATTAAAGCCTTATCGCAAAACAGGCAATTGTAACGACCTTCACACGCTGCCCAGCTTCCCATGTGCGCAAGCGATTGAGAGACAGAGTGAAGCAATGTTTGCAACGTGTACTTTGTAGCATGGTGTAGTAATCATGCATAATTATCCAATTCGAATTGTTTTTAATTTCAATTAGAACATCATTTTGATAATACGTATATAAACAACTATTTAACACTACTCTCAATTTTGTATTTCTCTCTTTCTCTCTTCTGTCTGTCTGTTCATTTCCCCTGATGCACGTGTGTTTTTTTGTAATTATATGCGCACGCTCTCTTTCATCTTTCTCTCTCGCACTAGCTGACTCACTCACTCGCTCTTTGACTCCCACTCAGTTGTCTGCTCAGTTTATTATACCAACTGAAAATCATGCGAGTTTTGCTTAGCTTCTTCTTGTTCTTCTTCTTCTTGCTGAACGTGGCGCTTAGGGCGACCTGCCTGCCTGGTGGGTTGTTGGGCTGTTAGCAGTGAAGGCCGCAGGGGCAGGCACTCGACTTCGGGGTCAAGTGTGCTGTGCTGTTCTGTGATGTGTCATCTGTTTTCTGTTCTTGTTTTGACTGCGACGGCGACGGCGACGTCGACTGCGACTGCGACGTCGCTCGTTGACCAGCGATGAGCAGCTGAGGGATTGGCCTATGAAAATTCTTGTTGCATTTTTATATGACGCGGCATTTAAATAATTTATGGGGTGCGGTTTTGTTATGACCCGGAAACATGCCTTCGTATATGTATATTTGGTATATATGTATGTAAATATATAACATGGCTGTCAGATTTAAAAAGTTAAAGAACATTCTGTTTATACTCTTTTTTTTAATTTTTTTTTAAAAAAAAAGGAAAAAGAATATATTTGGTTTGTGAAATGTCCGCCTGTCCGTCCGTATGAACGCAGTTTTTTCCACAGTTTTAAAGCTAGAGCAACCAAACTTGGTATACATGTTGATATATACCATGGACCATAGACAAAGTGTGAAGATCTCCTGTATCTATCCTGTCTGTATATCTCACACCCCTTTAGCTAGAATCACCAAATTTTGCAGATTGAATTCTGTTGTCCTATTGCATAGATTGGATACAAATAATTTTGCCACGCTCACCCCCGTCCTAGCAATCGAGCAAAGTTTGTTTTTCCCAAACTTGTAGAACTGGCCCAACCACATTCAAATTGATAGCAAAATTTGAAAGATTTGAGCAAAAGTACAATTGCCACGTGCACTTCTGACTCCACAAAGAGGCGAAAAAAAAGAGTATATCGCAGTCGGGTGTATCCGACTGCAACATCCTTACTTGTTTTTTGTTGGGTGAAATCGATTAAAATTGCAACAGAAAGTTTTACTATATTTAACATAGTTTGATCAAATTTATTCAAAATTGTTCTGGCCTGTTCCCATTCCCGTTTCCTATCAAAACATTCGTAATTATTAGCTGTTCCGAATTACGAATATCGACGGAATATTTGGATTAAATAGATGTGCTTTTAAAACAGTGAAATGAGAAGTATTCAAACTCATCTTCAAAACGTAATAACAATTGCTATTTGTTTCAAAAAACAGAAACACAAAATCGAAAACGATTCGGAAGGAAAAGTTTTGCGGAAATGAGAACAGGCCCCCGTAAGTCTTAAATCTAAATCTAAATTTCCCACAACAATCAATGCGGTTGGCTGACAATAAGCCTGCATATTTTACAAAAGAAACATTTGTTCTATTCATTTTATTGTTGCATGCACACATACATACATATGTATGTATGTATGTATGTGTGTATGGGTGTATGTTATTTTTTAGCCGGTCGCAGCTTTCATTCATGGCCAAACCCAAAAGACGCCAACAGAGCGTTGTAAACAACTTGCTCTTTGACCTTTCACACCGCCCCAATCGCCCCTCTGCTGACGAGTTGGTAATCAGAGAGAATGTCTCTCTTTTTGCCTTCGCCTTCACCCTGGGCGCTGTATCTCTATCTTTCTCTCACACTCTTGTACAGTTGGCGTCGCTGCAATCTTTGCTATGCTTTTCGCTCTGCTGCGCCTCTCTCTTCGCCGCACTTTTTGTTGTTTTTGTTGCTTTTGTTTTTATGTGCGCAACATTTCCCCTGAAACTCGTATGATTTTCAGCTGGTATAACCAAAGTGCCCGACGATGGAAAAAAGGAAAAACGTGCCACGGCATGTTGCCGCCACCCAACACCCAACCCCCCCCCGTTCACCCCTGCTGCCACAATGTTGTCTGCCCAGTGACTTTTTGTCTGGCGCTTTTCCATGTCGTTGTTGTTCGTGTTGTTGTTGCGGCTGCATCGAAAATAGTCACGCGATTTCTATGTATGTATGTATTTTTATATTGCAAGTGTAAATGCATGATGTATTTGTGTCTACCCCACCTCTCCCCTCCCTACCCGACTTTTACGCTGTCTCTGTTTGCGGCTGAAATTACATTTTGTAATAGGCTGTCAACCCTTTTCTTTTTTGCAAGCATGCATATGTGTGTATGTATATCTATATGTGTATATATGTATACCAAAAGTTTCAACAGTTTGCAATTAACCGTTGCATATATACACAGTAAAAAATAATAGTTTAACTATATATGTAATAAAAATGAAAGATAAATATTGTTTTTTACCAGGGACCAAATTAACAGTTATCATATAATATTTTAACTCCCTGTTCGCATTAAAAATGGGAAAAAGGGAGTAATAAAGTACTGCAAATGTGAGTAATAGGCAGAAGGAGGCATTTCCGACTATATAAACTATATATATATATTTTTGATCAGTATCAAAAGCCGAGTCGATATAGCCATGTCCGTCTGTCTGTATGAACACACAGATCTCGGAGACTACAAGAGCTAGATACTCCAAACTTGACATGCAGGTTCCTGTATACCGTACGCAGACCAAGTTTATTTCAAACTGGACAAGTTAAGTGCACTGCTTGCTTGTGTTGCCGCTGAACTGCTTGAAATGCAATTTGAAAGCAGGGAGTTTCGTAGTCGGCCACACTCGACTAGAGCATTCTTACTTGTTAACATTAAAGTTACAGAATAACTGTTGATTTTTGATTATTGAAATAAAAGTTGAAACGTAACTGTTACATATATTTAAATTTTAAAAAACAGTTATTCTGTAACTTTTGTTTTAAAAAATCAAGTATACGAATTATAAAAATTTATATTTTGAAATTTACAAAACAATTGTTAAAGATTTTTATTTGAAAACTTATAATATCAATCAAATTTGAATTTAACTTCTTAATGATTTTACTTTTGAACTTTATTTTTTACTGTGTACATACATACATACTTATGTTTGCATGCATGCAACAACCTCGTAAAACACCCTGCTTGGGCAGCTGCTATCGTTTTTTTGCTCTCCTCACTCCCCTCATCCGAGTCCCCGCACTAACATACCGTGTGCTATGTTGTTTTTACAACATTTGTAATCTCATTTAGCTTGATTTGTTAATATAAACTGTAATTGTTACCTTGCATTGCGTTGATTCGACTTTGCTCCCTTTTAATGTTCTTTGGCAAAGCATGTATGTATATATGTATATATATATATACTATATATGTATATAGTTTTGTTGTCAAAAGTGTAACAAGTGAATTAGCCGTCGAAAACATGGAAGATATGTTTAACTTTGAGTTTTGACAAGTACAATATGTATATATATATATGTTCATATACATATGTACAATGTACACATTTCTCTATGTAATTACATGTGTTCAATGTACACTGTACAGTGTACTTAGTATGTAGGTCAGGTTTAATTTAATCAAATAAAAGAAGATGCAACATGTTGATATGAAAACTTAGCGGTGTTTGTTTGTTATGAGCAGCGTTGACAGCTTTTGACGCTCAAAAAAGATTGGTAGCAAATAAAGCTAAATTTACGAAATAAAAATAAACAACATTTTAATTATTTGCTTATTTTGTTTATTTTTTTATAATTTGTCCATGTTATTAACAATTTCGCCCAGCTCGTCATTAATATTTTACTTGCAACAGTTGCAAATTAAGTTTTTTATAGTGTCAATATCCAAACATTGGCTTTTTAAAGCCACTTTTAGACTCTACACCCATTTGAATTTAAAAAAAAAAAAAACAATAATAAAGCGCTGTATGCATAACTGATTCCTATATTAATGATTATAATTTGTCATTTAGATTGATAAAAAAAAAAAAATTATGAGAAAATTCAAAATTTTTATTAAAGTCAATATCTTGTATTATATATAGTACATTTACATATGTATGTATATTTAAAATAGTAATACGTAGTAAGAAAAATAAAAAATTTTTTTTATAATCTGATCTTATTTTAAACTTTAAATAAATAAAATAAAATAATTTTCGACCATTATAATATAATTGCTTATGAATTTGCTATACTATTTCTTAATTTTTTATCACAAATAAATTGTGCACGACTGTAGCCTAGTGGGAAGGCATTCTGTTCTGACACACAAAACCTTTGATGCGATTCCCAGTCATACATATTTATTTATCAATACAAATATAAATTTAAAAAAAAAAAAAATGAATTGACTCACCCTAATGTGCATCGATGTTTTATCAACTTTGAGTATGTTCTCTCCATTTCTAGTAATAATACTAACTGTAAATACATAAGCTTTTGAGACTGAAGTAAGTTCTAAGTTTTGCATGCAACATTAAACGCGTTTTTTTGTTGTTGCTTTTGTTATTGTTCGTTAGACCGCACACTGATAAACAATCAAAGACACCTACACACACACACAAACGTTGTTTGCTTTAGTCACGACGTTGAAAAGATTTTCTAACCGGTTTTGCCAACGGGCCAACAACTTGTACATATACTACATATGTTGTTGTTGTTGTTCTTGTTGTTGTTGTATGGTATAAAACATTAAACCGGCTTTTTTGCGACATGCTCTCCATGATCATGTTCATGATCGTGATCATGATCATTGCCAATGTGTCGTTTTTCCTTAATCTTGTGGAAAATTTTCACTTTGCATTAATAGCACGTGCTTAACAGAGACTGGAACTGTCTGTGTGATGGTCACTCTAAAGATAACTACACACACACACACACATACGCATGGCTTGTCTAGGTCATTTAAGCGTCGACGTCAGCGTCATCACCTACACACACACACACACTCATACGCACGTACGCACAGAATCAGTGCAAGAAGCAGACGAAATGAGCGAGTGCAAAAGAGCGCAAATCTTTTGCTGCCTACTTTTTGCTTGTTTTCGTGTTTTTGTGTGTGCGTGTGTGTGGGTGTGGGTGTATGTGTTTTTGCAAGCTTTTTTCCACTCACTCTCTGTCCCTCTGTCCTCTGCCTCTCTCTTTATTGGCTGCACTTGCCAATAATCAAATTTATTTAAATTCACCCACACAATTATTCATTTGTTTGTTTTCTCATTTTTGTTGCTTTTGCTTTTGCTCTTGCTCTTTCTCATTTCATTTAATGAAATATTTAACGTTTTTTTTATTATTTTTAAGTTGTTTTTATTTCAATCTTAGCGAGCATTTTTTTTCTCATTTGTGATGTGCGTTAAACCCGCCTGCCAAACACAAAAATAAAAACAAAAACAAAAAATTTATTTTTATTTTGGACTTTGACACAGTCATACGATGATTTAGTTACCCCATTTGCCAGAATGAGACGCAAAACACAGAGTGAGATAGATAGAGTTAAATAGAAAGAGAAGGGGGGAGGGCAGACAAAATGACAAAGAATGCTCGCTGCCTCCCGTTTCGCTCAATCGTTCGCTTTGCGCTCGGGTCATATGGAAATGAAACAATCGGACATATTATTTTTATTGCACATTGTATTCTACTACATATGTATGTATGCGTGTATGTAATGTATGCATGTATGCATGTGTGCATGTGCACATGGAGTCATATTAACCGCCCGTCCTTCCTCCTTCCCTGCACACTTGCTCAGTGTCAAGGTGACTCTCCGCGTGTCATCGATATGTTGTTGTTGTTGTTGTTGATGATTAACAAGCACCGTTACGGGATGACTATTTTAGCACCTTGGATGCCTTTTTTTGTTGTTTCTCGTTGTTATAGATGGGTGTCACAGTTCAAGTAACTGTAAAACTGAGCTTGAATTGATTTTTCTGAGAAAATTATATACTGGCCGAGAACTTGTGCTTAAAAACGTAAATTTAATTAAATAAATAAATAAAAATGAATAAATAAAAATAAATATATAAAAATAAATAAATAAAAATAAATAATAATAAATAAATATAAATAAATAAAAATTAAAAGATGAAAATAAATAAAAATTAATAAAAATTAATAAAAATTAATAAAAATTAATAAAAATAAATAAAAATTAATAAAAATAAATAAAAATTAATAAAAATAAATTAAAATAAATAAATAAACTGATCATTATTCTCATTAAATATGGTGTTACTCTTATTATTATTATCATGTACGATAGAAAAAAAATTATTCGGTTTCAGAATTGTTAGTTGCTCTAAATTTCAAATGTCAATAGAAAATTCTGTTTAAAACGTGAATTGAGAGGATTCGAAATCAACTCAACTTTATTATACAATAATCCCGGAGGTTGGAAAATTCGGTCGGGAAATGTGCAAAATATTTGCGGACAACCCTTGTATGCAACTTTTTTGTTTATCATCCGATCAGCTTCAAATTCATTTTTAAAGATCTATATGAAAATTAATTAATGATTGCATATCAATTTTCCGGATTTTCAAATTTTTCATTCCCGCTGGGTGGAAAATGGGTGGTCAAGGTTATATGGGCGAAAGTTGAGTTATGGGACTTGCTTTAAATTCATTTTCATAGGTCCATATAAAAATGCATTCAAAACTGCTTACCAATTTTCCAGGAAAAATCCATCCCCTGGGTGGAAAATGGGTGGTAGAAAGGGCGTAAGTTGAGTTTTAGTGCGATTTGATTCATACTCTAATCTACACATAACAAAATATAAAAAACGTTATCATAACATTTTAGAAAATCTGCATTATTTAGGAGTTATTTTTGTTACACAATATTAAGTAGTTATCTAAAGTTTTCTTTAGTTTTTCTTTTTGTTTTTGTCTTCAATTTTTTGAAATATCGTGAATTCAAGGTTCATTTGAGCAAGGCTACTCTTTTAAGAATTGTATTATATAATCTAACTAATGGTTTTTGAGTTATTTGAAACCTTATTTTTTTTTTTTTTTTAAATGAACTTTTTACTTGCTGTTGAATACACCGGATTTTTGTTTTGTTTTTGTCAAAATGTTGCGTGCCCATTATTATTATTGCTTCATATTGTTTGAGTGACGCGTCGTAATTTCAAATTGTTTATATAATAATGGACTTAAATATTTATGAGGTGATGTTGTTCTACGATTTCAAGCTCGATTACACAAGACTTTGTACCGCAGTTGGACTTTGTGTGGCAGGAAAATGGATTTGGCGTGACAATCGAAAAAGAATTCTTGAGATTTTGTTTAGTTCTGCAAATTGTATTTGGCTGATGTCAGTGAAAATGAAATAAATAAAAAACCGAAAAATCAAAATGTCGTGTAACATGCACAAATGCATTTTCAAGTTTGAGGTTATCGAATTAAAAGTTGTTTAACGTTTTCAGTTAGTCGAGCATGACGTTGATTTGATGACAATTTCAATACGACTGTAAAACAAAATCAAAACCAAATTAAAACAATGACAAAAAAACTATAAATACAGTTATAAAAGTTGCATATATGTCGATAATTGCAGCGACCAAAGCAATTCAATTCGTGATTGAATGAGAATTGAAGCTGGATAATTAGTTGAACTTTGAAATGAAAACAATGTACATATTGTTAATGATTAGACTATAAAAGCAAACAGTTTAACTATGATTATTTTCAACGATCATGCGATCGACTGTTTGATTATATATTGTGAAAACGAGAGTTCAAAAAACAATTATTACATTGCTTAACATGGATTTGAAATAACACGAAAGTTGTAAAATAATTTGGCTTTATTTGATTGTAAATGTTGCACTAAGTGAAACATTTTACGAAATTGCAAAATGTTGAAAACTTAATCAAGCCATTTCCCATTTCCGATTTCGATCAAATAAGTCGAAACGTAAATAATTTAAGAATTAACTTTTGCAGTTTATTCAAAAACTGGAAACTAAAATCAAAAACGGTTTGTATTGAAAACTGAACGGAAATGGAAACAGGTGTGATTATAATCGTGATATGGGCAAATCCGTAGTGGCATAACGTGACAATTGTACGCCTAAATATAGGCAAATTACGTAGTGGCGTAACGTGACATTTGTACGCCTTTATATAAAAAAAAGTCAAATTTATAAAAGTTTTTTTCTTATTTGCGAAGTATTTAATTAGCATAGTATTCAGTAAAAGAAACCTCAACAATCGACCCCAAGGATTTTATGATATAAGCAAAAATGAGTGTGGCGTAACGTTACAAAAAACGGAAGTGGGTTTTGGCATGGATTACAAAATTGCAAAACTCTGCGAATTGGCCAAGACTTTTTGTACAAAACTGTTTTATCACGATTTGAAATAATACAAGTTTGTTTTGCAAGTTATAAAATTTAAAAAATGTACTTTTCTTATTTTTTTATTACTTTTAGTATGTGGCGTAACGTTACAGGACGTAACGTTACGTTCGTTTCCGTTGACTTTGCCCTTGAATATAAACATCTTAGCTTGGTTAAATTGATCGCTTATCATATTTGTTAGTTAGTTGTTAATGTTATTGAATGCTTAAGAAATATATTTCATCAAGTGTCAGCTCATATGACAACGTAAATATTAAAGGGAAAACGGTCTAGAAATGAACGAAAATATGGGCAAAAAGACATTTTTGAAGATTGCAGTCGATTTGCTCATGATAGTTATTGAACTGGATTGTAAATTGTTAGGTTTAACCAATATCTAACAATTTAGTAAGAGTAAAGCATATAATTCGGAAGTTATAGTTTCTAATTATGACTTTACAATTTTCGGTGCTGGTGGACTTTCTGGCGGAAATGCTCATATGTTTTTTTGTAACTAGTTCAGTTTTAGATTAAACTTTTTGGTAACCTTTTGTTTTTAAAATTTAAAACGTTTTTTTTTACCAGGCATCGAACCCGAGGCTTTGTGTGTCAGAGCAGAATGCCTTCCCACAAAAACATTTTTTAATCGGTATTTTTTTGATTAATTCGATATCTATATAATTTGATACAAACAGGTTAAACAACATGAGTTTAAAGAAAGCTAGTTTACTAGTTTGGAGTGTTTGAAAAATGCACAAGTTAATCAGGCATTAAACTTGGGGAAACTCATTTGAGAAATACGTGTTTGATTCTAGAGAGAAATCACAGACTTGTCTGAGATGTAATCCAAGTCACATTGCTGCTAATTGAATCAGCTGTGTCACTTTACTTAACCGCAACACTTTTATTAATTTTTTGTTTTTTTTTTTTTGTCAACATTGTACATTTTGAGTTGAGTGTTGAGTGGGGATTTCGATGGTGGTTGGCTGTAGGTGGGAAGATGTAAGCTTAGGTACAAAGTACGGCGACAATATTGTCTCGTTTTCGCATTTGTGGCGATATGCGGCATATATGTATATTTCCTGATTTTGATTGTCTTAATCCAGACTAAATATATGTTTATATAGCTGTTGGGCCAGCTGCTCGGTTGCTTCTTTCAATTGGTTATTATTGTTGTTGTTGTTGTTATTATAGTTATAGTTGCAGTTGTTTAACTTTGCTCAGGGTCACGTTCGTTCGTGTCGCACATGCGACATTTGGTCAAAGTTCATTAAAAATTTGCTAAAGCTTTCGCAAACTCTGCTCGGGGCTTGCAAACAATTTTCATTGATTTACCTATAGCTTGACTATTGTAATAGTAATTGCATAGTATAGCAGTATAACAGTTATAGTAATGATTAGGCTTTGCAAATTGTGGCACTTGACTCTGTGGCAAAACAACTTTCGCTCAAAACCTGTGCACAGTGGCTGCAACTCAATTTGTAATTGAAGTGTTCAATCAAGTTGATTGTAAGTAGTACTTATATACGATTGCACTCAGTGATTAGTTTAATTAAATTTCTATTTTGTTTTTTATTTAATAGTTGACGTATTATAATTGGTATTTGTTGTTGGTTGGCATGTTAGTTGTAAAGTCAGTTTGATCTCTTTTCATTTTTGATTATCTTAGAGATTTGTTGACTTCAATCAATATTACAAAATAGAAATATAAACTATTTAGCATTCAACTGTCTTCATTTGTAGTTTACCGTCATTGTCAACATTTTGTTTGTGTCGATTGACGCGTGATAAAAAACAGCTGATCGATTGATTTGTTTTGATTTTTGTTTACATAGAACAAGTAACAATTGACGTGCCTGGTTAAGTTCGCATATTTCAACTAAATTATGTAAATATTTGTGCGGCATTGCATTAAATAAAATGTTAAAACGGAACAGCAAAAATCTATGGGAAAATAGGAGTTATAAAGTGCTGCAAATGTGTGTAACAGGCAGAAGGAGACATTTCCGACTGTATAAAGTACGTATATTCTTGACCAGCATCAACAGCCGAGTCGATATAGCCATGACCGTCTGTCTGTCCGTCTGTATGAACGCGTCGATCTCAGAGACTATAAGAGCTAGAGACACCAAACTTGGCATGCAGGTTCCTGTATAACATACGCAGATCAAGTTTATTTCAAATTTCGGATTGTGTTACGCCCGTATCAGCTGGCAGATACAACAGTTTGACAAGCAGCTTACGAGTTAAGTGGACTGCTTGCTTGTGTTTCTGCTGAACTGCTTGAAATGCAAGTTGGGAGCAGGGAGTCTCGTAGTCGGGCACACTCGACTAAAGTATTCTTACTTGTTTTAAATAGGTTTCTATAAGACAGCTATATTACATGTGTACTGTGTGAACTGCAAGTAAGTTAAAAATTAAATTTAAATACTAATAGAGAGAAGTGTCCAGAGATTATGTCCCCGCTCGGGCGCCAAAAACAGCCGATAGTTATATAATTATAGAGATAAAAAAAATAAACAGCTCTAGTATATGTGTACTTAGCCAAATGTAAGTATACCAGATCAAGTTTAGTTCAAGTTTCGGATACATTTCCCCCCAGCTCAGCAGGCAGAAACTACAGTTTGACAGACACTGCACACGTTAAGTGTTGGGAGCAGGGAGTTTCGTTGTCGGGCACACTCGATTTGAGCATTCTTATATTTTGAAACAGCGTGCAAAATATTGAAGTAACTGTTAAATTTTACAATTAACCTTAAATTTTAAATTTAAAACAAACACGTTTAAAAAAAAAACTACTTTGTTACAATATTATTATTATAATACACTGGCGGGCATAAGTATTTTGACAAAAATATGATGAAAATGCACTCATAATTTTAACTTAATTCTAAGCTCATTTGAATTCGTTTTGAATGATGCAAAACTTTCGTTAATCCTTTAAATACTTGTTGAAATTTTAGATATTTTTGAGAAGGGTTTTTGACTTTTGATGCAAAAGGTTTCTCCAAACAATTCTAATAGTGACAGAAAAAATTTTTTTTCAAAAATCTCTTTGCTTCAATTTTTAATGATTTTTTGTATGGGATGATTTTAGAAAAATGTTGTATGAAAAGTAGGAAAAAGTAGCAAAATTATTTATTTATCAATTTTGAAAAAACATAAAAATTTATAAGAAGAGATTTTTAAACAAGTAAGAACGTTGTAGTCGGATGCACCCGACTGCGATATACTCTTTTTTTTCGCCTGTTTGCTGAGTCAGAAGTGTTCAGAAGTGGCAATTGAATTTTTATTTTTTCAAAAAAAATTAAAAATAGAGTATAAAAATCAAGTTATGAGTAAATTTTGATTACACTTTTGTCAAAATACTTATACCACCCATTGTATTTGTTGTTATTGTCTTGGGCTTGGTTTGGTTCAATAACCGTTGCGCGTAAATATTTTTTAAAGAGCCACGTCTAAAATATCAAGTGAAGAGTGGCGTTACGACGAACTTGTTGTCAAAAATAAAGCTACCACAAAATAGGCAGCTCTTTTATATATCTTTATATGCTAAATTTTATCGTTACATTTGCTTTTTGAACTTTGTACATTTTGACGCGCTGTGTTTTATCAAGACGGCAGATTCTAAAGAATTGTTGGCTCGAATAGCACAAAAACAGTTTCATATTGCTAAAGTAATCAAAAGGAAGTTGTGCAATTTCGCTGTGGACTTTGTTCATGCGGCTGACATTCAAAATTGTTTACAAAAAAAAAAAACGGACTATGCCTTTTTGTAAAAATCGAAAAAAAATGTTACGACCTGAAAACCATTGATTTGGGCACGACCTATGCCAATTTTGTTGCCAAGAGAAGCTAAAGTGCCAGAAATCACATATATATGTATATATATTTTCTACTCTTCTTTCTCGCTCTCTATTTCTCTTTCTCTGTCTGTGTCTCTGCCTCTTTTGTTGGCATTTTTCGCATATTATGCAATACGAGTTTGTTTGTCTAAAATTAATTTGTGTGCTATCTATAAGTAGACAAGCTATCTATGTGTATTTAAATGAGCAACAATCTTATGGCTGTATTTGTATCTGTATCTGTATAGATTCTGCCTTTTTTTGTGTTTGTTATTCTTATTATCAGTCTTTATTCTTTGGCTAACAAATCCAAAGAACCCAGAAAAAATGCTGCAAAAAAAAAAACAGAACTTGTTTTCTGTTTTTTGTTGAAATTCAAATGATTTGCTTTTGCGCTTTCGATTTTGAATATTAATATTTATGAAAGCAAAGAGTTTTGGTATTTCTTTTAGTTTATTTGCCAGTTTGGTTAGTATTATAATAAATCTATTTATAACAAATCGTGTTAAATAATTGCTGAATGCAAAGAAATAGTCTCAAAGGTCAGCTGAAATATGTTTACAAAAGTTATTTCTAGATGCTTTTGTATCAGGTATTTGTCAATTCGACCTCATAGAGTATATACACAGGCCTGTTCTGATACGGAATTGCTTGCTGTTCTGAAGTACTCAAAACGTCAAACGTTTACGTTTTATCAAGTTTTACGGAATGAAAAGTAATTGGCAGATAACACAATGAATTCAAAAAACATATTCTTAAACTCAATTTTCTTATACTCATGCAAAAGAATTAGTCAACTTATTCATTAGATTAAAGTCAAATAACATTTATATATGTACATATAAATAAATTAAAAAACGGTCTGTAAAACAGAAGCGAAAACTCTATTTCGAAAAAGAGAAAACGAAACTATTCGGAAATCAGAACAACAGTTCGTAAATCGTTCGGAATTCATTACTTTTTACTTTTCAAAAACGTACTGAATTCGAACCAGGCCTGATATTCTTGATCAGCATCAAAAGCCGGCTCGATCTAGCCATGTTTATCTGTCTGTCTGTTTCTAAGAGAACTCTATTCTTTTCGTTTTTAGCTTCTAGTTTTTCTAGACAGTTTACATGTTGGAAACGGAATGATCTATTTTAGGAAAAATTTGTTGACAAATGATATGAAAAACTTGTTTGCTTATTCAGAAATCTGAACCAAATGCAACAACTTCAAATTTCAAAATTCTTTACATTGTGTGCTCAAATTGCAAAATAAAGTTTTGTTTGAAAAACTTGAACTATGTTATTATTATTGATCCAATTGCAAAACATACACAAAATAACACATTCTCCATGGTCACTTCACAACGTAATCTTGTGCTACCAAAAACATTATTAAATAATTTCCATATGTTTTTATACTCTGTTTTCCAAAATGTAAAAAAAAGAGTATATTGGGTTTGTGAAATGCTTGTCTGTCCGTCCGCAGGTTTTTTCCACAGTTTTATGGGCCCCTTAGACTCTGCATCTAAGTTGTACAACTCTCGTGTTTTACTGTTACCAGAGCGTTCGTGTAGCGCGCTCGTACGCCTTCGTGCACCCTCGCACGCTGTCGATCGCCGTCGTGCGCGCATCAGTAAAACAAGAGGGCTGTACAACTTAGATACAGCGTCTAAGGCGCCCATTACGGGCCCATTAAAGCTAGAGCAACCAAACATACATAGTATACATGTTGGTATATACCATAGGCAGACAAAGTGTTAAGATCGGCCAGATCGGACCACTATAACATATAGCTGCCATAGGAACGATCGGTTGAAAATAAGCTTTTGTATGAAAAACTTTTTTGTTTTTCAAGATAACTCACTTTACCTAAGTTTAAGGAAAGTTTATAAGTGTATAAGTAGTCTTTACAAACATTTCATATATTAAACATACAGAAAACAGAGTATATCGCAGTCGGGGGAACCCGACTGCAACGTTCTTACTTGTTATTATTATTTTAATTTTCCTTTTTGTTACGTTTTTATTATTGTATTTTTTGAATGTTTATCAATGTCGAATATTAGTCTATTTAAGCTTTCCCGTTGACATTGGTGTCGGCTGCTTTTACAGTTAGCTCAGCTCATTATACAATTTATTTGTTACACATACTTTGCCTTTTGTCTTTTCATTGTCACAATTGTTACTACATTTGTTTGTTTCTTTTCTCATTTAATTGTAGGTAAATAAAACATCATCTTAAATACAATTGCAGTTTTGGAGAATGACATCGTCGTTTAAATGTTGCATCCATTTTGTTTGTTTTTTCCCGTTTTAGCTAACAAACCAGAAACCGCATTACGCATACGCAACGTTATCATCTATTGGAGTTGGCTAGAAACAAGAGCCCCGAAAGCACGAAGGACATTCAATTGAGAAAACCTGCTAGCTAACAACTCTCACACTCATCAGCTCTTTGTGTGTGTGTGCGCTTGTGTGCGTGTGTGTGTGCGTGTGTGCGTGAGCACGCTTTCCCTTTGTCTGTTCTCGCTCTGTTTTAGCCAATTGTCACTGTAAAATCAGCCAAGATGTTCATCGAAGATGATGCGCAGTAAGTACATACCCATTTGTTTGCTTTTCTTATAAGTATATATATAAGTATGTGTATGTATGTATGTATATGCCATGTATGTATGTATGTATATGCCATGTGCTAATTACGCAATTTCATTCAACTTTGATTTCTGTATGTTTATCGGTGATGGAAGATCTGCATTGTAGCTTTGTGATAACTTCAGTCATTTACTATGTTTATGCCATGAAATTCATGTTTTCGGTTTTAAAATTAAGTGCAGAAATCTCACCCAAACTAATTTTAAAAGCACGGACTTAAGTTGACTGCGGTGTTACCATATGAAATGACGCATAACTTTTAATTCGTGACTTATTAATATGAAAATGTTTATGCCCTGAAATTCATGTTTTTGGTTTTCTTTTTCTAAAATTTAAATACGTTTCTTTTTAAGCATACATGATAAATTAACAAAATGAAGTGCAGAAATATCACTCAAACTAATTTTAAAAGCACGGACTTGAGTTGACTGCGGTTTTGCCATATCATGAAATGACGTATAACTTTAAATTGATGACTTATTAATATGAACATCTAAGAATTTTATAAATTTACAAAATTAATTGCATTAAAAATACCCAAGTTGAATATGCCTGAACAAATCAATAAATTACTCTCATTTCATAATCAGTTTTGAAATTTAATTAAGATTCAGAATATTATGTTCATACACGCATTTCTGAGTTCATTTCATGAATTGATTTTCAAAAATGCTTAATAAAATATGTTTCATATTTAAATTCTGGCATTTTAGGTGTTTTATATAAACTGCAAAATAAAATTTTACTCACCTTAAAACAATGCAGGTAAACTAAACCTTTTGATTGAGCGTTTTCTTATAAAAATATAACATAATATATCGTATATACATACTAAGTTACAGCTAGATGATAATATTATATATATATGTGCGAAATATCGATAAATTAGCGATTGACAGAATATCTTCACAGATTTTTTTGGTTCAAACTTAGCCAAATCCAATGCTATTTCGATTTTCAATAAGATTGAAAATCAAGTTATTATTCCCTTGCAGAGGGTATTATTATTTTGTTACGAAATGTGTAACGTACGTAAGAGACGTCTCAGAAAAAAATATTTTGTATACTCGTGATCAGCATCAACAGCCGAGTCATGTCCGTCATGTCCGTCTGTCCGTCTGTTTATATGCGTTTTTCAAGACTTTGGTCCAGAGCTATCTTGCTAAAACTTGGAACAGATGCTTCTTCTTTCTGCAGGTAGTACCTATAATTCAATTGGCTAGATCAGACCACCATAACATAAAGCTGCTATAGGAACGATCGGTTGAAAAGTTTGTTTTTGTATGAAAAACTTTTTTGTTTTTTAAGATAACTCAACCAAATTCACTAAACCTAAATTTGAAGACAGTTTATATATATCTTATATAGCTGCCATAGCTGCGATCAATTGAAAATAAGTTTCTGTATGAGAAACTTTTGTGTTTTTTAAAATATCCCAACCAAACTCATTATATCTAAATTAAAGTACACTCTACACATGTTGACCAAATTTTGTCAAAATCGGATCACCAACAATCAGTTGAAAATAAGTTTTCTCGTGCCAATCTTTTCTGCAAGGGTATATATCTTCGGCCCGCCGAAGATAACATTTTTTTCTTGGTTTTCAAATGGGCTAGAAATCTCAAATTGTCAGAAATATGAAAAAGTGAATGGAAAGCCAATTAATTTTTGACAAACTAAAAGATAAAAATGCTTTAGTTAATTAAAACATTTCACGTGATGTTTTTATCATTCACAGAAATAAGATATATATAAATCTAGGTGTAGATATAGATATAGATTAGCAATCCATTTTTGGAAAAATAAAATTCAGATACGCTGTCAAAAATGAGAAATTAATTTTTACCAAACTAAAAGATAGTTATGTTTTCTTTTTTATAATTTATATACAATTGACGTAATATATTTTTGATTCAGAGAAATAAGATATATATATATATAAATATATAGATAGCGATTAACATTATTATTTTATTTGATATTTAAACCATTTCAAATGGATAAGGATAAAAAAAAGAAAAAAAAAACACAATTGACGTAATATATTTTTCATTCACTGAAATAAGATATTTAAATATATGTATAAATAAAGATAGTGATTAGCATTCACTTTTTAGTTCATTTAATTTTTTGATTAGGTGTGTTCTTTTTTTTTATTTTTGTAAAGTGATTAATACTTATTTATCAGTTGATGTGATATTAATGCATGCTCAATCATCCACCGTGAAATGAACAACAACAACAACAAGCTGCAATCTGTGTCGGTCCAACGCCCACAGTAAAGCCCTCCCCGCCGTTGTCAATAGCTATACTGATTACCCCGCATAAAGTGGAGAGAGAGAGAGAGAGAGAGAGAGAGAGACGGGGGAGAGACGGGGGAGCAGAATAAATCATAATTCTCAGTTGTATATGTTAAGTTCAGGGACGTGACGTCGCTTCGATTTTGCTGCTTATCACGGAAACGCGCCTTATCAAGCATTTTATAGTATGCACTTAAAATATTTGAGCACTGATTGCAAATATGCGAATATGTCGAAACTAAATGTTTCTCAAATTGCACACGCTGTAAAGCTGCTGCTTTCAGACATCGCATACGCATTTGAAATTCTGTAAAATTGTTTTTTTGTACTTTGAGTCTATAGTTGAAGCCTTCAAACTTTAAATATATTTTATTCGCTTAACGCTATTGATAACACGGCCTGCAATGTGTCAGGCAAAGGTTGTTAATTGAGTTCATATGCAGGCGCTGATTAGCATTTGGCACATGCAAACAAAGCAACAGTTTTTCTTTACTATCTCTGCATTTGAAGCGCCGTTAATTGGCATCAGGTGTGCCGCATGACGTCCTCTGAGAGCAGTTAGCACAGATAAGATCTCTATAAACGCATTTGTATTAACGTTGACGTGGTATACGTCGTGGTATATGACGGCAGTAAAGACAATTCTCAATTCCAAAAATTCAAATATGCTAAAAATTAATGAATAGCTAAATAGTATACAAGAAATTTATCGATAGGTTCTACACATTTTCTGGACCCATCAACTTTTTGATGCGGTGCTGCCAACATAGCTGATGTAGAGTTGCCACCCAAAAAGGGAGTCATAAAGTACTGCAAATGTATATAACAGGCAGAAGGAGACATTTCCGAATATATAAACTATATATATATTCTTGATCAGCATCAACAGCCGAGTCGATATAGCCATGTCCGTCTGTCTGTCTGTCCTTCTGTCTGTCTGTCCGTATGAACGCACTGATCTTAGAGACTATAAGAGCTAAAAAACACCAAACTTGGCATGCAGGTTCCTGTATACCATACGCAGATCCAGTTTATTTCAAATTTCGGATGCACCCACTGCGCACCCCCGCAAATCGAAAAAAAACTCCAACAGCCACAATTTTATAGATAAAGCTTTGATTTTTTGTACACATGTTCATTTTATCAATGTTGATCAGCTGTGTAAATTTCTTTACGATCGGATTAAAAACACTAAAGTTATGGAAGAATCTATTTTCCCCGTCTCAGCTGAGTGCGCTACTTGCTTATGTTGTCGCTGAACTACTTAAAATGCAAGTTGGGAGCAGGGAGTCTCGTAATCGGGCACACTAGTCTAGAGCATTCTAACTTGTTTTAACGACAAATACAGAACAATCCACATAACAAAGTTGACATATTAGGCCTAAAAACAATACATTCCTATTAAACAATACATGCTGATTCAGTATTTCTAGTATTTCTTGCATTTTAATCTAGTATTTCGTAATTTGTAATCAGCTAAGCTTACTTTTCAGTTAGATTTGCGCATCATAAATTACAATTCTTGTTATCTAGAGTGTGTTTTGACAAATTATGATTATAGTTAATTTGTATTTATGACACATTGAGTAATATTTTTATGTATAGTCTGCACCCTTGGACCTACTTATAAAGACACCTGTTGAGTCAAAAGCCAACTTCCAAAGTAAAGCAGTCCAAACGTCATAGACTTTATTTTTCAATTAGTAACGGAATCGGTAACACTTGCTACCACTAAATGACAAGGGGATGGGGGGAAAAGACTGTGCTAACAATCTACGCGACGTAGCTGATAAAAAACAAAAGCACAAAATACTTTCCAATGTTATCGCTTTGTGAGTCGAGTCTATTGTGCCTAAGCAGCTAACTGAGCGCTACAGTCAACCCTTTTCCAGTGTTATTTTTTTGTTGGACATGAAAGATTTCCCAACTTAGAAATCAGTTGTATTTCAACCGGCGACGACGTTAGAACGCATTAGTCTGTTTCTCTCTCTCGGTTCTATCTTTTAGCACAAGTAATACTACGTTTACGTATATAGACAAAACATATACTGCATTTAAATTAAGCATATCAAAAGCTGCAACTAATTCAATTTTCTCGTTTTTTTTTTCCCATCTAAACTTTTTTAACTAACAGAATGGACAGCTTTTGGGTGCAAAGTGCACTGGGCGCCATCAAGGCAATTGCATTTGTCTATGATATTATAACGCTGCCGGTTTACTTAGTACTACAGGCGCCATGGAAACGTCGACAGGATTCGCGGCGTGTCAAGGTAAGTTAATTACTTTAATAGATTCAAAAACTAGACAGAAAGGATTCATTAAAAGGATACATACACCTTTTATTAGTTAGGCATTGCATGTGTCTACTATATATGTATAATCGTTGCTAAATACATATGTTTATACGATTTTATTTAACAAATTGCACAGCTTCAGCTTGTCATTTTCGCTTGTCACGCAAAGTTTTTACTATTCTCAACTTTAACTCGCTGTCGCTGTCTATTTTTATATTTCATTATCTTTTTTTTTACCTTCTTTTGAATTATTGCGTGTTTCACTATCTATTCTTTTCATACTCTTTTTTTAATTTTTTGAAAAAATAAAAATAAAAAGGTCTGTATTGGGTTTGTGAAATCTGCGTCTGTCCGTCCGTTCGTGTCCGTCCGTCTGTCTGTATGAACGCAGTTTTTTTCGACAGTTTTGAAGCTAGAGCAACCAACTTGGTATAAATGTTGGTATATACCATAGGCAGACAAAGTGTCAGGATCTCCCCCCCACCCCTTGCCACTTAAACGGAAAGAACTGTGTCTTCCACAGTTTTACAGCTAGAGTAACCAAATTTGACACAAGGGCTACTAATCACTTCCTTGATTAATCTGACTAAAAAAATTTGGCCACGCCCACCCCCGCCCCAACAAATGAGCAAAATTTGTAACTCCCACACCCCTTTAGCTAGAATCTCCAAATTTTGCAGGTTGAATTCTGTTGCCCTATAAATTAGATTGGACAAATATATTTTTGACACGCCCACGCCCGCCCTTGCAATCAAGCAATGTTTGTTTCTCTCAAACCTGTAGAACGGGCCCAACAAAATTTATATTGATGACAAAACTGGAATGATTTTTCCGTGCTCACTGCTGACGCCGCAAAGATTCTAAAAAAACAGTACATCGCAGTCGGGTGTATCCGACTGCAACATTCTTGTTTATTTTTATAGCCTGTGACCATAAAATGGTATAAAGCTTGCTAAGCTAGAAAGTGACAGCTCCGACATTTTAAAGTTTATATAAGCTCTCGATTCAGTCTAGACATCCTTTATCCTATCACTAAAGAGAAGCTATAGAACAAAAATGCATATGTGAATTCTTGAATACCAAATAATATTGTTTTTCTCAAAAGTGTATCAATCAACTTGAGTTGTTGCATGTTTTCGATATATATCTGTATCGATTGGTTAACAATTCAAGAACAAAAAACTTGAGAAATGCAGTGAAACATGCTTAAATTTTGTTGAAAGTATTTCCTTTATTTGTTTTTAAACAAATTATGTTTTGCAATAATATTTATAGCTCATCGCATGCGAGTTTACATTAACATTGTTAGCTGTTGACACAAACAACAAACATTTTATTTTTAACAACTGTTATTGAGCCCATATCTAAGCCATGATAAGAATCCAAACAATCTGTTGTAAAATTTGAAAAAAACCCGAAAAGCGATAAAAAAAATGCAACGTTCTATAAATTTTATAGCAACTCGAGTTGTAAATATTCAATGAAATTCAACTAGAACTTGTGTGCCATTATAAAAGAATTTCGAAAGTACTCGACTTAGTTATACGCTGTGAAGAGACATACTGAATTTTGTTTAAACCGTTTAAAATGTCTTGAGGGTATACAAAATTGCACTTTTGTTATAGTATATATGCTATATATAGCTAATTGATATTTTTAAACTCGTCCTCCCAACTCACAGGCCATGCCCATAAGCAAGAAATTGTCGTTCGATGAGTCCTCCAAATATGCGCCGGATGACATTGAGGTTTTAATTTCGTTATGTGTTTTTATTACTTACAAATTGATTATTATAACATTTTGATGGAACCCCGTCCACAAAAGCACACTTAACACTTATCACCTAACACCCCCTTCACTTGGTGTTCCTTTTTATGTATTTTGAATGCTAGCTCATTTGAGTTGGTATTTGTCACAAAAGCAATTTGCAAACCTTAATTCCAAACACCCAGAACTCACATGCATTTGGTATTTCACTTAAAAGGCTACTTTTGTTTGGGACTAACTTGAATACTGTTTTAAATTGTTACTTAATCTTTTGTTTATTGCAGGCAAAGATCATAAAAACCGAAGACAGTGAGCTGACGTATCGTACCACGGAGCCGCCGCGAGATGTGCATGTAAAAATGCTACAGGAGAACATCGATACGTTGGAGAAGGTGTTCAACTATGTGGCCAAGACACACTCGACCAAACGTTGTCTGGGCACACGTCAGATACTCAGCGAGGAGGATGAAATGCAGCCGAACGGACGTGTCTTTAAAAAGTACAACATGGGCGACTACAAGTGGAAGAATTTCATTGAGGCGGAGCGTATGGCGGCCAGTTTTGGACGTGGTCTTCGTGAACTTGGCCAGGCGCCACGGGAGAACATTGTGATCTTTGCTGAAACGCGCGCCGAGTGGATGATTGCCGCTCATGGTTGCTTCAAACAGGCCATGCCCATTGTCACCGTCTATGCCACGCTTGGGGATGATGGTGTTGCCCACTGTACGTCTATAATGAAATCGAATATTATTAATTCACTTTACTAATTAGTTTGTAATTTCATTTGTAGGCATCAGCGAAACGGAAGTTACCACTGTCATCACCTCGCACGACCTGTTACCCAAGTTTAAATCACTGCTGGCCAACTGTCCAAATGTAAACACCATTATTTATATGGAGGATCAGCTGCACAAGACCGAAACGACAGGATTCAAGGAGGGTGTCAAAATACTGCCATTTGCACAAGTTGTTAAAATTGGAAATGACAGTAAATTTGGTATGTTTGAATGATACTGTTTAGAGGGCAACTTAATAATTGTATATTCGATATTCACAGAGAACGTGCCACCAAAGGGCGAAGACAATGCCATCATCATGTACACTTCCGGCTCAACGGGCACACCAAAGGGCGTTCTTCTCTCCCACAAGAATTGCATTGCAACAATGAAGGGCTTCTGCGACATGGTTAGCATTTATCCAGAAGATGTGCTGATCGGCTTTTTGCCACTGGCGCATGTTTTCGAACTGGTTGCGGAGAGTGTTTGCCTAATGACGGGCGTTTCCATTGGCTACTCGACGCCGCTGACGCTGATCGATACAAGCAGCAAGATCAAGCGTGGCTGCAAGGGCGATGCCTCAGTGCTAAAGCCAACATGCATGACATCAGTGCCGCTGATACTCGATCGCATCTCCAAGGGCATCAACGACAAGGTTAACTCTGGCTCGGCATTCAGAAAGGCGCTCTTTAAATTCCTTTATCAGTACAAAGTCAAGTGGATACAGCGCGGCTATAAGACGCCATTGATTGACAAGTATGAATTTGTTTTATATGTGCTTAAACTATATCTAATGGCTTACTCTTTCTGGCAGACTGGTCTTCAAGAAGGTGGCCAAGCTTATGGGCGGCAAGGTGCGCATCATTATGTCCGGTGGTGCACCGCTTTCGGCCGACACACACGAGCAGATCAAGACGTGCCTCTGCGTGGATCTGATACAAGGATATGGCCTGACTGAAACCTCATCTGGCGCCACTGTGATGGACTGTAAGTGTTCTAATCAAACTCATGAAGTTCGATAATGCTTTAATGATCAATCAATTGACTTACAGATCGTGACATGACCTTTGGACGCACTGGCGGACCCTTGACCGTTTGTGACATTCGGCTGGTTAATTGGGAGGAGGGCAACTATCGTGTGACCAACAAACCCTATCCACAGGGCGAGGTGCTCATTGGTGGTGATTGTGTATCACAGGGCTATTACAAGCTGCCCGGCAAGACCCGTGAGGACTTTTTTGAGGAAGACGGACGCCGTTGGTTCAAAACCGGCGACATTGGAGAAGTGCAAACCGATGGCGTACTTAAGATTATTGGTGTGTGCTTAACAGTTCTTAGTAAGAAGTGCCCTTCTTAATGTTCTTCTCTTATGCGTAACAGATCGCAAGAAGGATCTGGTGAAGCTACAAGCTGGTGAATATGTATCCTTGGGCAAGGTTGAATCGGAGCTAAAGACATGCGGTATTATTGAGAACATTTGCGTATATGGTGACCCAACAAAGCAATTCACTGTCGCGCTGGTCGTGCCAAATCAGAAACATCTCGAGGAGTTGGCCGAACGCAATGGACTGTTTAACAAAACCTTTGAAGAGCTGTGCTCATCGCCCATCATGGAGAAGGCCATACTCAAGGAAATTAGTGATCATTCGCGGAAATGTAAGTTGTTTAATTACAAAATTGGTTTGAAATAAATCTAAAAATTTAAATATATATATTTTTTCGCAGGTAAATTACAAAAGCACGAGGTTCCTGCAGCCATAACGCTGTGCAAGGAAGTTTGGTCGCCAGATATGGGTCTTGTGACGGCTGCATTTAAGCTGAAGCGCAAGGATATACAGGACAAATATCAGCACGACATTAATCGCATGTACGCATCATGAAAATCAATGTACTAATGCAACAAACAGTACAAGCAGCAGCAGAAGCAGATGAAGCAGCAGCAGAAGCAGTTAAAGCAGCAGCAGAAGCAGATGAAGCAGCGGCAGCAGAAGCAGCAGCATGTAGCTCATAGTGTACTAAATATAGCAATTGTTTTAGTAAAGCTCAGACACAAAGCATGAATTATTTAAAACCAAACTAGCGCTTAAGTACTAAAAGATCTATAAAGCATATAGAAATCAAACAGACTTTTGCCTGTGTAAAGAAAGGGAAAGTGTTTTTATTTGAGTATTTGTGCACTTTTTTTTATTTATCTGTTATGTAATTAAAGAAAATGTATACAATTTTTTTTTAGAAATATGTGCAGCTTGGTTTGGTTAACTGTTTTGTATCCCATGCTGTTTGATGATGATTATGATAATGATAACGATAACGATTGAATGATAATGATAATGAAGTTAACACGGTTAAACGCTTGATGTACAGTTTTTCTTTCTCAGTTCTTAGTACATTTTTATTGAGGCAAGCGAACATTGCGTAAAACAATACATATTTTTATAAAACACACACAACAATAAATTAAGCTTAAGTGGTTGCCTAATTATTATGTACATACTATACATAAATATATGTATACACAAACGCCTATTTATATATATATCAAAATCTAATATATGTATATATATTATTAGATACATATATAGCATACTTCTACTAAACTAAGTTAATTATATATACGGCATATATTGAAGTAATGAATTGTAGCAAACATAAAGCAAAAACAAAAAACGACATGTTCTGAATTAAAAACATTGCGAAATGCAACAAAAAAGTTATTTAAATTCTTGACTTATACTGGGACACAAATCCAAAACAAAAACAAAAAATATGAAAACATATGGACCCTCCATACACAAAAACTTATACACCAAGAAACATGCGAAATTGTTTTAATATATTATATAATTATATTTTAGAACAATTTAATTAAAGCAACAACACAACACAAATAAACTTTACAAATCAATTACAAGTCGGATAAATTCAAAATGCAGCAAATGAAAGACTTAGTACTAAAGAAATATTATGATGGAAAAACTTAAAAAAAGAAAAAACGAAAACGAAAACAAAAACAAAAAAAAAGGCCAAATAAAAATGCCTAAAGTTATAAGATTTTATAACTTTTGTTTAGATGTGCAAATAGTTTTGATTACAATTTAGTCATATTTTTAGTTAAATATATCTATATCTTCTAGCAATTTATAAAATAAAAAACGATGCGTTTTTAAAAAGTGAGCAAAAAGTAATATGTATTTGATAAATGCTAGTTAATGAAGGTAAACATTTTAAAAATATCAAAATTCATTTTGTGTACTATATATAAAAAGAAATACTACATATAATGCATATTTTACATAGTTATTCATAATTATTATATAGAAATGAGTTACGAGCAAAACAAAACTATTACACAAAAACAAAAGTCGTACATTAAGTTAATTATTGCATTATTGTACATTATTTGAGTGTATAAATTATGAGATAAATAAATATTGAAATTTTTGAATAATTTTGTGCACTTTATTTTCGTTTTCTCGGATTTTCAAAATTTTAAAAATAAAACTTGATGTTTTGAATTTGCTTTTGCCGATAAAAGCTATTTGCCCCAGTGTGCAACAGCTGTCAGGATGGCCGAGTGGTCTAAGGCGCTGCGTTCAGGTCGCAGTCTACTCTGTAGGCGTGGGTTCGAATCCCACTTCTGACAAATATTTTTTTTAGTTTTGCATGCGCTCTTCAAAAGGTATATATGTATATATCTCCGAAATAACTGCGTTGATATACCAAGCTTTGAGTATCACTGCAATAAATAGTTTTTATTGCTTGAAAATCGAATTTTTGCATAAGTTTGCATTAAGTTTTAAAAAATCGAATTCCAGTATCATATAGCTTTTTAGAATGTTTGAAAATTTTTTTTTCTAAATTTAGCTAAATTTCATTACTTTTGAAGGAATTATCAATGCTGATAAAGATGAACGATTGAAGTGAAGTCGATAGTTGCGTAGCTACACATAGGTCTGAAATTTCAGTTTTCAACAGTTTGATGTGTTGTTTTCAAACAACAACGTTATATTTATTATATCAGACTTGATCATAATCTTTGCTGATCTAATCTTTCATGTTTGATACCGTATAGTTTAGTTTTTTTACTTATAGAATCTTCTATGCAGAATCCAAGCAAGTACGAATAATTGTAGAGTATTTTACACAAACAAACATTTGTCATTTCAAATTAGTTTCTGCACATTGTTTGCCAAAAAACTAAGTGAATAAAGCAGTGGCTCAGTAGGGTATTCACTGTAGACGCAGAGATTAAGCCGCTGTCGCTGCTTGTGTGCGTGTTTTTCTGCATTTTTAAGGCATTAAAAATTGTTAATGTTTTGCTCAACGGTCGCTTAAGCACCCAGACGCCATATATTACAGCGTGTGTCAGTGCCAGTGCCAGAGTTGGTGGCAACATAGCAGCAGAGGTAGTAGCTGCCAGTAGAAAAGAACGTTGCATACCTTGGGGCACGCAGACTCACCTGAAGTGTGCTACTTGGCAACGATGTCCTTTAACGTCCACCTAGCGTCCACTAATGCAACAAATAAATCATACAAAAAAAAAAAAAGAAGAAATATGTGACTGAAGGTGGCTTGGACCAAGCATCCTTGGAGGTAGACATTTTTTGGTCCTATTATGTCCAAAGTTGAGTACAGTTGCACTAATGCTGTGATAACGTTTACGTCAAATCTGGCAGCAGATACGTGTATACGAATAACTGTGTATATAAAGCTGCTTTTTGCATTCACAGCACAACAAAAATCGTAGGAGTTTAAAAATTATAATATTTCACTCAGAAAGGGTTGAAAATTGTTGGAAAACTGTTGTACTATATAACATTTTATATATACTTATCTAAACGGCTTGAAAATTATTCTTACAAATTTAAAATAAAAATTTTCACAAATAATTCGAAAAAACTGTACGTCCTTACATACATACAACTATTCAAGTCCAGTTTCACAAACACTGGTCGACTTATTTCAAATTTCAAATTTATTATTACTTCAGATATTGTTGCATCTTATTTTATTTTAAGTGAACTTTTGATAAGTATTTATTATTTATATTTATACATTTCCTGCACTTTACTCATAATGTGCAGGATAACATAGTCATAAATAGTTAAAGTGCAGGATATTATAGTCATAAATAGTTAAACAATAAATTGACATTAAAAAAACGCCGTACTCAGTCTAAACACAGACACAGACAAGTTGAATATGTTGTACATACATACATATACATATATTGATTACTGCAGTCGCACTTATAAAATTAATAGTCTAAGAAAGTCTCACACACACAAGGATATGTAATACGAATATGAGTGCTATGAATGAAATACATACTACAAATTCCATTGCTTATAAGTACGTTACGCTCAATGAATCTTGAATGACAGTCAGTTGGAGTCGAGTGTTTTGTGGTATAGATTCAGGGATATTTAATAGAAATGGGTCAACGAACGCATTAGTGTTCAGACACTGGAAATATCAAATAAGCTGGAAAAAGTATTTTATGTACACAATCTATCGCATAACTCATTATAATTGCAACGAATACAAAAAATTTCATATGTGCTGGTCATCAATAAATTCTAATAAAATAAGTAGTAGCAATAAATTTTAGCTAAATCTAATAAAATTTATCTAGTTGAGAGTCATATCCTGCAGCTAATCGAAGGCTCCTTAATTTATCAAACATTCGAATAGAATGCTACACAAACTAAATTACAAACTAATTTGATTTGCGCATATAGGATATATGTATAAGCAATTTCATCGATAAGATCGATAAGAACTGACTATCGATAAGTCAATATCGATTATTTTAGCTAGGCATTTTTAAAATTCTTTTCGAAATAGGGCAGCTTGCTTAGACTTATGTATTAGAGATCTAGCTAGCGACACAATATCAAGTGCCCGGGTAGCTCAGTCGGTAGAGCATTGGACTTTTAATCCAAGGGTCCAGGGTTCAAGTCCCTGCTCGGGCGAACATTTCTTTTTTTTCTTATTCAATATAACTAAACTTTTGTTTATAGTAATTTAATTTTATGAAACTAAAAACTATTGCTTGGAATGTAAACTTGATCAACTTATTTTGATAATCGTTATTTTCGATATTTTTCAACCCTTGCAGATATTATTTTGGTTTTTTGAGAAAGAGACATTTACCAAGTACATTATGACGATAAACTGTGTCTGTTCCGATTTCTTTCCATTGAAGAGGGATTATGTATTGTATATACATTTTTGATCAGTGTAAACAGCCGAGTCGAACCGTATCTCTGTCCGTTTTTCTATTGCTATGAAAACTTGTCTCCCAGTTCTTACGCATATGTTATGCTTAATATTGCTGCAGGCACTTCAAATGTATATCATTAAAATGATGATAAACTCTTTGCTCCAATTGAAATAAAATAGAATTTAATTTGGCAACTTGAAATGCCAAAAGCAGTCGCATGTAAGCCAACACACACATGCACACATACGCAGCAATAGACAATGATACACAAATGTGTATGTTCAATGTTCAATGTCAACGAACTAAACAGAAATAGGAAAAAGTTGTTAGTGCCTGTGGCCAAGTAGCAATAAAATGTGAAGAGGGGCGGAGGTTGGGGGTTAACTTTGAAGCCATAGTCGAAAGCGAAAACTTTCACTTTGAAGGACACGTAGATGCCGCATTACAGATACTCACACAGACTGATAGATAGACAGATGGACAGACAGACAGACGGACAGGCAGGCAGGCAGGCAGAGAGAGAAAAGAGCGAAACACAGGACAGGTTGTCAATCTCGGGGACAGTTCGTTCGCTATTTGCAGCTCGGTGAAGCGCAAAGCGGAAATCAGACGCCATATCAGGCGGATATGCTTGACAAGACCGGACGGAAATGAAACGTAAGTGAACATTACAAAAACAACAAGCAGCCGAACATAAAATTAAATGTTTGCAAACGGCAACAACACTGTGCTTCGACATTGACACAACGTTGGCGATATTGGAACTGCGATATATGGTTGGGTATTGGGATTAATAAACGGGCTTATAATCTAGCTGGAAATTCTGAATTTAACTGTACAGCATAATCTATTTGACCAAAAATTTATTTTAATTTTTCTCTTTAACATTAAAAACTACTATATATAAATTCAGAGTTGTTTTAAGAGTAAAAAATTACTATTTATATAGGAAAACGGAAACAATTGGCGGAATTTCCTCTACGATGCCATCTTTTAAGGCATCAATTATCCATAACATACATGGTTAACAATCGGATATTACCATCGATTGTTTTTGACCATTTAATAGTTTTCACTTCCTGTTCAATATTGTAAGCTAGGCCTTATGCGAAATCATTCCTAATAAATCTGCGTACTATATGTCAAAGACTGAAAATTTAGATGTTAATTTCCCTATATCGATAGTATCGATGATACAAATGATCGAAATAAAGCACTTATAACTGTTCAAGTAAATATTGCACATACGGCATTCGGAAACTTTATCAGCGTAAAAAGAAAAAGTCAACAAAACGACAACAACAACGACAATGCAAAGAACCAATAAAATGCATCATTTTACTGTTTTTGTTGTTCAACATTGCTCTGAACTGCTCTAAATAGACATGTACTTGCACTCGAGCTCGTTTTGTAGTCCGGCCCAACCCCCGTCCCAGGCAAGTCACTCAGCAAAACATGAAATCGATTTCGAATTTGCAGTAAAAATGCAAATGCAGAAACAGACAAAAACAACAAGAACATTAAGCAGAGTGAGAAAAGCAAAGCTTCAACTTAACTACAATGTGCTTGTCAAGTGTATCAAAATAAATACACATATAGATACATTAGATGCAGCTACAGATACAGCTATATACACATAGATACAATATAAATGTTGCAGATTTATGTGAGTATGCTGCTTAAACTTGTGTGTCTCTCAATCAACTTTCAATCAAGCTTTACTTCAAATTTGACATATTTCATTTTTTATTCAGCTTAATTGAGTTTTGAGTTTTACAGGGATTGCAATTAAAATATGAAATATATATATATATATTCCAAGTTGAGAAGTATTATTATCAGTAATTGTAGAATAAATTGATTTCTAATAAACAAATGTTATTCAAATATAGTGTAGTAATGATAATGTATAAGTCTAGTCAATAATTTTTAAAATTTGTAGAATCGTGAGATATAAATTTATCCATATATATATATGATTACATTCAAACTAAAAAAATTCCCACATTCATAGTTTTAAAGATATGCCTTTGATTTTTGTAACACATATATGTTGTATCAGTATTGATCAGCTGTTTAAATCTCATCACGATCGGATAAATAACATCAAAGTTATGAAAGAATCTATTACCCCCTTCTCAGCAGGCAGAAGCAACAGTTTGACAAGCACTGGACAAGCTAAGTGCGCTGCTTACGTTGTCGCTGAACTGCTTGAAGTGCAAGTTGGAAGCAGGGAGTCTCGTAGTCAGGCATACTCGACTAGAGCATTCTTACTTTTTCCTGTTACATTTAATTATAATATGTAATTCATTATTAAATATTTTATAAATCGATTTCTATCAATTGAAAAGCGTTCTCTTTGTGAGCACAAAAGAGTTGCTTACTATATAGATTATATTACGCATCTTCAATAAATATATACAATATACATTAGTACAATTGTGTTACGCTTTCATTCAGATACATGTACAGTGTATGAATAGTATTCAATTTTAAAGATTCGTTGTGAATTCAACTTTAGTTGTTCAAATGATTTAACCAAACAAAAGCGCAACCAATTCTTTTTGCATCGTATTGCATATTGTAACTATATATACTTTATACATATAATATACTATATAGTTATGCACATACGCATGTCTATATGCAAATTGAAGCAAAGTTTTTCTGGTTGCTGCCTCTTCGAAAGCTAACTGCACAGCTTAACACGATTTCTTTACGCCATGTTGCACATTTTGCGAGTGTTGCCAAGTTCAAATGCCTGTGAAAATGCAAGCGAAGCTGCGGGGCGCGAAAAAGGGAGCTGGCAACAACAATTTGATAAAAACAAAAAACACAGTAAGGTTATCGAAAGTGCAGCGGCAACAAAATGCGGCACGTGTTGCAAAAGCGCACTCGAAAAACTTTTGTATTTTATGCACAACAATTTTAGAGACTATACTAAAACAGGCTAATCGAAAACTAGCTGGCCAAGGACATTTTACAAGAATATATAGAAAACACAGTAGGAATTTGTTGTTCAACTTATCTATATGTATTACTATCCTATAACTTAATATAGATAGTCGTTAGCCAAGTCAAGTGAATTAAAACAGTTCCACATAGCGTACTCCCAAGAATGGTTCAAGTGCCTGAAGTCGAGTTGCCATGCCAAGAACCTCCACGGCAAGCGGATGTTTCCGATTGGTCAGTACAAGCGTCACATTGAAATGCACCTTGCGAGATATCCTGCGAGCTAATCCTTGCTTGGAGCGGATCATTCTGAAACAGTTGGTTGATGTTATTGGAAAATGTGTTCATCTAGCAAACTTTTACTCACCTTAGCCTTAAAATAGAATACAACTAAAGATGCTTCTAAGAAATAACTCCAAGCAGTTCCAACACGTACTATCTTGAGATTATTGAAAAAACGTTTTGAAGGTTTCTCAAACAATCATTAAAAAGCTTACTACGTTTTAACCCTTTCGGGACTACTGGGAGGTTTCTCAAACAATTATTAAAAAGCTTACTACGTTTTAATCCTTTCGGGACTACTGGATTAATATGATTAGAAATACTAATTGGGAATATATATCCCAGAAAAAAGGACGATTTCAGGATTTTCCAGAATGCAATACATTTTGTTTTTATCACCATTCAGAATATGTTTTATTATTTTTTGCTACTAACTTTGATTTTAAAATAAAACTCCGTCCGGTTATCATTTAAGCTTCTCGGATTTGATCGAATCGTTTTACTATAATAATACGTTCAAAAATTTTTGTTTATCAAGATATTTTCAGATTTTCATATATGTTGACCAAATTTATTTAAAACTGGACTACTGTATCTTGGAAAAAATGACAAACACTTTTTTGTTTTTACATAAATTAATAAGAAACATAACACTTATATTTTATTAAATTTTTCCAAATAAGATCAAAACAAGATATCTGTATCTTATAGTCGGTGAAGGAAATCTCTGTCAAATGTTAAGTTTCTGAATGAAAAACTTTTAGGCAATTATATATATCATCGGTGTTAAAACTAAAACATGCTTTAGTCAAATGTGCTTGAAAAAAAGTTGAGTTTTAGTCTTTCATTGAAAAATTTGAAAGGATTTCATTAAAGTCAAATAGTTTAATCTAAAACAAAGCTCTGTTCCAGATAAACCACTTCTCCAGCTGAAATTGAAGAAACATCGCAATTGTTACCACTCTGCAACAGATAAAGATAGCTGATTGTAACGGTTAAATTGGGACAGCTACACTGCGCAGGCGCTGAGAGAGAAACAGGTAGGAGAAAGAGAGAGAGAGCAATGCGAATTCACACTCGCATTTTGGTTCTCTCTCAAAAGCTTTTTGGAACACATCATCTAAGGTAAGCCTTCAGTTAAATCAAAACATTTGTAGTTGCGTTTTGTAATGTTTTGAATTTGGCATTGTGCTCCCCTCTGCTCTGCTTTTCCCCTCGTCCACACAAAGTAGGCCGCATTCATTGTTGTTATTTGTAAATTTCCCCTTGCGAACACGCGCTCAATTTGATTGAATTGTTATTGTTATTTGACTGTAGTTGTATTTTGGCTTCTTCGTTTTATTTTCAGCTCATATTCGTATTTTTTGCGGCCACTATTTTGGCCATTTTGCCAAGTGCACATTTAGGCCAAATAGTAGCAAATTTCTTTGTCAATATGTGTGTGCTGTATATGTGTGTGTGTGTGTGTATGTGTGTGTATTTGGGGCTATGTCAGTTCCATTGACTTGAATAAATAACGAGCACTACGTGAGTTGATTTTCGAGACTTGGACTTGTTTGTCTTCTGAACGTGGCTGCCTAAAAAGATTTGTAAGTGTGACGGTATTTATACCATTGTGTGTGTGTGTGTGTGTGTGTTTATGTGCATGTTTGTATAGTGCTTTTTTTCCTATAGGTCAGTAAAATGGCCAACGATTGTGGTTAGCACACGTCAGCTATTTGAGACCTGAGTAGCTGCTGTGCCAGTGTCAACTGTAGCCTGCTTTTAGGCGGCCCTGACCTACTGCCGAGTGCTGTTGCACAGTGGGCAAATGCATATTTTATGTGGCATAAATATATAGCTTAAGGTTTGAATGAAGTTTTACGTTTATTTTGGTAATATTTGAAGTTGAGTTTTACTATTGGGTTTGGTTTTCAAGCAAAAAAGATAATATTGAAAAATATGTTGAACAATTAAAAATAATGTGATATAAGACTTTTCCACTGGGCAAATATTGTCAAACATATCCTTAATCTATTGGACTAGTGGAAAAGGACTAAGATACTATACGTTGCAAAAATAGCCTCTAGCTCGTAGTACAAACATTTTCGGATTCTTTTTAAAATGAATTCTTTATTATATCTTTCTTTTCAGTAAAGCAATGCGATCTTATACATAATGTAGATTTAAGTGCTTACAATCAAAGGATGCACTCTTACAGCAACAGCTGTTATTAAAAGCTGTTATCTAACATAGCTGTTATAAATTGCAGGTTGATAAATATCATATTCAAAGCAAAATGTTCTTCTTAAACAACTTTTTAAAGCAGATAGGGTTTGTGCTGCCCATAGTGCAATATGAGACATGTGTCTGTTTGAATGCATGTGTATAAGTACTATTGGCGACATTGTGAAACATCAACGTCAAAGCTATATCCTAATTGAATGTATTTGCATTTTATGCACAGTTTGCATGGCCTTCACACATACACAACAAACACACACACACAAAAACACACGACTTGCGTGTGTGTATGTGAGACTGTTTGTATCAGTTTTCATTGTTGCAGCTCGTCAAACATTTGCCGGCAGCGTCTCTCATTATCATTAAACTGGCAACGGGCAACAGGCGACACTCTCCTTGGACCACTTGAGAGTTCATTCTGCTGTTGTTGTTGCTTTTTTGCACTGCTCTTTGACATGCACTGAACTATGCGAAGTGTGTTGCCAACGTGCCCCAAGCGTCCCCACTCTGCCTCCTGCCTCCTGCCTTCATCTGCTCGGGTGTGAAACTTAAAATGTGGCAATTGCAGGCAAGTGTCAGGCCGAGCTTTGCAATTGACATAATTAGCCGACTTGTGTGCTGCTGTGAGTGTGTCTATGTGTGTGTGTGTAAGTGGGTTGTCTAGTGAAGTATTTCAAGTGTTTTGTTTTGCCCAAGTTGCAAAGCAAATAAGTAGATAATGAGTAGCCAACAAATTAAAACAACGCCATTTTGTTGTGCAATACGAGTATTCAAAGTGAACTGACTTGTATAGAAATTATTACGTTATTTTCTGCTCAGTAGACACATAATATGGCTTAAATTTTACAATAAAGTACTGTAAATCTATGTGATAAATTAAGGGAAGCACATCTGAAGTGAATAAAGTGAATATTTGAATATACAGATAATTCTATAAAAAGTAACATGAAAAGACTCAATGATTTCGACTCTGTAAGCAAATACGTTCGTATATTAAATAGTACTACCGCATATAGAATTCAACTTTTATTCATGGTACTGCTAACGTATATGAAACTCATCAAAATAGAATTTAATTACAAAGTGTTGCTCAAACTTTTTTCGTAACGAAGAATCAAAAAGGTCAAAATGTGGTTAGAAAGATACGAAAAGTTGTGCTATTTAGAAACAGACACATATATATATATATATATATATATATATATACATATATATTTAACTAAGCCACGTTTGTAGTACATTTCAATTTAACCAAAAAGTTGACCAATAGAAACTCTAACCAAGTGCGAATAATATTATGTTGCCTACTTCTAGGCTTATTTGTCTATTGGCAGGAAAAGCAATTTGCATGTGTTAGACTTTATGTGCGTGTGTGTGTGTGTAAGTTAGCTCAAGTCTGTTGCAAGCTCAGGGGTCAGAGCTCGTTGGTCACGGGTCAGTGGTCAGGGGTGAGGGGTCAGAAAATAACCTACCAGCCACCAACTAAAACCACATAGACCAAAATGCGGCTTTGGCAAGCGGCTCCACTAAACTAAACTCTCGATTTAGCCTGAAATCATTACCACACATGCATGTGTGTGTGTGTGCGTATGTATGTGTGTTGTTCACCAACACAAACACACATACTAGCAGCAGAGGCAAAGTAATTTGCATATAGATTAAGGCAGCGTAATGCCGTCGAAGACAAACAACCGCAGCGACTTTAGTCCAGCCACATAATCTTATACAAGCCCTTCGCCCTTTCCACTACTGCAGTACCTCCTCCCCTCCCATCTGCAGCTCACTCCCACCAAGTTGCAGTCGCTTTGTGGGCGTGGCAGCTCTCTGTCTGCTTTTGTTGCGTTCTTGTTCCTTCCGTTCACTGTTTTTCTGCTCCATTTTAGTTGTATTTTATTTTTGCTTACATTTTTTTTTTTTTTATAATGCAACATGCAGTAGTGGGCGTGGCAGCGGGGCAGGGGCGTTGCGGGCGCATGTTGTTTGCACTTTTGAATATGTTGTTGCATAATTTACGTCGCTCGATGTGCATTTTTAGCATTGTTGCGCGCTGCTTAATTGCACTTTGCTTTCCATTTTTTTTGTTGTTTTGCGCAGGACTTTCTCCTGACTGCACTGCAATGTTGAGTCCTGTAATTAAGTAGGTCGGAAATCGTTGGCTTAAGACGGCATTTGCCCAACAGTTGAAACAGCAAATGAAATATTGTTGCAAATTCATCTGCCTTTTGAATTCTGCAAACTGACGAAATTAGCTAAATTGTGCTGCGAAAGCAATTAAAATTTGTCTAACTATACTTTTTATTAATTTTTTTGAAAAAAACAAGTAAGAATACTCTAGTCCAGTGTGCCCGACTACGAGACTCCCTGCTCCCAACTTGCATTTCAAGCAGTTCAGCGGCAACACAAGCAAGCAGTGCACTTAACTCGTGCGGTGGTGCGGGGGGGTGCATCCGAAATTTGAAATAAACTTGATCTGCGTATGGTATACAGGAACCTACATGCCAAGTTTGGTGTCGCTAGCTTTTGTAGTCTCCGAGATCTGTGTGTTCATACGGACAGACGGACAGACGGACAGACGGACAGACAGACAGACGGACAGACGGACAGACAGACGGACATGGCTAGATCGTCACGGCTGTTGATGCTGATCAAGAATATATATAGTTTATATAGTCGGAAATGCTTCCTTCTGCCTGTTACACACATTTGCAGTACTTTATAACTCCCTTTTTCCCATTTTTAATGGGAACAGGGAGTAAAAAAATAAAAATGATTATATTGGGTTTGTGAAATGTCCGTCCGTCTGTCCGTCTTTCTGTCTGTCAACCAAACTTAGTATATATGTTGGTATATCCTATAGACAGATAGTCAAGATCTCCCCCCACCCCCTCCCCTTCCTCCACAAACGGCAAAAATCTATGTCTTCCACAGTTTTACAGCTAGAGTAACCAAATTTGACACAAGGGCTAGTAATCACTTCCTTGATTGATCTGATTGATCTCCCAAACCTGTAAAACTGGCCCAACCAAATTTAAATTGATGGTAAAACTTGAAAGATTTGAGCAAAAATACAATTGCCACGCCCACTTCAGACTGCGCAAAGAGGCTAAAAAAAGAGTATATCGCAGTTTAAATATAAACTTCTGTTGAAGCTCAAAAACGAACAACTAACAGCTGCTGATGATTCGATTAGAATATGGCATAGTTAAGGTGTTTAATGCGGGCCATGTCCATTTCAGATTTGTTGCAACTTAAGAGCTGAGCGTTGAAAGTTGCCCACATTATTGCACATCAGTATGCAACACAACAGCAACGATGTGTGTGTGTGTGTATTTGTGTGCTTGGCAACACTTACAAGTGCGGCCCCCAAAAAATGTGGCTTATGTCTTTACTGATGCTGTTGTTATTGTTGTTGTTGTCTTTCGTCGCTTGGCTGCTGCTTTCGCATTCGTGTCTCGGACATGAATTACGTTTACCGACAATTAATTTCAAGTGAAAATGTGCTAAAACTTTTAATTGGGCTACCAAGTGGCTGGCAGCGTCTGCTGAGTGGAGAGAATTTTCTCGTTTGCGCTACGGAAAACGTTGCCCATAAAAATGTCGACAACATGCCAGACGAAATTTCGCAAGCCATTTTGGCAGCAGCAGCAGCAGCAGGTGCAACAGGACTGAGAACAGAAACAGGTACATGGACCGTTTCAAAAGGGATGATCATCCTAACTAAACTTTAAGCTAAGACCACTGTGTTACCCGATTAGCAAGGCAAAATGAGAACGCAGGCTGCCAAAAAGCAAAAATAAATTGGTTGAGCATACGACACGTTGCACGCGTTCTGCATTTAATGTAAACAAAACAGGCGAGTATCAGTTATATATGTATGTATGTATTGTTGTCAGCTGTGTGCGTAATTTTCGCGGGCAGTGTAAAATGCAAATTGGCATTGCGATTGGCCTTTGGTTGTTTCACCTTTTGTTTGCATGGCGTCGCTTTGTTAAACGCTGCGCCATTTTAAAATATTTGCTTATCAAATGACGCACTGACTGTAAAATCGCAGCCACGCCTCCACGCCCACCACTGCTGCTGCACAGCCCTGTCAAAGTCAAACAAAACAAAGGTTATGCGAATTATGCAACCGTGCAAAATGCTCTGCAACCAGCCGACAAACAAAAACTCTCTACTTCTCTCTCTCTCTCTCTCTCTCTACCTCACTCTCTCTATCTATCTCTCTCTCTCTCTCTCTCTCTCTCTCTCTCTCTCTCTCTCTCTCTCTCTCTCTCTTAGCCACTTTCCGCACTTCAAATTCGCGCCTCGTCGCATAGTGCACGCTAAATATATATTTCCATTTTCATTTGCCGCCTTTATGCTCCTGACTCAAAACGATTTAGTTACGGCTTTAGTTTTATTTAACTGAGCTGCGGTTGTGCTTAAGTTTTGGTCCAGAAACACTTGAAATACTTAAACTTGATATGAAACAAACCAACTTTAATATACTACTTAGCTTCCTGGTATGTCTGTATTCTTTTGAGTGTATAAGAACAGCTATCTTCAGGGATATAAAAATAATAAAAAATAATAAAATAAAATAAAAATAAAAATTTCCTAACCTATTAATTTATTATCATAAAACGAAATGGTGTACAAGTTCAATTTCAGAAGAAATAAAATGCTTGCATGCCACAGTTATTCATACATTTTTCGCTTTTACGAAACTAAGGTCCGATTTTTCAATCTCCCACTAAACACTATGTGTCAGATAAACTTAATAATAAGAAAATTTCGGCTTTTCAATGAACACTTAGGACCTAAAACGATAAGTGTCACATAAGTGCTAAGTGGAAATTCATCTCCCATATAGGCTTGCTATGTGCCGAGTTACACTACCCGAGTATATCATTTCAGGCCAAACTTATTTTGTGGATTTGGATGAAACTGCTTTTATTAAGAGATTTTGAATGCAAAAATCAAAAGCCAAGTTGAGTCGAGTACAAATTGGTTACTTGCAACTATTTAGGAACTATGCAATATTTTCATTGGGCTTTTATGCCTGTGGGAATTTGGGATAGAGAAATAGTTTTCTAATGCCTTTACTACATTGTCCAAAGGCTACATTTAGTTTGGACAGTGCAATGAAGTCATGCGGATATTTTATAAAATTGCACGATTCCCTAAGATAATCGGAGCCATTGACTGCACTCATCCAGATAAATTAACAGCCGGTGACAATGCTGATATATACCGCAACAGAAAGGGTTATTTTTCGATCAATGTCCAGGCAGTATGCAATTCAAATTTAGTTTTTCAATGTTTTTCGCATGACAGTAACCTCTTTAAGGAACAGCCGTTTAAAGTATCGGTTTGGAAGTGACGAGTTCAAAAATACTGTACCAATAATGTTGCCACCCGTCACGAAAAATCAATTGTTTTTGGCAGCTTTGTTGCCACCTCTCCCAAATTTTTGCCATTCGCATGTTAACGTGACACATCAATTTAAAAGTCGATTGAAAAATTGAAATTGCCACTTAATCCAAAAAGCAAGAAAGAAATGTTATCTTCGGCGTGCCAAAGATATGTATATACCTTTGCAGAAAAGATTTGCATAAGAAAACTTTTTCAACCGATCGTTCCTATGACAGCTATAAGATATGGTGGTCCGATTTCGATGAAATTTTGTCAGAAGCACTGAAACTTAGACATAGTGAGTTTGGTTTAGTTGTTTTGAAAGACAAAAAAGTTTTTAATACAAAAACTTATCTTTCAACCGATCGTTCCAACGGCAGCTATATGTTATAGTGGTCCGATCTGGCCGATTCTGACATGTGTACTGCTTGCAGAAAGAACAAGTTTTATCACGATAGCTCTAAAACTGAGGGACTAGTTCGCACATAAACAGACGGACAGATGGACATGACGGACATGACTCGGCTGATGATGCTGATCACGAATATACAAATTTTCCTGTTTCTGAGACGTCTCCTTTTATAATACCCTTTTCAAGGGTATAATAATCTAATGTGAACCATAGTTATGTAGGACTTTATTCGGACATTGAAAAATCGGCCCTAAATGATTTAATTTATATACTTATGTTTTTGTTTCCATTTCTTTTTTAACAAGTTTACATTATTATTATTTCTTTACTGACTTTAAACTTCATAACAGATTAGATTTTAAAATGGAATTTTATTTGAGAGTATAATATTTATATTTTGTAGCAGGAGTACCTCTATTCCGTACTGTGTGTTAAATTTTCAGCACAACTTTAAGTTTTTGCTGGCATTTATATCAATGAATTGAAGCTATAGAAATTAGGCCACGTTTAATGCAGCTATAGCAACGCCAACAGCAGCAACAACAGCAACAACAGCAGCAGCAACACCAACTGCAACAACAACAACTGTTCAGGTCCTGGCAACTGGCATCATAAATTACAGAGTTGCCATTAGCTAACACAAAACGAAATTTTTCAATTAAACTAAAGGCCATTGCTGATAGTTGCAATGTCATTAGCAGGGCCAACAAAGCCCAGCCAGCACCAAGGACCTAAAAGGTCGATGGAACATGGCTGTAGCTGCTGGCACTCAGGACACATTGGACACAGGACACACAGGTAGCGTGTGGCACATAAATTAAAATCGAAGCCAGCCAATTTTATGTGCATTTCATGTGAGTCCATGAACTTTGCGCCAATGAAACGGGGCAATGTTTAAATGATGGGCCATGTTTTATGGCCATTTTGCTGCTGTTTTTGTTCTTGTTGCTGCTGTTGCTTTTGTTGTAGTTGTTGTTTATGGTCGCCTCACCTAATTGACAATTCAAAATGTTGTACATTTTGCGAATAGCGACAATTGGACAGCCAGTCATAAAGTTAATAAGCAATTTGCATAACAAATTTTGCTAAAACGTTGACAACATGTCGCACCGGCATTTTGGTACACGGGGCGCATGCTTAATGCGACATATAGCGATGCATTGCGTACACGCCATGTGACCAAAAACGACATAAAGACTGGCAGGCATGCATTTAATTGTTTTGCAGAGCAGCAGAGCAACAAAACAAGATACTATTACGGCCACACACAAAACGCGCATTAACTAAACCCCCTTTTTTCAACTCTTGCCCCTTTCCTGCATAGCCCGCTTGGCCTGCATAGCTTGCACTATTGCATTTTTCAAATGAATGTGCGTAATTTATTCTCGAACTGTTAATTAGCTTGGCTACAACATGCTGGCTATGTTGCTCTCAGCCCATAAAAATGATCTGTATTAAAAGCCAGAAATACGTTCGCTTTTAGATGGTTATTTTTAGGAACACTGTTCAAATTATTAGAAACATATAAATTTAGCTTCTAAGCTTTTTAAAGTCTTTTAATGATTTATGGTTCTTGGCAAAATTTGGGTTCGTTTTTGCATCTAACTGAATCCCCTTCTGACAAAAGAAATCCACAAATACCTACCTGTGTCAGGCTAACCCAACTAAATCTTCTACCTCTCCAGACTGTTCTTAATAGGTTTTTATGTGATCATTTCTCTAAAAATAATAAGGGTATTCACGACACCCTGTGTAGTTGAGCAGTTGCGTATTGCGTTCTTCTGCTGAATTGAGCAACCTTGTTGTGTCAATAGTATGCGTAGCTGATAAGATTTCTTTCTTCTTCTTTACTAAGAATCATAACCCTATTTCAATTAAAAAAGTCTAAAGTATTCTTCTAAAATGTCCAGAAAAAGTGTAAAACAGCTAGTAATAATAAATAAATATAAAGTAAGTGCGGCTTAAAGATAAGATGTATGGAAGGTGTGCCAAATAGTAGGCTTAAAATTAAATATGGAAAGTTAATCCACTACTCATTTGCAGAGACAAAGGGAAAAAATGGCGATACCCAAATGAGTTTTACTCTCATGTTCAACTTTTGTTTGTTGTATGCTGCTTTTTCTCTATAGTTTTTGATCCTTAGTTACTAAATTTTCCTAAAAATTCCCTAATAAAAGGTTGCCACTTTGCCAGTGTTAGTTAATAAGTTATGATAGTTGTTGAACACTGAAATCTACACAGCCAGCTAACTGCACAGCTCATTTTGTGTCGTAAGTCTGAGATAAAGCACTTGGAAAGTTTTTTGTCAGTGCAGTTTATTATTGAGCAGTTCGAAAAAAGTACGCAATACACAATTGCGCAATTACACAGGGTGTCGTGAATGCCCTTAATGAATCTGCATTCAATTTTTTCTTAATCTTACAAATACATTATCTATAATTTAATATCTTAACAAGTCAGTCTGAAAATAATTTCGCTGTCGTCCCATCCAACGAGAAATTATTGCTGCATAAAAAACTTTCTACTTTCAATTTTTAGCCAAGTTTTTCAATCTCCACTACCTTGAACTCCTATATATATTAAGGCATAGTATAATGCAACTTTGCACTTGCACACAAAACGCATATGCATATCCCAATTAATTACAGTGTAATCAAATAATTGACTATGGTTGCATTTACGCGGATTTTCCAGTGCAATTAGCCAGTGTCAATTGTGCATATGTATATGTTTGGTATGGCTGTGTGAATGGAAACTCTGTGAAACATTAGTGGCTTGTTTGGTTTTTTTATGTTGTTGTGCCACACACACAAATACACACACACACACACACACACACACACATACATACATGAATATGCACTTACTTCTAACTGCCATTTGCAGCTGTTTCTATTTCCGTTGGCAAGCCACAAGGATGGGACCCTCTGTCAAGCGTGCATACCCCCTGAGTGCCCACTTTCCTCACCCACTACATCATTTGTAATTTGATGGCACACTCACACACACACACACATACATTGAGAAGGAGGCTGCTGCTGCAGCTGCCGTTTGCCGGCAAGGAAATGTGCCTCAAAGTATGCAACACAATTGTGGCCAGGGCCATTATAATTGCATACACACGTTCTGCACGCACATGCACACACATGCACAAACACACACACACACACACTTAGACTGAAACTCAGCTGCAGTTGCATGCAATTGCAATTGCATTTGACATTATGCTTTATTATAATTAAATGATAATCAATTTGGCAAATATTTGATTTTCTGTAACCGAGAAATGAAAACTAATCAGGCATGAATATATATCTATGTTTATATATACATATATATATATATATGGAGTAGATGCTGTCTGTAGCATCCTATGCAAATATGCAAAAATGGAGGTCAATATTTGCCAAATGAAAATCGATATGACAAAATTGCAAGTGGCAAGTTGCAAAATGCATGTTGCATGAAAAACGCCAATAAATAAAATTCCCAAAACAATTTACTTGAGAAATGGGTTTTTAGCAAAAACGTCTTCCACAGCACCGCCAAAACCAGCAACACCAACACACTTCTAGCAAGCAATGAGCCACTAACAAAATCAATTCCCCAGCTATTTCACAGCGTGTAATTTCTCAATTTTTGGAACCAACGTCCTTTTTTCTCTGTCCAAGGCTGCAGGCTTCAGTTGCCTCAGTTGCTTCAGTTGCTCCGTTGTTTCCATTGTTTCTCTGGTTGCTTCGTTCGTGTTGCAAGACCTACTTAATTTCGAGTCATGGCAACAATGAGCACTCTATAGCACTAAAGGGGGGCGGGACGCTGCAGGGTGGACTATCGTCCTACAATATGCTACAATTCAGCTATTTCTATTTATAAGCTGCTGGCATGAAGATACTTATAAGTTTTTTTCTGCTGCATAGTTGCGATAAAAGTAACAATAAATCAGTTTGTTTTATGTACGAAATGAGAGTGATATAACTCGTATTTGTTGCTAAAATATATAGTTAAGCCAAGCGTATCTGATTATATATAAAGCTAAAAGATATTTTTTACGGCTTCATCATAATTAGTGACAAATTTTTATACTCGGTTTTCCAAAATGGAAAAAGAGAGTATATTGGGTTTGAGAAATGTCCGTCCGTCCGTCCGTCTGTATGAACGCAGTTTATTTCCACAGTTTTGAAGCTAGAGTAACCAAACTTGGTATATATGTTGATATATACCATAGGCAGACAAAGTGTCAAGATCGGTCAGATCGGACTAACATAAAACTCATAGGAACGATCGGTTGAAAAATAAGTTTTTGTATGAAAAACTTTTTTTTCAAGAGAACTCAACCAAACTCACTTTACCTAAGTTTAATGACAATTTATATATGCTGACTAAATTTGATCAAAATCGGACGACCTTATCTTGTAGCCACCATAGGAACAATCGGTTGAAAAATAAGTTTATGAATGAAAAACTATATTGTTTTTCAAAATAACTCATAACTAATAAGTTTAAGGACAGTTTATACGTATATAAGTTGTCCTTACAAAAATTTAATATATTAAACGTACACTTGTTTAAGCTTAGTTTATTAAAAGTTATCTATAATATAGCAATCTAATCTAAAGCACAATTTTGTCAACCAAGTACGAACTGAAATTTAAAATTTCATCCAACTCAGTTCGAAAAGCACTTCATATTTTACACTTCGATGAATAATTCTCATCCCGTTCTTAGATATTAAGATTGCTTTTGAAAAAGTCATATTTAGATATTTGTTTTTAGTATGATAATTATGTTTTGTAAAGGTGTACACAATTTCTTAAGCTAAAACTCAGCAGTTATTTTGAATATGAAGAACAAAAATCACGGCGAGTCAAGAACAAGACCCAGTGACTTGACTTTTTCATCGATCCAACTGCGTAAATATGGAACATTTGCATAGACCGCTGGCACATCTTCCTCAGCACATCTTGACTCAATGCCCCATGAAACGATGCCCGCCAGCTGATATCGATTCAGTTGACCCGGCAGCGTGCAGAAGAGCGGCGAACCTCCATCGCCCTTGCAAGTATCCTTGCCCGCAACACCGCCGGCGCAAAGGAAGCTTGGCCGCAGTCGAAAGCGATGTCCTAAGCCGGTTTGTCTCAGATACGCTTCACACTCGTCCTTGCTGACAATAGGCAGATCGATGCGTTTAAGCAGATGCTCATACTTGGAGCTGTTTGGCAGACGAGCACCCCAGCCGGTGGCAAAGCACAAAGCATCTCGTAGCTCCGTTTGCACCTTGGTCGTCTCAGAGGGAGGCAGGCAAAGGGGTTGAATATGCGGTTGAATGTCCACGGGCTCCTGCAGCACTAGCAGAGCAATATCATTGTAGTGTCTCTCGGGATCGAAGTCCTCATGGGTGATTATTTGCTTAACGCGACGTGCCTGATGTTCGTATGGCTCATCGAGGCTGATCAGATCATATTCGCCAGCTCGAACAACTAGAGTGTCCACCGTCTGATTGCGCATATTGTGGGCACTGGTGAGAACAAGTTGAGGATGTATTAGGGTGCCGCCACTAAGGTACCGATTGCGGCCGCTAAAGACAGCCATCATCCAGGGAAATTGACCAAAAAGTGATACATCCTCTGTATAATTGTAATCTTTGCGGTCTGGTATCAGACCCATAGGATTGCTATGCCCGCAGCCCTGATATTTGAAACTATTCAGCTTGGTAGTGAACGAACTCTCGTTGGCTGTCACCTGCAATTAGACGATAGTAAAAGAATCGATCGTATCAACGTATATCAACTTGGACTCACCTGCTCACCTATGCCACAGCAGCGATGCAGAGCACGAACGCAGGGCGTATAGGACAAACGTGGTGTCAGAATGAAGGCGCCATCATCAATGATCTTGTTATCACGGCACAACTTTCTGGGCACACATTCCATGTTCAAATCACAGCTCTCATAGCCGCTGGATTGTTCACTGGTTGAGGCTCTGACAATAGCGATTCCCTGCTTGCCACTTGCTCCAGGTTTTTGTTCTTTCAATGTGGCATTCCAGCTCTCCACTTGCTGTCGATCGCAGCAGATTAGACCCAATCCACAAATTGCCGCGAGGCGTGGTCCAATCATGCCACGTCCTGAATCGTCCGACTCGTCGCACAGCTTCTCGGTGACGCATACTTTGTCGGAGCCGCACAGTGACAATCCTGTAGATTGGCCATTGGTTAGCTGACTTTGGGTTACCAAAACGAACACCAGCAGCAGTGACTGCCAGAACCGGGCGGCGTTTATCACCATTTGATAATTGGTCAAGTTGTAAAACAATCGATTGCACCTATCGATATAATCTTCTTGTGACTTAATCCGTTAAAGTTGCTATTGAAGATTAATAAAATGGATAGAAAAGAAAAAAGGTTGCATTTTAGTTTAAACTTAATAATAAAGGTGTCAAGTTAAAGATAGTGCATCGATAACTATCCGTGAGTTTTGATAGTTCCCAGGAAAACCATCGATAGTATCTATATCATTTATTTCTGTCTTGAAAGAAAATGTAAAATGTTTTTACTTGGAATTCAATTTTCAAATTCGAGGAAAAGTCGAAAGAAAATTGTAGTAGCCTTAGTTCTTCTTTGAATATGCAGATTCATTCATGAGGTTTTGAAAAAGTCATCACTAGTTACAATCTATGGTAGATATTCCAAAAAGATATAGCTATTTGAGTAGTTCAACATTTAAAAAAAAAATAAAAGTATTTTCGAAATGTCAAATTCAGTATCTATAAAACTATTAGATATATGTATAAAATGTAAGGCACCTAATTGTTAACCTTCATATTGACTTTCATTTGGTGTATCGTTCTTTAAAATCGGAAATGCTATACGCAAGTTATGTGAAATATTTAAGCACACTTCAAAAAACCAATTGGAAAAAAAAACTTTGTAATTTGTTTTAAAAAAAATTAGCCATACAAATTTTTTTTGTGATCAGGGACCTCTAATGAATCATTATTTTCAATTTCAGGCCTACTGCAGAAAGAAACCTCATTACATAGTGTTATCTATATGCATATAACAAATAAAGGAACATGGTATTACTCTTGAGTGGGAACTTTTTAGTTGATGGACCAGCGATTTACCCCAATATTATGCCAATTTATATATTGTCTTCCGATTTCAAAGCTCTGTCAAACCAAAATCTAATTGCGTGTGGGTCAAGCTCAGGATAGAATTCTGCTGTTCCATTTGTAGAAATGACCTAGTTCTTATTATGCTTTGTTGTTTACTAAAAACAATTGGTGTGTTTCCTTTTATATTGTTTACAAATGTTGTTGACATTATCTATAGTTGGTATTAAGAGCACGTGCAGTTAGTATTCAACAGATACTCAGATTCAACTGCAATTAAAAGTCCAGCTGATAAGAGCTTTATAGATTCCACATAGAAGTTATATAATCTCCATCACAGTTTTTTAGTACAAAGGTTATCAGTAAAGCTCAAACTTAAATGTTTACATAGCAACATTTGTTCATCAAACACCTATACGGTCATTTCAATTAGACGAAACTTGACATAAAAGCTAAGATCATTAAAATTCTTGAACAGATTTAAACCTCGCTCGATTTTGTTTTCAGATGTTAATAATATTACAAACTGAATTGATAAAGATTTTGGTGCCTATGAACTTTTGACTATAAAATTAATATTGTAAAATTGGTTTATTGCACACAGCTGATTCGTTAAATTAATTAAATAATTTTTAAGCCGCAGCCGCATCAAAGTTAAACCAAACTGCATTTAACTACTATATGTAGAGGATTATTGTTCATGCATATTTTATAAACAATAATGCACTTATACATAGTATACATATAAGTATAATTTAGTTATCAGCTTAACACACGTTTAGTTTTATGTATTTGTATATTGTATATATACTTTTATATACCCACATTGAATCGCGGTTCTCGATAGCTCGATTTGTTTCTATTCGCGCACAAATTCAACTGAGTTGATTAGCTTTGAGTTCGTGCATCTTATAGAACCGGCTTTGAATTACTCGGAGAGAAATCAGAATTGCATTAAGTTGTTAATTTGTTTTATTGTTTATACAAGATACAAGAGAGAGCAGAGAGCAGAGTAAACGTAAAGCTTTGATTAGCTTAATCTTTATACTCTTTCAGCTTCTATTTGCTCTTTGCTCAATCTCAATATTAAGATTATAAATATTCATTGTATTAATATTCTATACTTAAGATCTCTGAGAATTTATAGCTTTTGCGTCTTTGTGTTTTTACAGTCTCTATAAACTTATAAAATCCGAGAGCTATAGATAGTAAAACTCAGTTGAAAACTCTATTTCAAATAGAACATTACACGATTTATTTGTTGTTGTTGTTGTGCTGCCTATTAAAGTGTAAATATATAAATAGTTCTGGGTGACATTGATTGATCAGTTATACTGCTAATATACTATAGTTTCACGCGATTAAGCATATAGAAAGATATGAATTTCATTTTGGAAATTCAATTTTATCTTAGTATTACCTAAATGTAACTGAAATAATTATCAAAATAACACTGTGATACAAAATTTTGAGAGCCAAAGAATAATAGTTTTAAAATACCCGAAAAGTCTTATTTTTGTGAATATTTGAAATGCTTAATACAACTTATTTATTTTTCATGTATTCATTATATAAAAAATATTATATTTTTACTACTTTTTTCAAAAGTAAAGTTGACATTGATTTCTTAAAGTTATTAAAAGTTCCCGTTGTCCAAATGTCAACAATATGTTAAACAAGTTTTTCTTATAAATCTAGATTTGTGATGCGTGTTCAAAATTTTAATATCAATTTTTTATGACGTATTCTGCAGTCAATTTATAATTTGATGTAAAGTTTTATTTGCTTTGATGTAATCGATTTTACTCAAAAATCTAAAGATGTGTTAAGCAGTGTAATTGCTTTTCGTACCTAGAAAAACATATTGGAAATTTATTTTTCTTTTCAATTTATTTATTTATTTTCAATTCATCGAATTGCAATTATCTTTCTATCAGTTGCATTACACAAAATGGAAGTGCATTTTAAGTTAATCTCGCTACTGATTCTCATCGGAATCTGCTCAGCCCTGCGTAATTGCAAGAATCATGAATTATGCGTCACCAAGCAACGATGCGATGAATCGGATGACTCTGGTCGTCATTTGATTGGACCAAGGATCTTGGACAACAGCTGTGGTGTGGATCAAGTGTGCTGCGAAAAGCAGCAGCTGGAAGACTACGATAGAAGCCTGGCTCATAGCACGCGGGAAGCGGAGGAAAATATCTGTCCCACTACCTCAGAGCAGTCTTTCGAGCTGCTCTTCAAAATGGATTACAAGAGCTGTAACGGTCAGGATTTGTGTGTGCCCAGGCATCTGTGTAAAACAGGCAGTGTAAATGAGGATGGCCGTTATATTTTAAAGCCTCGCACTTTGGCGAATATCAATTCAACATGTTCGACATTTGAAATCTGTTGTCCCGTTGGCGATCAGGTGAGTTCATTGATATGTTGTTGTGGTATTTGATTTGTTCTTTCGATAGTGAGAGGTTTCCATAACAATGGTACAGTGTATTTTCCAGTCGACTCCAATTCATTAACAAATTGTTAGTTGTTGTAAAAATTTCTTTCTATTTCTATCGATAATTATACTCTGTTTTCCAAAATGGAAAAAAAGAGTATATTGGGTTTGCGAAATGTCCGTCCATCCGTATGTCTGTCTGTCTGTATGAACGCAGGTTTTTTCCACAGTTTTTAATCTTCAGCAACCAAACTTGGTATACATGTTGGTATATACCATAGGCAGACAAAGTGTCAAGATCTCCCCCCACCCCCACACCTTCCCCCACAAACCGCAAAAACCTATATCTTCCACAGTTTTACAGCTAGAGTAACCAAATTTAACATAAAGACTACAGACCACATCCTTGACCGACCGCCAAAAAAAAATATGCCACGCCCACTACCGCCTCCGCAAATGAGCTAAACCTGTATCTCCTACACCATTTTAGCTAGAAACCCCAAATTTTGCAGTATGACTCCATTTGAACTCTTCGATAGATTGGAGAAAAAAAATTTTGCCACGCCCACCCCCGCCCCAGTAATCGAGCGATCATTTTGACAAGCACGCGACTCGCTCTGCTTTGGGCGTTTGCAGCGTTCTGTACTTAGTAGAAAGAATTTTATAGTTTTTAGCATATATATATAAGTAGTCTTTAAAAGAATTTAATTTAATATACGTACAGAAAACAGAGTATATCGCAGTTGGGTGAGCCCGACTGCAACGTTCTTACTTGTTTTGAATTGTTATAAGTGTATAATATTTACTTATATTGATTTTTACACGATACTGATATCGCCATCGCGTCTTAATTGACTGTACAGTGTACAATTTACAATATTTACAGATTTACTGTGAATAGTAACTATTTATAGTACTTACTTATGCAATAAAGTGAGATATCTCAGATAGCACGTTGTACATATGTATACGTCAAATCATATTTTAATGGTACTAAAATATGAGAAACACTATAATATATACATACATATTTTACAGCATTTAATTAGTTAACAAACTTTATTGCATTGTCGTTTACTTTATTGTTATTATTAAAATTGTTGGTAGATTACGTTTTTCTAAACATGGAGCTAACATAGATTTATTCAGCATAAAAAATATCTTTACGGAGTAAGAAGTGGGCGTAGTAATTGTATTTTTGGGGAGATCTTGACACTTTGTCTGACTATAGCATACATATATCAACATGTATACCAAGTTTGGTTTCTCTAGCTTTAAAACTGTGGAAAAAAACTGCGTTCATACAGACAGAGGGACAGACGAACGGAAAGACGGACGGACGGACAGACACACATTTCACAAGCCTAGTATACTCTTTACTCCGTGTTCCCTTTAAAAATTGGAAAAAGGGAGTTATAAAGTACTGCAAATGTATGTAACAGGCAGAAGGAGGCATTTCCGAATATAAAAACTATATACTATATTCTAGATATGCATCAACAGCCGAGTCGATATGGCCATGTCCGTCTGGAGACACCAAATTTGGCATGCTGGTTCCTGTTTACCATACGCCGATCAAGATTATTTCAAATTTCAGATGCGCCTCCCCGCAAATCGCAAAAAACTCCCACAGCCACAATTTTAAAGATAAAGCTTTGATTTTTGGTACACATATATGTTGTATCAATGTTGATCAGCTGTGTAAATTTCATCACGATCGGATAATTATCACCGTCTCAGCTGGCAGAAATTTCGGATGCACCCCCCGCAACCACGCAAATCGCGAAAAAACTCCCACAACCACAGTTTCAAATATAAAGCTTTAATTTTTGGTACACTTATGTATATATTTAATCAATGTTGCTGGGCTACGTAAATTTCATTACAATCGGATAAATAGCATCAAAGTTATGGAAGGATCTATTACCCTCGTCTCAGCAGGCAAAAAACAACAGTTTGACATGCACTCGTCAAGTTAAGTGCGGTGCTTGCTTGTGTTGCCGCTGAACTGCTTGAAATGCAAGTTGGGAGCAAGGAGTCTCGTAGTCGGGCACACTCGACTAGAGCATTCTCAATTGTATTTCTTCTTTTAGTATACAAAGTTTAACAATTCTACCAGCACATATTAAATAAATATTGATTCAATTTAACATTTTCTATTTTACAGCAAGATGAGAGCGAAAATGCACTTTTGCGCAATCTGGAGGACTTTAAGTACAAAGGCTGCGGCTATAGCAATCCAAAGGGTCTCATCTATGATCTTGTGGGTTACACTGACCATGAGACACACTACGCTGAGTATCCATGGATGGTGGCACTAATGGATATGCAATCAAATTATGTATGTGGTGGCACATTGATACATCCTCAACTGGTGCTCACTAGCGCTCATAATGTGGCCAATCATAGTTCAGCTACTTTACTGGCTCGAGCTGGGGATTATGATTTAAGTGTTATCCTAGAGCCACTTACCTTTCAGACACGCCGTTTGAGTTATTTATGGAGACACGAAATGTTTAACAAACTGAATTTTCATAATGACATTGCGCTGATTGTGCTGGAACATCCCTTTAAGCTGGCACCACACATTCAGCCAATATGCCTGCCCCCAGCTGAGACTTCAGTGGTGCAGGCTGCACTTCTGCAAGCTCAATGCTTTGCTACCGGCTGGGGTCAACGCAATATAAGCACAAAGTCCTTGGAGCACATACTAAAAGTCATTGAACTGCCTATCGTCGAGCATCAGCGCTGCCAGACTCTTCTACGTCAAACAGTACTTGGACTCCGTTACAGGCTACACGAAAGCTTCATTTGCGCGGGCGGTGTTGAGGGCAAGGACACGTGTAAGGGTGATGGTGGATCACCATTGTTTTGCAGCCTTGCAGGTCAGAGCAATCGCTATCAGCTGGCGGGCATTGTCTCCTGGGGCATTGAATGTGCCGAAAAGGACTTTCCGGCTGCGTATACGAATGTACCACATCTAAGAACCTGGATTGATGCTCAGGTGGCAAAAACTGGCTTAAAACTGGATGAGCCTTGAGAACCTAATGTAGCTACAATTTACATATGTTATTAATTGGAAAATAAATTGTATAAGAAAATCAGGTCTGAAGTTAGAAAACCGCTAGATGAGGTTAATATCAGAAATATACAAAATATATATTTAATCCAGCTAAAAGAGTACTCTCTAAAATTATGAAATGTTGCAAAATGTTGACATATACATTTCAAAAACATTCATTTTAGTATATCTTTTATATCTTGTGGATTCACAGACTGCACGTCGTATACGTAACGGACACAAGGAGAAACCGCAAGCCAACCAAGGAGCAAACCAGGAGGCAACTTTATGCAACGCTTGTTGCATCCACATTGCTGAGCGTAATTATGTTGTGGTTTTTGGAGTTTACACGGCCACAGCTAAGCTGCAATGTTGAGTTGAAAGTTGAACGTTAAAAGTTGTTAAAGTTTAATTGAATTCTTAAATATTTAAATAATTGTGCGCTTGTTGGTAACATTTTGCTCGGGCTGAAGCAATAATTTTGCATTTTCCTGCAAAAGTGTCAAATGTGCCCGATATTTTCTTCAATTCGCAAACAATTTATGTTTGGGACCAGTATGATTTATGTGACTTTGTGCTCACGATTTTGATTTGTAGTTGCCATAAAATGTGCCGGCCAATATTTGGACACAAAAAAAAGGTTCGAATGCTCACTCTGCCATGGAGATATTGAATTCCGACAATTGCAGCAGACTTTGTTGCAGTCCAACGGTGCGTATGAGCAATCAGTCAACCAGTCACTGACTTAGTTACATAGCCCCAGCTCCAACTGCTACTCCTGATACTCCTCCCACGTAGCCGTACATATCTGAATTTATGCTTCACGTACTGTAAATTCCGGCTTTTAAAATTTTGCTGCAGTTTCAAGTTTTGCAGAATGAAACTTTTCAAGTGCCTGGCAAACGAAGTGCTCTCAAAAAATTGAGCTGCAAGTTAAATGCTTTTTGTGATATACCAATTTTAAGACACTCGAAACAGGCTTACTTTTAAAGTTGTTCGTATTACTGCATAACTATCGATATCAATAATTTCGATTGTGAATAGCAAGAGGCATTGATACTGTTAATAGCTGAGATGGGGGCTGAAAGGAAAGTATATTAAAATATAGTCTTAAAATATGAAATAACTTAACACTTGTACAGGTAGGTGGACATATGGACATGTTTACCTAATTCGATTTCATCTCTAATCGATAGTCTTAATTTTTTTTGAAAGGCACAGTAAACACAGCTGGATACGTGATTCGGTTTGATCTTTGATTTTTTTGTTTTGCAAAAACTGTCTCACAACAACATAGAGTAATATTTTGATACAAATAAATAGAAAATGATGGCAGTAATGTAAAATATATATTTTAAAATTCTACAAATAGTCTTTATTTTCGATTCGCTCGAGGTGCAAAAATGGTCGTACTTCTGCCGGAGGCGCCTACATCATCGTTGCCGTCAATCGATCAACCGACTGTATCCAAGGTACTCGCTAACGAACTGGAGCCAGATAACGAAATCCATAGTGCCATTATAACAGCACAAAACTCTGGCATAATCGTTCAAAATTATTGGCCAAACTGTATAACCAGGATATTCAATTGGGGCGACGAGCTGGGCCAGTACGTGAAGCGGTTTATCGCCTATCTGGCGTCCAAGTTCTATGCGTTCTTTCGACCTGATCAATTTGTATACGAGGAACCACCTTTGTCTGCAGAAACCAAGCTGCGTCTGGAGCATGTGGGACGCAAGACATTGGTACTGGATCTAGATGAGACGCTAGTGCATTCATGTTATATTGATCCGGATACACATGAGATTGTTGGTTGCACCTTTGTTCCTGAAACAGCTGTGCCGGACTACGTGTTGACCATACGGATTTTAGCTGATGTGCCTCCTGTTGAATTTCAGGTTTTTAAGAGACCGCACGTCGATGAGTTTCTTGACTTAGTGGGCAAGTGGTATGACGTGGTCATCTATACGGCCAGTTTGGAGGCATATGCCTCCCATGTTGTAGATAAACTGGATGCTGGTCGTGGCATATTGACGCGTCGCTATTATCGACAGCATTGTCTAAGCCAACCCAATTTTTTAAGCAAAAACCTGTATGTGGTTAATCGGGATTTGACCAAAATCTTCATAATTGACAATTCACCAAGCGCATATCGTGACTTTCCAGAGAATGCCATACCCATCAAGACCTACATATATGATCCAGATGATATGGAGCTAGTCAATATGCTACCATTTCTGGATGCCCTTCGCTTTACAAAAGATGTCCGAACTATTCTCAGTCGACGCCAAGTTAGTACACCAGTTACTAACTGATAATCATATATGTAGTGTGTATTGGTCTTTGGGAATATGCATTATCATTTAAATTCGATTTGAGCAGAAATAAAGATGTTTTTGGTTTATGTAAGATGAGGTGTCTCAGTCTAAGAGTTTCGGGTTCGAGTCCCAGATTTATCAGTTCCTTCTGATATTAGCTACAGTGAAGTCTATCTGCACAGCTGCATCATTTCTATACTGAGCCTAAAAGTATGCTACAAGCTTTTTAGTGAAAATGATACCAAAGAGCAATGAGCCTAAAAGTATGCTATTCGCTTTTCACTGGAAATGATACCAAAGAGAAATTCAGAAACAGTCTAATAATATAAAAGGAAGGTGTTTCTGGTTTATTTATTGTCATTCATTGAATCTTTTTTTGCACTAAAAAATTGAAGTGTTAAATTTTATTTGTCGCTGCAACCAGAGAAGCTCGATCTCTTGGCAAATGGTTGTCAATACACACGTATATGTATGCATGTTAATGCTCGGGTTGGGTAGCTCCTTTAACTTTTAGCCCCGCACTCCAATCCTGGCTAGCGATATGGATGAATCGTCGTCGTGAATGCCGAACATTTAAGCACAATTGACTGTATCCTGACGCATGGATGCAATGAAAATTTATGGCGGCAGAGGTGAAAAGTTTTGCCTTCTTGCCATTGTCCTGGGCTCGCAGGATTCAACTGTTGAAACTGCAGGTTAGGCAAAATTTATGGCAGTTGCCGTGCTAAGCTACTCTTTCTAAGTGTGCTTTGGTATCAAAACGGATTTAAGGTGCATAATAAATGAATTATTTACTCTTTTTTTTTACAAAAAGATTAACTATTCAATTGAAGGTTCAATTACATTGCTAATTGGAAGTGTTGCTCTTCAAAAAAGCCCTGGCAAAAATCAGCTCAACTTGTTTGCACTGACTTTTACTGTAGTTGTTTGTTTTGGGCAACTAACTAACATCAGTTCATTTGCAATGCAAAAACTTAATTAAGGTTTCCCTTTTTTTAAGCTCCTCTTTTGCTTAACGAATTGCTGCATTTTTGTCTAATAAGCAATGTTTTCTAGCTCCTTAATTTGTCTGCGTAAGAAAAAGTGTGCCCTGAGGACAGACATGCTGAGACACTCATATTGAAAAACTAAGCAATCCAGCTGAATGAAAATCAGTTGAATATATAAGATTACACAATATACTTTAACTTGTGAGAATGCTGACATTAGGCTATTGACTCATAATTATCAGAAAGGAGTGTTAAAGTGTTTTATAGTCTGTTCAATGCACTTGCAAAATGATATTGAATTCAATTCAATTTTTCAGCGATAGACATTGACAAAGTGCAGTCGGAACTTTGTCACACCTTGCATTCGATAATGGTGAGAGAGAGAGAGAGAGAGCCGCAATGAGGCAATGCTGAGAAGGAGCGAGAGGCAAACGCAGACGTAGTTGTAGCCAAGTCAGGTTAAGTCAAGTCAAGTGTAGTCTGCGCTAATTGCAGCCAAGCCACAGACGGTTCTGCTGTTCCCAATGCCCCAACAGCAGATTCATTAGCCAACTGACTCACACACACACACATTCACGCACACATACACATACACAAGTACAGGCACAAGGACAAGGACAAAGCGAGAGATGAGCTTGCTAGCAAAATGATATGCAAATCGGACGAGGCAAGGTACTCTGCTAAAATGGAGAACAACAACAAAAACAGTACTCCCCTCGTTGCGCTTACATTAATTAAGGCTTGCATAATTTATATGTTGCTGTTGACTGTAAATGTTGTTGCTGTTGTTGCTATGTTGCTTGGCTGCAAAATGGCAACTAGTGGCAGTTGCTTCCGGTTGGCAACACGGTACGGCGTATACACAACAAAGTGCTATCTGCTAATTGAGTTATAATGCTAAGCGCCTATTTATTGGCCAACAACTGAGGCGCAAAACCAAATGCACCAAGCGTAAATCAAAATGCCTTATAAACCTACTTGTTAAGTACACAAGTACTTTGTATATTTCTTAAACTCTTGCCCACAACTGTTTGTTATTTGGTAACAATTTGTTGCCAATTTTAATGTTTAATAACAAATTTTTAGACAATAACTCAGCTTTAATTATAGTTTGAATTTCTTTGAGTTTTTTTTATTATTTAATATTGATCAAGGACAATACCATCATCCGCAAGTCTACAAATATATTAACTTTTATATAATTCAAAAGATTTAAATACGCATTTATATATTCAAATGATTTAAATTTGCATTTAAATATTCAAAAATAAAATTTATTTAAATAACTGAATTAGCATTTTGTTAAAGTGTTAAATGTGATTATTATTAATTGATAATTAAATTAATTTGTTTAAAGTTGGAAATATTTAATTAGTGATTTGTTTATAGTCGCAAATCGTTTGCTTAATAGCTTTTAAATTTATGCGTTAAAAAAAACCCCACTGATGAGGCATACATTTCTACATTGTAGATGTTATTGCACGGTATCAAAAAATTAAAAATAAATTCCTTTTAAAACTGATTTGCTTCATAGGATTAGATGTGTCTTATTTTGGCTGATATTTTTAAGTAACTATTACTATCCTTAATCTAAGTAAATTTAAACAAAATATAAAAAGACAGTTACAATTGCAATGCGATTCCTTTCTGCACATTTAGGAGTACATTAAATATTTTATGATATTTCACACCCAACGAAGTTGAGATTTTCTCACGAATTGCCAGAGCAAAAAGTATTCAATTTGGAGTTGCCAGCGAAAACCAACATAGACGGATATGCAAAATAAACAAAAATAAAGAAAATGAGAAAAATATAGAACAATTTGGTAACAAGCAAAATGCATCAAAACTCATCGCATAGACCATGGACTATGGATAGCTATGAACTCAGTTATATTTCGTTTTTTTTTTAAATATCCTGTATTCTTTCAAATGAAGTTAAAGGAGTTAATATTGTTTAAATCTATTTCATAAGCACATGGAGACATCTCTGAACTTATCAGGTATATATATATATGTATTGAAATTATTGATGTACATAAACATGAACTCATATCAAAATGGATACTTTTTGCGCACATTTTTATTGCATTTATATTTAAAAGGTTTACAATAAAGATTTAAAAAATATGAAAAGCTAAGAAAAGGTTCTCAGAAAAAAGTTCATAATTTCTACGATTGTTCTTACTATTTTTGATCTAACCTGGTCAACAAGTTTTGTCAAGTTATCTTAAAACATATACATTTTCAACTGATCGATGGCAGCTATATATTCTAGTGATCTGATCAGTTTGGCTTAAACATCCATATGTATTTAAGTGTTTCATGTTTTTCTTACTAAAATTATTTTTTCCTTAGAATCAGATGAACACATTTAGATCGATTAGGTTGTTAATGCTGTTCAGGAATATTGTCGACTACCAAAATGCTTTATCGAAAAGTGTAAGTTGAATATTACACAGGGTATCTGTTAGTTGAGCGTGTTCGTCTAGATCATTCTTACTTGTTTTGTTTTTCAATTTGAAGAGGAAAGCTGGAAGCTGGAACTGAGCTGAAGCCCGAGCAGGAAGACAGCAGAAAAAACCAAACCAAAACTGTTGCAAAAACATGTCACATTAAGTGCACAGACAGCAGCAGCGCAGTACAGTTGCAGTGCAGCAGTAGCAGCAGCAGCAGTAGCAGCAGCAGCAGCAGCAACAACAGCAGCAGCTGCAGCATTAGCAACAGCAACAGCTAAAGCAGCAGCAGCAACACCAGCAACACCAGCAACAGCAGCAATAGCAGCAACTTCAGCAGCAGCAGGAAGTCTATGGGACTTGAGTGCTTTTATTGCTGCCGGATTTCTGCGGGCATATTCGCTTTGAAGTTGACGCTTGCATTTGGCTTCTATTTTTTCGTTGTTCTTGTTTATATGCGGGAGGAGGTCTGCAGTTGTTTATGTTGTTGTTTATGCAATTGCACTTAAATGTAATGGTTATGTTTTAGATGGCATTGCATTTGATGCCAGTTAAATGCAAGCATTGAGAAATTTGCATTTTTTGATTTTCATTGCAGCGGAGCACATGCAAAACATTGACCGGATACTGCTTAGATAATGGCTAACATTTGAGTTTCCTTGATATCCTTTTCACTTTAGTTTGGTATTACAACTTATTCACTTTCTTTGCTTTCCTTCTTATTTGTCTGTATATGCATACCATTGTATATGCCATACCATCGGAAGACAAAGTGTTAAGATCCCTCTGCACATTGAGCATTTTCTATAAAATATGTACCAACTAAGTAACAACCAATTAGTTGTCACTCTGTTCCCACAATCAGTGGGTTGTCTAAGTGCTGATTCAAAGGAAGAAAACAACTTAAACCCTAATTAACGGCAAACTTAAGCTGTCAACTTTGTGCGTTTTTTAACTATACTCAAAGGTTTTTATATTGAAATTGAGTCAAGCTAAGGTGTCAGACGTGGCTGAATTACTTCACTGCCTTCAATGGAGCAACGTCAGAGGTGTGTGGAAGGAATCTAGAGAGTCCGGAGTCAGGAGTCCGTCGCTATGGTCCGCAAAGGACTTTGTAGCTGGGCATGCAGTCCTTCAGGTTAACGCCTAAGCTGCACATTTCACTTGAGGTTGCCGCTTGGCTGCATTTTAATTATGATACTTCATTAATGTAATTAGTCTTGGGTGGCCATTCATGCAATTCAAATAGACGCGATGCCGCGCAATGCTAAAGCTAAAATAGTAAAAGAGTGAATCAGTGTCAGGGTGTCGAACCCTTGCAGACAGCTCATTACTTTAATTTTTTTACAAACAATGTTTCCAAATTATGCGACTTGGAACTGTTTTTGTTTTTGATTTTTTAAAATAAAAGTTAACACGTACTTCTTACGTTATTTTAAAAATATTTAGAAAAGAATTAATCAATTTTAAAAATCAAATATAATAATTATAAAAATGATTTATTTTTTAAAAATTACAAAATAATTGTTAACGATCAATTTTGATTTTAAAACGGTCCCTGACCAAAGCTGTTTCACAGCTCCCTTCATTCTAAAAATTCTTTAACTAGACTTTCAACCCCGATAACTTTTTCAAAACTGGGCCGATTTGATATTGTTTTTTGTATATTTTATGAATGTATATTTTTGGGTATATATGTATATTAATGCAAATGGTGCTTTGGACAACATTCTTCTAGTATAACAACAAAGGTTTCCATTATCCAAAACTAATTTATGCGGGGTGAAAAATCTGATCTCTGGAAAATGGATGGATACACTTGGTCTCAACTAGCGTGGCATAAGTTAGATATAATATGTACATGGTAAACGAAAATATTGCCGCTGATCGGCGAGTAAAGAAATTGAATGTCGAGGTCCACCACATAGTTAAGATCACTGTCAGAGAAAAGAATAAATAACAATTTATACCATGTACACCGAAAAGCCAATACACCGATTCCTTTTTTCCCACATTACTATTAAAAAAGAATGGTACGCCAATGCCAGCTGTAAGACCTAAAATATTGACTGGTTAATACTATTACTATTGTATATAAACATCGATATCTTACTGAATATTGGTCCGGCCAAGACGGAGGCAAAGGCCATTTTCTCATAGCCCTGCATGGCCAACTCGATGTTGATAATCACATCACCAATAGCCGTGGCAAATGATCGCACGGTGCATGCAACAAAATCCTCGGTCATGTGTAAACACAAACCAATAATGACGCAGAGTACCTCAAGTTCGGCGGCACAGAATGCCATAATAAGTAGGGAGCTGCTGGCGGTAAGTATGATAAAGAGCTAGGAAGATGGTTAGAATTGAAGTTATGATATTATTTATATATATTAATATGGCTTACTAAATGATATTGGGGCGGCTTATCCGTTCGAGTATTAAAGAAAACGTATAAGGAAAGTGGCACAGTAAAAAACAAGGACCACAAGGCAACGCGTAAGTCCAAGATTATAAACCAGTCATTATATTGCTTAACAATCATTGCTAAAAAGTATATTAATTGATAAAGAGTATGAAATAATAGTATTAGACAAACCATGTACAAAGGTGAGAAGCCAATATGGATTCGTAATAATCTGTGTACAATTGAGCAGCTTGCTCCAGCCATGCTTGTTTTGATGATAGTCCACCAGAGGTATAAAAATGGCGCAGCAGATTACAATGGGTGTAGTTAGTATGGTATAGATGCGTCCAATCCAGCCGCTAAGCTTCCAGTCCTCTATATTAATGGGTATTAGAGATTCAAAGAACTCAGCATATAAGAACCGGTTCTTGGAATTATGCCGATTGTGCAAAATATTTCGAGTTATGTTCTCATCAAGCGCAGGCGGCGGAGAATCAGATCTTCTTGAACCAGTTTTGGATCTGGAACGTGACGAATAGGTAGATTTTGCTTTTATGGAATGGGTTGATCTGGCTATTGAGTAACGGGAACGATTCGATGATCCATAACGAGTGCTATGCGCATAGTTGTGTATAACCATTTTGGAATCCTGCTCAAGTTCTTCCAATCTAATCTCCAGTTCTTGTACTCGAAGTGTATGATCTAGTGTAGCTGGCTCGTTTTTCAATTTTTTGATTTTAATTTTAAGCGCTGAGTATGAAATTGGATGTGCTTACATTATTATGAAGATATCAAATGAATTTACTTACACTTAATGGTAACTCGCACGAAGATTAGATGGATAATATTGATAGCCAAGAAAACGATGTAGATTAGGATGAGTACTAACATATAATATCAAAAACTAAAGATATTGTCAAGGAAATAAGATAATACGGATCAGTTCTTACCTAGTGCCTCGGCTTGTGTAGTCTTTCCGTCGGTTGTAATCACATAGATGAGTACCTCAGTGGATAGGAGCAGGAATAGAAGATCGCGTATGGTGCAGGTTCCATTCAATTTAAAGGGTCTCACGTAGCACACCGTGCCACCACTCACAAGGAGAACACATAGGGCATTGCTCATAGTTACAGTAAAGATGGGCGCATGTCCCCGAACGGGCATGAAATTGCCCATTACCTCCGGCATAGCGTTTCCAAAGGATAAGAGTGTAATTCCAGCCAGATATTCATTCATCTTTAGCTTTGAAGACAGGATTTTCAATATAGGCCCAAAACTGTATTGCAATAATTGAATTGAATTGAGTTAAGCCATATGATCGCATCATGTTTTGTTACTTACTATTTTTCCATGCCATGTGCCAACAGTACCATTACAAAAATTACAATCAAAATTAATACGACTATAAAAGCCAATTCATCATCTTTGTGTTTTATTTGAAGATTACAATACATCATCTTGAAATAATGGATGAAATTGATAATATAATGACAATCCTCGACTACGGCAGCTAAACGACAACGCTCCTTAAATTCCACTTCCATCAAACTATAACAGGCCATCTTTAAATATGTATGTTAGCTTTTGCCACCCAGGCCAAATATCTAGGAACTCACCGATTTATACACTTCCTCTAAGTCATAGGTTCTATTCATGATGATAACTGTATATATATACGAGTAAACTATACAATGAATCTTTGATTGTTTCAACAATTGCGAGTAATTGTAAAGAACAACAGATAAGAAAAACAAGGCCAACTAACAAATAATAAGTAATAATTTGAATATATTTTAAAAATATTTAGTTCGATCAAATTTGAACAAGAAGCAATTATTAAAGAAAATTATTATATATTTGTTCAAGTTTAAAAAGAATTATATTTTATTGAGGCTTATAAGGCTTATCACGGCTAAATTGGTGGACAGATTCCCATTCAACTAGCACGGCATATAGTATAAATATGATGTACAGGATTATTGAAAAAATACCCACCGAACGTCTAGCATGAAAATTAAAAGTCAACCCGCAGAACAGAGTTGATAAAATTGCGAGAATAAAAAACACATGACAATTCGAACCGTGCTCTCCATAAAGCCAATATATAGAACCATGATCATCCGCATGTTCATTGAAGAAGCAAGCTATGCCCATGCCCATCGTAATGCCTGAAAATGTATTATGGTATAATAAAACATGGAAGACAAGTTATCTTCGGTGAGCCGAAGATATACTTATACCCTTGCAGAGAAGTATTGCATATAAAAACATCGTATTTTCATGGATTGCTATGTAGTTTCTTACAAAACATCATTCTCATAACAGATTGTTCCTATGCCAGCAAGCAGCGCACTTAGCTTATCCCGTGATTGTCAAACTGTTGCTTCTGCCTGCTGAGACACTCCCTTTTTCCCATTTTTAATTTTATAAAGTACTGCAAATGCGTGTACCATGCAGAAGGACGCATTTCCGACTATATAAACTATATAAAGTCTTGATCAGCATCAACAGCCGAGTCGATCTGGCCATGTCCGTCTGTCTGTCCGTCTGTCTGTCCGTCTGTCTGTCCGTCTGTCTGTCTGTATGAACGCGTCGATCTCAGAGAATATAAGAGCTAGAGACACCAAACTTGGCATGCAGGTTCCTGTATACCATACGCAGATCAAGTTTATTTTGGATGCACCCCCCCGCACCCCTGCAAATCGCAAAAGACTCCCACAGCCACAATTTTAAAGATAAAGCTTTGATTTTTGGTACATATGTATGTTTAATGTCTTTCGGATGTGTAAATTTCAACACGATCGGATAAATAGCAATAAAGTTATGGAAGAATTTATTACCTCTGTCTCAGCAGGCAGAAGCAACAGTTTGACATGCACAGGCCAAGTTAAGTGCGCTGCTTGCTTGTGTTGCCGCTGAACTGGTTGAAATGCTAGTTGGAAGCAGGGAGTCTCGTAGTCGGGCACACTCAACTAGAGCATTCTTACTTGTTTTTATAAAATTTTGGTTTTTGGCAAAACTAAGAACAAGAAATCTCTTCATATTTGAGGAAACATGATAAAGACCTATCATCTCACACAATTCACTTGCCATCAATGTTGATCGTTAATAATTTCACATTGATAATGAAAAACTTACTGAAAAGTGGTCCTGCCAAGACAGCGGCAAAGGCCATTTTCTCATAGCCCTGCATTGCCAGATTGACGTTAATGATCAAGTCACCGAGAGCCGTGGCAAATGAGCGAATGCTTGCGGCAACAAAGTTCTCAGACATGTGAAAGACCAAACCAATAATGACGCAGAGAACCTCCAGTTCGAAAGCACAAATGGCCATAATAAGTATGGAGCCGCTAGCGGTAAGTAAGACAAAGAACTAGAAAAAGGATTGGTTAGAGTTGGAGTATGTATATATATTTAATTATTGCTTACTAAATGATATCGTGGCGGCTGATCCGTTCGTGAATTAAAGAACACGAATATGGCAAGTGGCACAGTCACAAACAAGGTCCACAAGCCAACACGGAAGTCCAAAGTTAAATACCATGCCTCATACTGCTTGGCAATCATTGCTAAAAAAAAGGATACTAATTCATATAGAGAAAAGTGTAAGGCTTATTAGCAGTAGTCAAACCATGTGTCAGCATGATAAACACAATTGGATTCGTTATAATCTGTGTGCAATTGAGCAGCTTGCTCCAGCCATGTTTATCCTTTTGATAGTCCACGACAGGTACAAAGATTAGGCAGAGAAAGACAATGGGTGAGGTAACGATAAGACATGTGCGTCCCAAGCAGCCTCTAAATCTCCAATCGATAATATTTATGGGAATAAGACTCTCTAGAAACTCTTCACATAACAGTCGATTTTTGGAATTATATGGACTATGCATGACATTTCGCGTTGCTTGCGCATTAAGGTCGGATTTTCTTCTTGATAATCTAAACATAGATCTTTCATCCATAGGTTTACGATCAGAGGTATCAAATTTGTTGTCCATTTCAAGTTCGTGTAGCTTCGTTTGTTTTTCTTTTAAAATGCGACTTCGATCGGGCGTGGAGGGATTCTTGCTTATCTTTTTGATATCCTCTTTAAGAGCTGTGGAGAATTGCAAGATCTTAGTGTGAACATGAATATTATAGGACACTTTGACACTTACACGTTATATTTAAACGCACCAAGCTCAGATCCACAACAATCACAATCAGGTAAATGACATACAGTAATATAAGAGCTAAAAATATGTTATAAAAACAATAACAAAACAAGTAAGAACGTTGCAGTCAGATGCACCCGACTGCGATATACTCTTTTTTTCGACTCTTTGCAGAGTCAGAAGTCGGCAAGGCAATTGTATTTTTGCTCAAATTTTTCAAGTTTTGCCATCAATTTAAGTTTGGTTGGGCCTGTTCTACATGTTTGGGAGAAACAAACATTGCTCGATTGCAAGGGCGGGGGTGGGCGTGGCAAAATAATTTATATCCAATCTATTTAATAGGGCAATAGAATTCAACCTGCAAAATTTGGGGACTCTAGCTGAAGGGGTGTGGGATATACACTTTGCTTATTTTTGGGGGCGGGGGTGGGCGTGGTCAATTTATTTTTCAGATCAATCAAGGATGTGATAAGTAGCCCTTGCGCTAAATTTGGTTACTCTAGCTGTAAAACTATGGGAGACATAGGTTTTTGCGGTTTGTGGGGGAAGGGGTGGGGGGGGGGAGATTTTGACACTTTGTCTGCCTATGGTATATACCAACATGTAACCAAGTTTGGTTGCTCTAGCTCCAAAACCGTGGAAACAACCTGCGTTCATACAGACGGACAGACAGACAGACAGACGGACGGACATTTCACAAACCCAATATACTAATTTTTCTTCTTTTTTTTCAAAAACATTAAAAAAAAGAGTATAATTAATTAGCAATAATAGCTATCGATCGCTTACATAAAGCCTCGTTATTAGAAGTGTGTGTGCCGGTATGAACCACATAGACACAAAGCTCACAGCTAAGCCAGAGGAATAGAAGATCACGTATGGCCCAGGATCCATTTATTTGAAAGGGTCTCAGGAAGCAGATAACACCCCCACTTACTAGTACAACGGCTAAAGCATTGCTTACAGTTATTGTAAACAATGGTGCATCTTCCCGAACTGGCATTAAATTGACCATTAGATCTGGTAATTCATTGCCCAAGGACAACAGAATGGCACCGGCTAAATGCTCATTCAGGTTCATCTTAGCCGATACAATTTTCAGCACCGAAGTAAAACTAAAACGAAATAATTAATGCATTCGAAATAGTGGTAACTGAACAGATCTTACTATTTGTCCGCAACATGTCCTATCATGAACATAAGTAAGATAACAATTATTATGAATACGCCTATAATAGCAATCTCCTCAAATTTGCTTTGAACATCCATAGTACAGTACATCATTTCGAAATAATTGAAGAAGTTCATAATATGATGGCAATGTCCGAAAGCCATTGCTAAACGACAACGATCCTTAAAGTCCACATCCATCACACTAAAGCAGCTCGTCTATAGATATACATACATCAAGTACGTTAGCTTCCGATCCTCAGCTAAATTCTAAAGAACTCACCTCATTGTACACACTTTCGATTGAGTAAATTTCTACCTTGTTCATAATCGATAATATGGTAAATATATAAAGTTTTTGTGTGAATGAAAAATTTTAAATTATGAAAAATTTGAAAACAAAGCCGACTTAATAGATTATTGAGATAAAGTATTATTGGCACACAGTTTGGCAAGGACCAAGGCCATTGTTTCTGTACGATTATTTCAAAATTATTCAAGACAATATTATAAGGCTTTCAGTCAGGATTCGAGGTCTATGACATAGCTTAAAGATTACCGGAAAACGACATTTTATCCTGGAAGATTAAAATAGCGATGGAGTTTTTCTATCCCGAACTTATTTAAACTTTAACAATACAATACTTATGTCATGAATATAAGATTAATGCCACACGCCATGTTTCTTATCTGTAAACTATTCTTATCTGTTTTTACCAAAGCAATAAAAATGGTAGCCAATATGACGACTTAAGACTTATAGTATATAAGTATTAAGCTGATAATAAATAGAGGTAAGTGTACCTCTACCAAAAAGTAGCATAACCATAAATCCTTATTATTGAAAATCATCGAAAGTAGTCTTTTCATATTCCCAAGATCCATTAAATTAATGTTGGGTGTTCTGTTTGAATATTTGAATTAAAGGCTTTGAAAAAAGTCTCAGTCTTAAGTCGAATCGGATGTTGTAGCTGAGAGCAAACACATTTTTATTGTTATTGTTCTAAGCACTTGACTTAAAAGCTACCCAGTACACTTAGAGAAAACAAACTATGTAAACGAGTTAGCTACTTATAACACCTGTTTAGCTCTAAATGAAAAAAAAACCCTTAAGTTATTTTATACAAATTAATTAAATGCCACTCTTGCTGATTAAAAAGTCATTTGACCAACGCTGACAAAGAAGACACACAGATTGTGATACGAGTATCAAAAAGTGCTTTAGATACTCCACGTTCACCTATCTGATCAAAATCCCCAGCAATAAACTACTATATACGATTATATATTATATATAGTCATGCGCAGCTCGTGTCGTGCGTTTCGCGAATCACTCAACTCGAGATAAGACAAAAAATGCTGGTCTACTCTCGTATATAAGAGGTGCTATGGCTGTCCGCTGGAATACAAGTCTTGATTGAGAATCGATTGAGAAACATGGCAAACAAAGCTATCATCCTTCTAGCCGCACTCTGCTGCGTCCAGGCCGTCTTTGGTGTTACCGTTATCACCAAGTCGCAGTGGGGTGGTCGTGCAGCAAAGAGCAAGTCCTCCCTGGCCAACTCCTTGGCCTATGCCGTTGTCCACCACACCGCTGGCAACTACTGCACAACCAGGGCTGGCTGTGAGACGCAGTTGCGCAACATCCAGAACTATCATATGGACAGCTTGGGCTGGTCAGATATTGGCTATAATTTCTTGGTCGGTGGTGATGGCAATGTCTATGAGGGTCGCGGCTGGAACGTTTTGGGTGCTCATGCCTCCAACTGGAACTCCAAGTCTCTGGGCATCTCATTCTTGGGCAACTACAACAACGATAAACTTACCGCTGCTCAGGTCAAGGCTGGCAAGGGCATCTTGGCTGATGCTGTTTCCCGTGGCCAAATCAAATCTGGCTATATCCTTTATGGCCATCGTCAGGTTGGCTCCACTGAGTGCCCTGGCACCAATGTTTGGAACGAGATCCGCACCTGGGCCAACTGGAAGGCTTAAGTGATTCTGACTTCCAATATATAAATAATTTTCAACTGCTGCAAAATAAAAATTCTTTAAAGTACAATACACGTAACATATGTTAATCAAATACTTAGGGTATTTTTCTAAGGGACTTCCCTGGTTTCAGAGATTATTAACACTCTCGTGATCCATTTTTCTTTCGGCATGCATTGATTGTGTTTCCGATTCGCTGACCCTGTGAGATTTCTCTGAGTCATACATTCTCTGATTTTATGTAAAACTTTTCAGAAAGAAAATATTCTTTTATATTATTGAACCAAATATTTTCTTAAAAAAGACGTGGTTGGATTCTAGTTCACTTTTTTGTCCATAAGCCTTGCGGCTCAAGGATCGATTCAGGTTAAACTCTGACTTGGTTAAAAACTGGTTTATAGCCTTGGTAGTTATTCCCTGTATAAGTGTTTATATACTTATAAAGTCATTTGTTTTTATGGATTATCTTTTCTGCCTTTGATGATATTCTGTCAAATAATAAATTAAGCACAAAATGTTAAAATTGACGATCCAATCTGACTCTTTTTGAAGTTATTAAATATACCTACTGTCATTCATAACATTCCTCAATTATAAAACACTGAGATGTATGTATATCGTTAAAAATATATTAAAACCATCAACATTACTATCTTCAGTTTTAAAAATAGTCAATAATAAATTTTGACACAAGCAAACAACACGTGATATATAAAAAAAAATAATAGCCAATTCTAATCAGTTGAGAGTAGGCTTTTGTTTATTAATAAAACATCCACTCTTGGAATGTCTTGTGAATGAACTCGTCATCAGATGTTATAAAATTCTTACAATTTATAGCATAGCACACATTTTTGAACATTCAATGACGCACATAGCTTTATGGGAAATAACAATATTATAGTGTAAGTTTAAATATTTACGAGCTTTCAATTAAAAATGAAATAAATAAAGGTAAATGAAGTCAGCATCAGATCTGAAAATTTGTTATAATAAATTATTATAAAGCTATAATTTTTAAGGACATTCCGAGCATACCATAATATACCAAAAGTACTAAAATATGTGCTCTGAAACTTGAAACAATTTCTTGCAATCAAAACGAAACAGGCAAAAGCTTTTTAGTTAGACTAAAATTTGTATACTTGTTGCCGAAAAATTGAATAAAAATTATAGTTATTCAATAGTGAGAAATTCCATTATAGCAATTGAATTAAAGTCCGCAAAGTTCAAATGTGCTATACTAATGCGAGAGCTTTTTAGCTTAATAGAACTTTTCGTAACCAAAATAAAAAGGCAACGCTTTTTAAGCTTGTATACCTAAGAGTGTGAAAAGGTTGCGCTATACCTGAATCTGAACTCGACAGCTTTAAAAAACCTTATATCCATAAAAGTGAATAAATAGTGGGAACTTTTCACTATATAGCTAAAGTCCTCAAGAATATAATTTCAGCTATGGAGCTTTTAGAAATTTTACATAACCAAAATGCTTTGGAAAAAAGCTTTCATGATGTTAAACATATGTACATATAACCTACTGTATTTCTGCATCCATTATTTAAGCTAAATATTGTTTAACTTATTGTAAAACAAGTCAAAGTTAAGTTGATGCTTTTTAATAAATTTCTCAATATCGCTTAATCTTTAAGAAAAATAACCGGAACTTGCTCTTCAATTAAAAACATATGTAAAGTGTATTGTATTATTTTTAAAAATTTTATTTTGCAGCAGTTTTAAGATATTTTGAAGTGTTCCTTCAGACTGATGATGGCTTATGCCCTCCAGTTAGACCAGGTGCGGATCTCGTTCCACAGAGTGGTGCCGGGGCACTCAGTGGCGCTCACCTGCTTATGGCCATAAAGGATGTAACCGGAAACGATTTGGCCACGGGAAACAGCATCAGCCAGGATGCCCTTGGCAGCGTTGATCATGGCTGGGGTAGCTTTGTTGTAGTTGTAGTTACCAAGGAAGGAGATGCCCAGGGACTTGGAGTTCCAGTTGGTGGCATGGGCACCGACAGCGTTCCAGCCACGACCCTCATAGACAGCGCCATCACCGCCGATCAAGAAGTTATAGCCAATATCGGGCCAGCCCAGGCTGTCCATGTGGTAGCTCTGGATATTGCGCAGCTCCTGGGCGCAGGCAGCTCTGGTGCTGCAGTAGTTTCCAGCGGTATGGTGAACGACAGCGTAGCTCAAGTAGTTGCCCAGTGTGACCTTGCTCCTGGGTGCACGGCCACCCCATGCCGCCTTGGAGACGACAGCAACTCCAAAGACAGCCTGGGCGCAAAGGAGCACGGTTAGAAGGATAATAGCTTTGTTTGCCATGATTGTAGATGGTCTATGAGACTTCTCTGCTAACTGGAAGCAGTTCTGGCGCTTATATACCAAACTTTTGTGATAGGAGATTATCGAACCATGGTCCTGATAGTCGCTATCAGAATCTGCGCCATTCATAACATCAATAAATTTTGAATTAAAGATTGCGATGTGATCAATTTATGGCTGCTGCTGAGCACCAAAAATATTATTATAAACAGTGTCAATCTTAATTTTTTAATTCAACAAACAAATGAATGAATTTTTGGACCTTTGACCAGCAACTCTTGAGTTTATTGTAGTTTATTGTATTTGATCTTAAGTTCAAAGAAACATCGGATGTTTTCGAATTAGCTGTTGAGTGCATTAAAATATGAAGGTTCATGGAATTTGAATTTTCAATCAATTTTGATAGTATTGAAAAATATAGATATTTAGTGTGTTTTTATATTATACAATATTATTTCACTAATTTAAAACAAAACAAGGAGAAGTTTGAGTGGTTGACTGTGAGATGGCAATTAGCTAATTAAAATCTAAGTTTTAAAGATCATCATAAAGATTCTTGTTTTCTAGGTCACGCTGTCTCTAAGGTCGACGAGCTCATAGAATGAAAATGTATATTTGTTTATCTACTTAAAAATTGTTCTAAATGTCTTTAGATATATAGGTTGTATTCCCCCTGTATAATAGACACAGAGTATAACAAACAGTACAAAAAGTCAAGTATTTATTACCATTGTTTACGTTTTCAACCATTTATTTCCTGCGTTTGGATTGAGCTTTAATTTATAGCGTTATATTTAATATGATAAGAATTGACGTCGTCATACAGCATACATATATATATATATATTTGTTAATACATACATATTTTTGTTAATTGACTATAAAATTTAATAGCACAAAGTTCCTGTTATAAAAGGAAACTATTTATCTTCCTAATAGACAAAAGCTTATTGATAAAGTTCTAGTATATATATATAATATATAATATATATATATTTCTAAGATCGTCCCGTCTATATAGATATAAAAATGGAGATGACTATTAAAACTACTTTATTGTTGCTGATTATAGTTGAAATACTGATTTTGATTCAACTAAAAAAAGTATTGTGGGTAATTCTAATTAATTATTTTTATTGACTCAAATTTTCAGTTAATAGTGATAACCTAAGATGTAAAGGAAATTAAATTATCAATACAATACACAAAGCACTCAGCTCAAATAACAGATGATACTTATGATCTTTTTTCAATTTTTTGAAAAAAAGAAAAGAAAATAGAGTTCATTGGGCTTGTGAAATGTCCGTCTGTCCGTCTGTCTGTCTGTCCGTTTGTATGAACGCAGTTTTTTTCCACAGTTTTGAAGCTAGAGCAACCAACTTGGTATACATGTTGGTATGTACCATAGGCAGACAAAGTGTCAAGATTTTCCCCCACCCCCATTCCTTCCCCCTTAAACGGCAAAAACCTATAACTTCCACAGTTTTATAGCTAAAGTCACCAAATTTGACATAATGGCTACTAATCACTTCCACGCCCACCCCCCTTAAGCTAGAATCACCAAATTTTGCAGATTGACTTCAAATGCCGTATAAAATAGATTGGACAAAAACGGTTTTGCCACGCCTTCCCCCGTTTTCCCCCACCCTCGCAACCGAGCAAAGTTTGTATCTCCCTCTTCTGTATAGCTGAAATCTTGAAAGATTTGACCAAAAATACCATTGGCACGCCCACTTCCGACTCTACTTAGAGTCTAAAAAAAGAGTATATCGCAGTCGAAAGAATCCGACTTGTTCCTTGCTTAGGTATTCTTGAACAGTTTTCTCAATAATAATTTCAATAATAACATTTGAAAATTGATATCAGTCTTGCATACTTTCAGGCTACAGTTAGTTGAATTTAAAAATATATATATTTTTAATTTTTACCAACAAGCTCAACAAATGATGGTCACCTTAGGCAATAAAAGATAATTATTAAAAAAATTTAAAAAATACATTGCATACTTTGGGGCATTAATCTAATCTAGCGGGTATTCAGGTTTTTTGTTAAGCAAAATTTCACTGTTTTACGATAGTTTGTACTACGCTGTGAACTGTATTGAATTCTAAGTTAATTTATGGAGTATCGATCTTTTAAACAAAAACTGTATAGTAGATTCTTGCCTTTAGTTAAGCTCGTTTTGACCACAGATGAATTCGAGTTTTTTTTTCTAACCAAATTTCACCTTTTTGCGATAGTTTGCAGTACGCTGTGAATTGCAAAAGTTAATTTATGCAGCAGCTAGCTTTTAAAAAAAACCTATGCAGTAGATTCAGTTTTTACTCCACTATACTGAGCTGTCTAAACCGTTATCTCAAAGGTCTATCGTATTGGGTAAACATCAACAACTCGTTTTTTTATTCCTTTGGTTGCTTTCATTTTCACAACACAAGGAACCACAACTTAGTCGAACCTTGCAGAGGGTATTACAATTTTGTCACAGAATATATATCGTACTGGTCTTTGACCTCACAAAGTATACATATATATTTTCGATCCAAAATCTTTGCTTTTCAAGATGACTTGATCAAATTGAGAAGCAATGACAAGTTTTAGACAAGAAATTGTGAATTGAACACACATTTGTCAATTGCTAGAAAATCGTAACATTCTTTTTATACTCTGTTTTCCAAAATGGAAAAAAAGAGTATATTGGGTTTGTGAAATGTCCGTCTGTCCGTCTGTCCGTCTGTCTGTCCGTCTGTCTGTATGAACGCAGGTTTTTTCCACAATTTTGAAGCTAGAGCAACCAAACTTGGTATACATGTTGGTATATACCATAGGCAAACAAAGTGTCAAGATCTCCCCCCCACCCCCACCCCTTCCCCCACAAACCGCAAAAACCTATATCTTCCACAGTTGTACAGCTAGAGTAACCAAATTTGACATAAAGACTAGTGACCACACCCTTGACCGACCTGCCAAAAAAAAATATGCCACGCCCACTACCACCCCCGCAAATGAGCTAAACCTGTATCTCCTACACCCTTATAGCTAGAAACCCCAAATTTTGCAGTATGACTCCATTTGAACTCTTCGATAGATTGGAGAAAAAAATTTTTACGTACAGAAAACAGAGTATATCGCAGTCGGGTGAGCCCGACTGCAACGTTCTTACTTGTTTAATTTGGAAAAAAGCAAACACATGAAAAGAAAACAATATCTTAACAAAAAGATAAAAGATATATATGTAGATCCCCTAGTGGTTACCCCACCACTGTAACAAATTAATGGTCAAAAAACTAGAAACATGCAATTTTGTTTCAAGTAGTTTACATTTATTCATTCTACAGCAATTCAAAATAAAATCTATTTTCGGCCAATTTGTGCGACAGATTAGTGGCTCCGTTAACAGTTTAGCTGTCAACTGTACGTTTGGGGCCAAGGCAACAGGAATTCACTAATCCACATATCCATATCCACAACCAACCTATCCCCATCTACTGATGCAGAAGGGGGCGGCGTTGGCGATGGCTTAACGCATCGCTGACAAATATTCGCTAACGGCAAGACATGTAACCATGTATGCCGGGTAAAGGAAGTTGGCTCCTGCTCCTGATCACTCTCCCCATTACTCCTGCCAACTTTCAGGCTTCAGTTCACTCATGCATGTAAATGTTGGCCATTTAAAAAGTTACAAGCATCCTCCAACTCGGACAACAATTTTTGCTCTGTGTGCCCTTCAGCTGCAGATTTCAGCGCAATTAATTGACAACCTGCGAATGCGGATGCGAATGTTTTTTAGTTTTTCCACAATTTGTACCCTTTCCCTTCAATACCCTGTAACCACTTAAGTTGGTTCAACATTTAAAGCTTATCACTAATTATACACCAAATTAAATTATTTCTCAAACGTATATATTACATATGTAAAGTGTATTGTATTTTTATTTTTTTTAAATTTTTATTTTGCAGCAGCTTTAAGATATTTGGAAATCTTTCATCAGACAATGATGATGGCTTATGCCCTCCAGTTAGACCAGGTGCGGATCTCGTTCCACAGAGTGGTGCCGGGGCACTCAGTGGCGCTCACCTGCTTATGGCCATAAAGGATGTAACCGGAAACGATTTGGCCACGGGAAACAGCATCAGCCAGGATGCCCTTGGCAGCGTTGATCATGGCTGGGGTAGCTTTGTTGTAGTTGTAGTTACCAAGGAAGGAGATGCCCAGGGACTTGGAGTTCCAGTTGGTGGCATGGGCACCGACAGTGTTCCAGCCACGACCCTCATAGACAGCGCCATCACCGCCGATCAAGAAGTTATAGCCAATATCGGGCCAGCCCAGGCTGTCCATGTGGTAGCTCTGGATATTGCGCAGCTCCTGGGCGCAGGCAGCTCTGGTGCTGCAGTAGTTTCCAGCGGTATGGTGAACGACAGCGTAGCTCAAGTAGTTGCCCAGTGTGACCTTGCTCCTGGGTGCACGGCCACCCCATGCCGCCTTGGAGACGACAGCAACTCCAAAGACAGCCTGGGCGCAAAGGAGCACGGTTAGAAGGATAATAGCTTTGTTTGCCATGATTGTAGATGGTCTATGAGACTTCTCTGCTAACTGGAAGCAGTTCTGGCGCTTATATACCAAACTTTTGTGATAGGAGATTATCGAACCATGGTCTTGATAGTCGGTATCAGAATCTGCGCCATTCATAACATCAATAAATTTTGAATTAAAGATTGCGATGTGATCAATTTATGGCTGCTGCTGAGCACCAAAAATATTATTATAAACAGTGTCAATCTTAAAATTTAATTCAACAAAACAAATGAATTAAATTTTGGACCTTTGACCAGAAGCTCTTGAGCTTATTAAAGTTTATTGTATACGATTTTAAGTTTATTTATTTATTTTAAATACTACTGACGACCTGCGAACAAATCATTGCTTTCTGTACCCTGTAACTGCTAAAAGAAGGTAAATAGAGAAAAGTTATAGTAATGTTATGTACTTTCATTCATATTAATCAGCATCAACAGATTTTCCGTACATCTTAGAGTTCTTAGTTCTTCGATACTTGAGGCATATCTAGTTTGTTTTAATTTATCGATTGAATTCATACAAATCGTTCTGATATTTGGGTACATAGTATCTGCTCGTCGTTTAGTCTCAACTAGAGAAATCCTACTTGTTTTTAATGTTTTTTTTTTGTTTGGCTTACACGTGCACTAATTGTAGCCAGTGTGCCGTATATTCGGAAAAAAGTTGACAAATGGCACGCAAACTGTTTCCATGTTCATGTCCAGGTGAGTCAGGTGAACTGCTCAAATGGATGCAATTATGTGTGGTAAGAGGAGTTGTGCAGGGTCGCAAAAGGGGCAGGCCGTTAGAGGGTGGCAGTAATGTGAATTTGGGGTGAAATTTAAAGGAAGCTGATGTATGTCAGGAATGCAGGAAAAGCATTTCAACCAAAAGTATTTATTTCAATAAATGCAGCAGGGAATGCAATATGAATTAAGTTTTCAATTTACAATATATTTAACAATAGGCTCAAATTTAATTAATACTTATGTAACTGAAGACCATTCAGTAGGTATTTGCGTTGAGTATACGCAATTGTAATAATTACATACATACATAATTACGGAACTTGCATTTATGTATTGAATTACAAAACAGGTCCGGTAATTAGTTTCAATTCAATTATTGTACCCTGTAGTTAATATATGTTTGATTGAGTTAAGAAATCGAAAGAATTTCATTTTCAGAAAATAGTCAAAATCAAATGTCGAATAAAGCTGTAGATTAAAACATGACAAAAAGACATTTCGCATATATATCGGTTCAATTATCATTGCGTTCTCTCTTAATTTTGAATATATGATTATTATTTATCCGATAATAAGTACAAAAAATATAAAGAAGTTTATAAATAATAGTGAGGAACATAGGGAAAAAAGAAAATCCCTCCATATGCTTGGGTATTTTAAACATGTGTACAGAGTAGCTTCTAGTCGGGTTTTCTTATGACTAGTGAATTCTTGTTTGTTGTAATGTTTTTTTGTAATTTTGGCGAATATTAAATATCATTTTCATGTTAAACCAATATTCTTATATATGTACACTAGCTGGTATGATCCGGCGTTGCCAAGCAAAGTATTTGTTATGGACCACATTTTTTTGGAGTACTCACTTTCAGTGAAAAATTCAGCTACCTATCTCTTATGCTGTGCATTGCTCACCAATCAGTCAAATAGTCAGTTTGAAACCTGTTTTTTTAAAATTCTACATCCATAGTAATCCATCATATAATCCATCGCACAGTAAATGGGCGTGTGGTTGAAAAGCACTATAGGCAATTTTCAATAGGTAAACTTTGTTGCCTTCCTCAACATTGGAATACAGAAATCAATGCTGGCCTTATAAGCCATTTCATATGTGTACTTTTGTATGTATGTACATTGTACATATCAACTTCAATTCTATTTATGTACAATGTTGGCTTCTTGTCATCGTGGGTCGTTAAAGTCTACGCTAGTTATCATTTAAGGGCAGCAGCATTTAATACTAAGAGTGTACATTGGTACATACTATAAAACTAAATCGGTCATTTCTTATCAGTCGCAAACGCCTTAGCACAAATATACAGAAAATAAACGATTGTTTTTTTTTCTGACGCACATACATACATGTTACAACTGTTTGTGTCAACTCGGTCAAGTTGTAAAGTCGATTTCAATTTGATTGTTTACTAGGTATACTTATTCGTTTCATTGCAAACTTTGCTTTTACAACTTTTCGTTGCTTTTGGGTTTGATTGATAATTCAATATAGGTTTGCAACACATATGGCTAAAGTTTTTTTTTCTTAAATGTTACCATTTTCATTATTGTTAAGATTTTGCGGAATGAATTCACTTTCATTTGATCAAGTACTGAATTAATTTGCCATTGAGATAAGATTTAATTTACAAGTTAAACAGTTTTAAGAATATTTTAATTCAAGACAGAAATTTCAATTCCGCCGAAAGTGGAATCCGGAACAGGCAGGCTTAGCAACAACTTGTTGTATCGTGTGTAGCCTGCATAGTTTGTATGTATTTGTTTGTGTATTTTACAAAGTGGGGAGGGAGTCAGCTCCACAGATAACTAGTATATAGCCATTCAGTGCGAAAATTGTTTATTAATCAATATCGCTCTATGTACATAAGTATGTCTATGGTGACATACATACATATGTTTGCACGTATGTATGCATGTGTGTCTGCGTGAGTGTTTGTTATCAAAAGAACTGATAATCAAATCAAGCTAGCTACAGAATAATGCAGAATATAAGTATGTACTGATGTACATACATATGTACTTATGTATGTCTGTATTTGTATAGCAAATGTCTACAGCTGACAATCATTTTAATAGTTTCCATACAGAACTTTGTACTCAATTGTGTATTATTGTTAATATACGTATGTATGTATATATTTTATTCTTTATTCCTTCATTGCGCGCACACACACACACACACACACACACACACACACACACACACACCAAGGCTTAAATTATAAATGAGAACGCGACATAAAAATGCAACAATAATTAACTGCTATGTTTATTTATTATTTATGATTTGAATATACATGTATGTACGAGTACATCATTTATTTACATACACACATACATAAGCTACTTACTTACGTATGTACATACATACTTACATTTGCAGCGTGTATGATAATTAGGCAGGCGAACTGGAAAAGCGCAAAAAAACTAAAACAAAATAACAGCGACAATAATATGTCCCACATGAATGTTTGCATAGCGTTGTTTTTGCTGCTCTCCCTGTCCCTCGTCCAGATATTCAGCATTTTATTGCTTGTTGCTATTGTTATGATAGGCAGCAGCAACAGCGGACAGCAGCAGCGAGCAACTGCGGCAATTGTTGCCTTTACTTTTGCATTTGCTTTTGCTTTTGACTTTACTTTGGCACTTTGCTTTCTGTACACACAACAGAGGAGACAAAGCGGCCAAACAAACAAACTGTTGATAATTGAGCAGACGTAGAGAACGCAAACGTTGCAAAGCACTCACAAACACTTACATACATACATACATGCATACAAGCATGTATGGATGTAGTTAGGCACACGCATGTGGTAGGCCTATAGGCGCGACGTTAGACGTGGGCGGAGGAGGCTAGTTAATCGCTGAGTAGCGGGCCCATTTAAAAGTTCAATCATATCAAGCGTCGTTTTTGTCGCGCCGTGTCAATGCTGTCTTCGTATTTCTGGTACCCCCTCTTCCTTCCCCTCCTGCGACCCATCCATCCATCAACAATCAGCGACAACTAATGGTGTTGTTGTTGTTCTTACATGTGCACTGCACACACAATAATACAAACAGACGTAGAAAAGAAACAACAAGCATATATAAGAAAAATAAAAAATAGCAAAGAACAGCATGAATCTTAATAGGTACAGGCGATTACTGAATGCGCTACAATTAATTTTCTAAATTTGATCTAAATAATGTTTGGATACTTCAAATTAAGTTTGAGCCAAATCGAAAGTTAATATAAAAGTTCAACACTATAGGGGCAAATATTAATAAATCGGAAACCCACCATTTTAACAATTTTTTTTTTGTTAAGGAATGAAAATGAGTTTCATATCAAATGTACTAAAAACTAAAAAGATGCATATCTGAATTTTCCACACATTTTCCAAATGCGTTCTGCCAAATTCTTTGCAAGCAAGCTTGGACTCGATTGGACTAAGATTACCCTTTTGTCATTTAACCTTCTGAAGATGAGCTTAAGCCAGATTGGAAGATAAAAATCTTTTAAAAAACGATTTTCCACGAAATTTTTACACTTGCGGCTCGAATTTCGAAAAATCAGCGACTCATCTGTCAGATTGTTATAGAATTGTTTTGTATCATTAGTTTTCAAAATTAATTTGAACCTCATCTCAATAAAGTTCTTCTCTTCTCTATACAACCTTCTTCCTCACATGCTTGAAAATAAACGCTTAATCCCAAATTATGCTGAGAACATGCTGCATTTGATAATGTTGATGCGCTAATTTTAAAATGTAGGGCATACATTGATGCAGGGTAACTAACGGCAACGGCAACAAATAGCCGAAGTGAACTTTTTTTTTGTTGTTTTCATGTGTTGTTATTGCTGTTATTGCTGCTGCTGCCGACGACTGCCTGTTGCTGCTCTGCTCTCATTTGCCTATCGTCTGCTATCTCGCTTGTTCGGTCTGCACGTAATAAGCTTATTGCATGTGTGTGGGTGTATGTATAGCGCGCGCTCTGCTTTTATATATGTACATACACACGCACATACGTTTAGCTTTCGTGCTATTGCTGTTGCTTGTTTACGAAGCCAGGCAGCCAGGCAGCCAGGCGGGCAGCGCAGTCAAAGCAGGCAGCGAGAGGGAGGAGCACAGGCCGAGGCAGCGGCAGCGGCAGAGCCAGAGGCAGCGCAGTCAGGCAGCCATCGAGCAGCTGGGGCTGATTTCAGTTTGATTTTGTCTGTGGCCGCGTACGGTTGTCGGCGAGTTAACGGCGCGCCCAAAGAGAGTGCCGCATAAAGCCCAGCTTTTACTTATTTTATATTATTATACTATTATTATTATTACTATTGCTTAAGTTGCGAGCAACAAGCTATAAACTAAATGGAATGAAGCCGCGTTAAAAGTGTTCTTTATAATTGTTTTGGTTTTTTGGAATCTTTTAAGTTGTGTGTTTTGGTGTTTTACTGCTGTCTGTTCTGGTAAATTATAAATTTATTTAATCAAATATCTATGTAAAATAGACATTAAGCAAATCAAAACAATACATTATTAAGAAATACTAAACAAAAACAAGCGGCAAAAGATAACAACAAATAAAAAGCACAAAATCATTGTTATTGCATGGAAAATTACTTCAAAAATTTCTTGTTTGTCGCAGCTACAAAAAAAGAAAACCAACAACATTAACAACAACAACAACAACAACAACAACAAGATCAAAATAAAAGCATAAATTGGTTTGGCCATACAAGCAATTTAAATTGTGTTTTTTATTGTATATATACATATACATATAGCTATTATTGTTGTTGTTGTGCCCAAAAATTTAAATATATGTTTGTGTGTTTGCGTATGTGTGTGTGTGTTTGTTGTTTGTGTTAAGTTGTTTTCGCGCCAAATGCATTTAAGTTCGAGTTTTATTTGTAAGTATGTATGTGTATGTATATGGATGTGTGTGTGTGTGCTTGTGTGTGTGTAAATCAAAGAATTGGTCGCCCAAAAATATCAAAAATATATCATTAAGTGTGCCAGACATCTCTCTGCAAACTAGAAACTAAAAAACAATAACAATAAGCAACAACAACAAAATCAAGTGATAAATTTATTATCTTAAGCAACATAAGCACACATACGACACACGCATGTCATTTCACACACACGCGCTACTTTTTTTTTTAAACAAAAACAACAAATTTCGGGTATTAACAATATATATACATTTAAATACACGCGTGGTTTGCTGGAAAACGTATTGAAATTTATCAAATATATATTTTTGAATACTTCAACAAGCTTAAACAAACTTTCATTGAGAACCTCTTAAAATTTTAAATTCAGTTTAAACCTATCAATCAGTCCTGTTCCGAATTCGTATTCCGTACGAAATTTGCTGTTCTGAAGTACTCAAAACGTCAAAACGTAATTGCCAGATTACAAAAGAAATTAAAAAAAAAAACGAATTCTTAAACTCAATTTTCTTATATACTTCATGTTGTTTGGAAAAGATTTATTATTTATTCATTTGATTAAAGCCAAATAACATTTATAATATTAAATTGAAAAATTGTCTATCAAACAGAAGCGAAAACGTGCAAGAAAACGTAGCTGTTCTCGATTCAGCAATGCCTGCTAGATGGCAACTAAATAGACTTTTTACTATGAAAACTCGGTTTCGAACTCGATTTCAAAAAACAGAAAACAAAATCATTCCGATCGGAAATCAGAACAGTAATTAGTAAATCGTTCGGAATTCATTAGTTTTTACTATTCAAAAACGTACTGAATTCGGAACAGGCCTAAATATTCACTTTATAACTAACTCGAAAATCGAAGTACTATTTAGCAAAGAATTCAAAATTATTCGACTTCAAAAAAGTTCATCATTTGGCCTTTTTCGGTTTCTGCTTTCCTTAAAAATGTAGTTACATTTTCTACGAATTGACGAATTAAACTCAATGCTAGAATTTAGTGAACCTAAAACCTTTTCGAAAGTTCGAAGATTCTAGATTCTAGAATTTTCCATAAGTTTTTGAAATGGAGGCGCAATCAAATGAACAAATGCTGTTCTATTTGTTACGCATTTTCATAGTATTTATCCCAGTATTTACACCAGTATTTATCCCAGTATTTACAGCAGTATTTAAACCAGTATTTAAACCAGTATTTATTTAAGCTCAAACAAAATCAATTTTATTGGATTTTTATTTATTGACGACTGTTTCAATTATGTTTGTTATCAACGCAGCCATGTAAAAGACATGACAAACAAGCGCGAAAGTTGATGTTTGGAACAACAAGAAAAAGAAAGAAAGAGCTGCATGGGTTATCAGACGCTCTTGATTACAGACCTGTATATACATACATATATGTAGGTACATATATACATGTGTATGAAGTTAAGAGAACCAACGTGTGTCCACGTTATCAGCTGCGTACAAATAACAAAGGCAATAACAAAAACAAAAAGACAAAAGCGAAAGAAAATAAATAAGTTGCGTTGCATTGTTGTTGTGCCGATGATTTCCAGCAGAGTTGTCACCAACAAAAACAACTATAACAACAACAACAACAAGCTAACACTGGCAGACAAAGCCGCAGCACTTTTTTTTTCTTCAAATGTCGCCTTTGGCCGTCGACGCCCCATGACTAAGTTTATCTTTTTTTGCCCTTCGGACAAAAACCCCTGTTGTACCTTTTGTAAAATTAAAGAATTGAAAATACATTTGCCTAAGTAATCCAAATACTAGAAAGTTACATTTTAAACTTACCTATTTTCCGATTTCAGAATATTTAGTGATATTGGGTGTTTAAAAAATGGAAACAGCTCTTTATTGAAATTTAAAAACCATTTTTCTTTCCTTGAGCCATAAAATTTACGAGAGAGATGACTTCTCCTACACCCCCAAAAAAAAACCAAAAAAAAGGTTTAAGCAACAACTTTCAGGATTTTTCAAAATTTGAAAATTACTTTTTTAATATTTTGTTGTGTAGAGCTTTAAAAATAAGCTTGAAGCTGATCGCAAAAGTTGCATGCAACAGTTTTCAGACAATAATATTATTTTTATTTTTTATGTGTAGCTTTGAAAATTAGTTTGAAACTAAATTTTTGCAAATATAACATTGACCACCCATTTTCTGCACAGAGGGATGAATTTTCGGGAAAATTGTTATGCCATCATCGTGAAATTCGTATATAGATCTGTGAAAAAATCGCAAAACAACTCAACTTTTGACCTTGTGTGTAAGTTTTCAGGAAAATTGTTTTGAATGAGTTTTTATATAGATCTTTGAAAACAACTTTGAAGCAAATCGCATAATAAGTCAACTTTCCATTCAACCTTAACCACCCTTTTTCCACCCAGAGGTGTGAATTTTCCGGAAAATTTGTATGCAGTCATCAATTATTTTTTTGATTGTTTATATTTTTTTATTAAAATTAATTATAAATACAATTTTTCGTACACGCTTGTTTATATATACTATCTATGTGCTCTAAAATTTTCAGACAGATTATTTTTTGAGTTTTTTAATTAAATTCAAGAATAGTTTTGTATTTTGCGGCTTGTTAAATGGCTTTCAACCTTAGATTTTCAGCACAAAAAAATTGAATTTGAGCAAACCTGCAATTGATTGGCAGGTTTTCAAAATGTAATTTGTGTTTGTGTTTTGTATTTCTATATGAACTTGACTTCGCATTAGGAAACTTATCAAATGCAAAACATGATTTTACAGTTGTTGTTCGGTTGCCGTTAGCCAAATGCATATTTTATGCAACTGAGATGAAATTATGCACACATCAGTTGCAAGTCAATTTGCCAAAATTCTTGAACAGCACAAATAAAAAATATATTTACATAATTTGCAAAAAAACACACAACAACAACAAAAACAACAAGAACAGCAAAAACATGCAACGAAATAATTTTGTTGAGAAAATTGCCACTTGACCTACCACACGGAAATCGAAATTAAGCAAGCAATTTTTCTTTTTTATGTTCTCTCTTTGATGCTTTTTTCTTGTTGCTATTACGATTATAAATTATTTATTATATATGTATATATATGTCTGACAACATGTATATGTATATATCTACATATGCACTATTGTTTCTGTGTAAATTTCTTTTTGATTTTTGGTTTACCCAACTTTGGCTACGCATTTAATGCAATTTATAATATTCAGTGTGCCAGAACATCAAATTATATATATCAAGTTTTTACTTTGATATATATATATACTATATATATGTATATATGCGTTTACGAACTTATCATTAAAATAGCATTAATTTTTCTAAAATAATTTCCTGGTATAATTGCCAAATTGCGGCAATGCAGACCTGTTTCCATTTCCGCTGACTTTTCTTTCGGAATCGTTTTCGAAATCGTATTTCTGTTTTCGAATAAAAGTAGCAAACGTTCTTCCTTTTAAGCTTAAGATTTTAAAACGAATTTTTAATACGGAATTCAGAACAGCTAAGAATTTGAATTAAAAAAAAATATATATATTTTATTTAAATCAAAAAAATAAAATCAACATAACATAAATATTTTATAAGTAGGCTTTGGAAATTTAAAATTAAAAGCTAAAACTAAAATTCGTAATTTTCATTATTTTTTGTTGTTAGTTTTTCAGACTTGTTCGTCTTTATATTTAAATTTGTATAGTCAAGTTAATCTTGTAGCACAAATAATAATAACAAAACAATAATAAATAAAATAAATCAGAATTGAAAATGGGAACAGGCCTCAAAAACACAATTTTAATTTCTACTACTTACGCTTAAACTTTAACTATGAAATTGACTTGAAGTATATCGATTTATTTTTTTATTATCGATGTTTTATATTGGATGATAAAACCAAAGGTATTTCAGAGTATCTTATAGATGCGCACATTTAATAATCACAACACAATTGTTTTAAACACTAATTATATATAGAATATATATCTATTTTCTAATGTTGGCGCTGACCTCTAATTGGATGTTTGTACATTCCACAAGTCACTTTTGTTGACCCAATTTCTTTGTGAGCTTTCATTCATTAAGCTTTAATGGACTCCCTTTCTAAATGTGAATTGTACATAAAAAAAGAAAAACTTGTTGCCTTTGAAAACATTAAACAGTTGATAAGCAACATTGTTGCAAACGATTAGATTATTATAACAATACTAGAGACAAAACGTTTAAAGAGCACTCAATATAATCAAATGTACTTAAATAAATCTGTTATTTGTAGAAACTGGTTGAATGTAAAAATGATTTGCAATTTATAGCAAGCCATAATAATGATAAGACATTTTTACAAATATCCAAAACATTTGGGCAAGTTTTTAGTCAAATATTACATAAAATATTAAATATAAATAGTTAATATTGAATTATAGAAACTTTAAATTATAATATTTATACATTTTACGATTTGTACTTTTTTAAAACAATAAATATATGCTTTAGTTATTCTAATTTAATTTAACTTAATTTTATAAATATTTCTTTCTAGTGTTACAATTCCGACTTGAAATTTATTACACTAGTCATTGCGAAGTAAACCAATTTATCAGTTATTCTAAAGTTAGTCATACCGTCAAGGATATTTTAGAAATTAAGGACATTTTTTATTTGATAACTTAGTGAAATTAATTTACTTCATTTATTTATTTTTGTTTGTTAGGTTTTAATATTTTTATGTTTATTTTATTTTGATTTAATTTTATTTTAATTTAATTTTCTATTTTGATTTTATTTTTATTTTTATTTTATTTTTACTTTGATTTTTATTTTATTTTTATTTTGTTTTTATTTAATTTTTATTTAAAATTTTTTGTTGTTTTTATTTAATTTTTTTTTAATTTAATTTTTTTTATTACCTATTTTATTAGTTAATTAAAGAAACTAAGCTGCTTAATTTTCAGTTACTTGAAACATTTATAAATATTTGATTTACTACTTGGTCTAATCAAATAATTACAAAGCATAATATTATCAGTGAGCAGAGTAAGTAGCAACAACGGCTGTGAAAATAAAGTATACTATATATATACATATATATATATATATATGTACATATATATAATACTTGGTACATATTACAAATCATAAATAAAGGCCACAATCAGCTTATTCAGTTTGTTGGCTATTGTTTTATGGTTAGTACACATACACATGTGTAAACATTTGAATGTAGCAGTTAACTAGCTAGTTAAAGTAATTTTCTGTTGGCTACCAGTGCGTATACGTAACGTAGAGAGTCTCGATAAATGCCTGGTAATAAAAAAGCACACGAAAACAAATACAACAAGAAAGCTGAAGAACTGTAGCAGTTTATGCCAATTATGATATAAAATGGTTGCCATGCCAACAACACAAGAGCTTACAGCATATATATATATATATATATATATATATATATATCATACATATATATCCGTATAGTATACAGATATTGCAATTGAATAACTGTTTTGTCGCGGCGGCCAAGTTGTCGTTGCCAAGCGTGCTTAAAATTGGGTATGCCTGTGTGAGTGAGTGTGTGTGTGTGTGTGTGTGTGTGTGTGTGTGTGTGTGTGTGTGTGTGTGTGTGTGTGTGTGTGTGTGTGTGTGTGTGTGTGTGTGTGTGTGTGTGTGTGTGTGTGTGTGTGTGTGTGTGTGTGTGTGTGTGTGTGTGTGTGTGTGTGTGTGTGTGTGTGTGTGTGTGTGTGTAATGTGCGCACAACAAAATCAGTTGAACTGCTTGAAGTGCCTTCTGAACTACTACAATATAACATACATACATACATATAAATATTCTCATTGAATGTTTGTTGCAATCAATTTAGAATTTACAGTTGCTTTCAAGTACTGGCTAATTTGTTGAATAGCGCAGACAATCGATTGTAGAGCTGTTCAAAATATACATACAAACATACCTACATATATTTATTTTCAGTATCAAATTAACACTATTGCCTATATCAAGTCCATAGTAGGCTTAAGTTGCACGAAAATGTATTTGATATTGATAGAAAACCAATTTGCGAGTTCCAAAAATAATCGCATCAAAAGCAACAATGTTGAGCACATTCCCATTTTACGTCCGTTAGAGTGGGAAATCGGTGAAAATCACGCTTTTTGGGCACAAGTAAATGTCCAAAAAATGAGTGTAACAAGAAGAATCAGCTATTTTCAGACTTCGGAAAAACTAAAATTGAGGAAATTTAGTTTCCCATTACAAATTGTTAAAAGGGAGTAACAAAGCACTTCAAATGTATGTAACAGGCATAAGGAGAAATTTTCGAGTATATAAAGTATATAGGGGTGTCACGGAAACTTCTTCCTAATAAAATCCAAACGAGTTGCAAACTTAGGTGTCACAGAAGTCTCTAGAGATTTTGATTTTAGCGTTACCACTACGCAGAAATAATTTTGTTTTTAATTTATACGCACTTTTGTTATTGTTTTTGATAAACAAATTTATTAAGATAATTGTTTATTAAAGCATTGGTACACTTATTTATTTTTGCAATTATTGATTTGAACCTTTAAGTAAAACACTTTCAAAATTTGTAGCCCGCCAATTTTAACAAATTGTGTGACAACTCTTTTTTGTAGCAATCAATTTTGAGCAAGTTGGCAGCTCCCAAGCTCGGTTGGTTTGGTTGACCGCATTTTTTAATGGAGATTATTTAAAATGTAAAATGAATAACCTAAGCAAATCAAATGCTTATAAAATATAATGCTGATAGTTCAGAAAAATCATTTTTGTATTCATTACAAATCTTTCTTCTATTTCTTGTAATTTTGCCAGAGCTTTGAAACCAACCGAACGACGGTTTTTGTACATCTATGATATTTAATTTCGCTATAAGTTGGTTGCAATTAAGTTGAAACTGGTGCAGTGACTCATCCCTAACTCAAAAAACTTAATATCTTAAAGCATTGCAGCACCGGCTGTTTCTATGAGAGAAAAAAAGCAAATCAATCGAAAACCTCTAGTGATGTCCGTGACACCTCCGATTAGTTTCGACTTTTCCTGAAATTTTGAAGTTGAAATCTTGCTAAACACTTTATAAAGAAAAATAAATTACTTTCGTCATGTCAAATTAAATAACTCTGAAATTATATATTACCGCTATCCGCTGATTTCAAATTCAATTAGAAAAAAAACGCAATATTGAAAAAGCTACATTGACAACACTTTCTGCACAGCAAACTGAAAATGTAAGCAGCTTTAATACAAAATGTTAAAAATTCTATAAAATGAATGGAAAACTTAAATATATTTAAAGAATGCACAGCATCAAATATGTGTGTGTGTGTGTGTGTGCAGCGAGCATGTTGTGCAACATTTAATACACACTTAACGCGCTTCTTTGCGTCCAAAAAAAGTAAGAAAATAAAAGCAACAGTGCGTTAGAGAATAACAGCAACAACAACAACGAAAAAAAAGAAAGAAAAGCTCGTTGCAAGGACAGGTAACTTACATTACCGTCACTTTTATGGAAGCAAATTGAGTTGGATGAACTTGCAACGGCAACAAATATGCAACATGCAGCAATATCTCTTTGCTAGGGCGTCTCAGTTGTCAACTTTTCCATTTTCCTGTTACATTTCCAAGTGCTACTTGCACTTATGCCAAAGTATTGATAATTGATATTCTTAAAATTCAAACAAATAGTTATCTGACTTTGTAGTTTTTAATTTTTCATTGTTTTGTGATTTAAATATTGTTTTATTATTTCTGCCATTTTGCTTTTTATACCCTGCACACAGTTAATATGTGCAAAATGGGGATACATTTTAACAGGTTAATATATCCCAGTCAACCAAATACGGAGCGCTCCGAAGGTGGAGTAAGAAAGGACTCCCATTACAACTCTTCAAAGGAATGTTTCAAGGGCGCTCTGACTTGGAGTAAAAAGGGAATCCTACAGCAACTCCTCAAAGGAGCCATTTTGGAGCGCTCCGAATTGGAGTGAGATAAATACATCTCCGGGTTATTAAAGGAGTCCTTTTAAGAAAAACCATAGGCGAATACAGAAGTCCTCACAGAGTCTTTGCGGGTTATCTAAGTGTGCATTCTGGGACGCCGAAATAGCTCATGTAAGGACTTCCGTGGGGTTGCTTTTTTTATTGGGCGCTTTTAGGTGCGTCCCTGGGAGGCTTAGCACACCGCACAGGTAGTCTTAAGGGGACTCTTCTGGTTGTATGTCTACAAGGGTATCGCCTAGTCGATCACAGTCAACTTTTGTCATTCTTTTGTGCTATATTATAGTTAACGCTGCTACAGCGTTCAAAGTTTGCTTTTAATTACTCCATTTTCCGCTTGCATATTCAACTTTTCTTTTATTTTGTGAATTTTCACTGTTTGTTTGGCTTTGACACTGATTTTGGAAGTTCTTTGGAGTCGTTTTGTGGCTGGTGTTTTTGGTATTTAATTATAATTACCGTTGTTGCCAAACAAAGTTTTTGCGTCTGCATTTAACAATTTGCAGGAACTCTTAAGAATTTCTTTGTTGAAAAAGAAAGAGAGAACGAGAAAATGGAAATCAAAATCAAAATCAATGATTTAAGAAACAATTAACTGCCATGACTAATGCCAAAACTCACTTCGATTAAGCTAACGATCATAAGATACGGTTAATCAAGATTGATTGATTAATAAACCGCAGCCGCAGCCATTAAATTTGCTAAATTATGCTACTTATATTGTTAATCTAATCAATTTATTGTTGATTTATTTATTTTTCGTTTTCGCTTTTGTTGACGCCCGGCAACAGCTGTCAAATTATGCATTCGTCATACTTATTTATATTTGTTTAGTATCTTTATTTACTGTGCAATTAACAAATTAAGCGTTGTCTAAAGCTAAATTAAATGCATTTTTTTAAAAATGGTTTCAAAAATGTTGACTTATAAAGTTGCAAATCTTTTAACTCTAACTTAATTTGTCATCTTGTTCATAAATAATATCTAAAAAAAAAGATTGTTTAATTATACTCTTTTTATACCCTTATTACAAAATGTGTAACGCATTGAAGAAGAGGTCTCAGAAAAAAAATTTGTATTTTTCTGATCAGCATCAACAGCCGAGTCATGTCCGTCACGTCCGTCTGTCTGTCCGTCTGTTTGTCTGTCTGTTTACATGCGTTTTTCAAGACTTTGTTCTAGAGCTATCTTAATAAAACTTGGTACAGATGCTTCTTCTTATTGCAGGTAGCACCAATTGGCCAGATCGGACCACTATAACATATAGTTGTCATAGGAACAATCGGTTGAAAAATAAGCTTTTGTATGAACAACTTTTGTGTTTTTCAAGATAACTCAACCAAACTCACTAAACCTATGTTTAAGGACAATTTATACATGAAGACAAAATTTGATCAAAATCGGACGACTATATCTTATAGCTGACATAGGAACGATCGGTTGAAAAATTAGTTTCTGTATGAAAAAATTTCAATCAGTTGAAAAATAAGTTTTTTTATGCAAATCTTTTCTGCAAGAGTATATATCTTCGGCACGCCGATGATAACATTTCTTCCTTGTGTTTCTTTTAAAATGAAAATGATAGTACAAAAAAACTTTTCAATTCTGAGTCTTTGAATTTTCTTGTCATGCTGATCAAATTTAATAAAAATCGGACAACCATACCTTATAGCTTTCATAGGAACAATAGCTCGAAAATTAAGTTTTCATATGAACAAATTTTCTTTCTTTTTTTTATTTTATTAAACTAAAAACTGTTATAATATAAAAGCTGGTCATATGACCATTCAATTGGAATATTAATTAAAGTCAACTTGTAATTAATTTGAGTAGGTTAAGTAATTATAATTAATACCAATTATAATTAATAGCTGTTTAAATGGCTTTATGGGCTCTGTTATTAAATGCGTTCATTTGGCAGCTAATTGAAACATTAATGCTGATGAGAATTCAATTAAGAAACTCAATACGGTAGCAGGTGGCAGGTGGCAAGTGGCAAGTGGCAACTCAATCAACAACGAAACAAAAACAACAATGCCTTGACATGTCTTCTTTGCTATTTGGCAACTTTTGATTGTGACTCTGAATCTGAATATACCTACATATAGTATGTATATATGTATTACATATATATATATGTTTTGTTTTTGGTTTTTGTGCTGTTTGCTATTTTCAGTTTGTATGACTAGTTGTTTACGTCTTTCGAGTAGCTGCAGCAACAAAACAACAAAACAACAACACTTTTCTGCTGCATATATATATGTAGGTACTTTTTAAATACAATTTAAATTTGATTTAATAGAATTTTGTTCACCCTGTTGGGCGCATTCTAATATTCTAGAATTTCTACTCTTTCTCGCAGCAAATGTGTAAAATAATACGATTTGTTGCCTTTGTTTGACGTTTTGTTCTTTTGTTGCTTGCCACAAAAGTGAAATGTGTCAACAAAGTATAAAATATGAAGACCACACACACACACAACTTATAATTTGAGATGAATTCATTTTTAAAATTCTGAATAGTGTCAGTTTTAATAACTGCAAATGACACTTGAAATTTAACAGGAATTGTGGTAAGAAGTTATGTGGTTAAGCGGGTTAACTGCCAAGACAATGGTCTGAAGAACCGGAAGCCAATGCTCCTAACACTTACAAGTATTTGATGTTTGTTTAATCAGTTAAGTGACCCATGAAATGTTTGCTAATGATAAAAGTTCCACATTTTTTAAGTTTTTTTACTCCCTGTTCCCATTAAAAATGACAAATCAAAAAAAAACTCCCTCAGCCACAATTTTAAAGATAAAGCTTTTATTTTTGGTACACATATATGTTTAACCAATATTGATCAGCTGTGTAAATTTCATTACAATCGGATAAATAACACAAAAGTTATGAAAGAATCTATTACCGTCGTCTCAGCAGAAAGAAGCAACAGTTTAACATGCACTGGACAAGTTAAGTACGCTGCTTGCTTGTATTACCGCTGAACTGCTTGAAATGCTAGTTGGGAGCAGGGAGCAAGTTATTGCTAAAAAAAAAGAAACTTTTATTTCAAAATTTCATTTGTCAAAGATAGTAATGATAGCTGTCGACTATTGAAGTTATGATTGTTCAACATTTAAGCCAAACTGAGAACAATGTGTAAGCCTTAGAAAACAAAACCAAAATAGTCAAATTTGTTGCTAGCATTATTTGAAATGCAATTAGCATTTAGTGTTCCTTTGTCTGCTGATTAGCTATATATAGGAACATTTGGATTGCATTTGAATTACGCATTCTATTTTGATTCGCAATGCTATTTAGAGTGCGCAGCTGTGCTGCCATTTAAAATGCAAAAACTAAACCCTCAACCCACCCGCTGACCAACCACCACCTCGTCACCCCCTTCCTGTCAGTAAATCAATTTATCAAGTATCGACAGATGTGCACGTAAAGCAATTGAAATGCCAAAACTATTTGGTGCATGTGCTTAGCATAGACATATGTATGTATAAATGTATATAACATATAACAGTAGTGTGTATATACTTATGCACAGAAAGGTATAAACAGAAGCGTTCATAAATATGTGGTCAGCTACATTTCGAACTTGTTCTTAATTTTTATTTGACAGCTGCAAAATGTGCTCGAAAGCGAAAAATTAGTGGTATTCTAGAAACTGCAAAACGATTTTAAACGTAACAAAATACATGTTCTTAATATCTTTGACACCTGTCTTCAAGTAAGTTTTTCAAAAGTTTCAAAAGAAATCAATATCGCAAAAAAATCAATAAAATAAATAACTAAATTAAACAAATTATTATAAAATAAAATAAAATTAAAATATTACAAAAATAAAATAGAAATAAAAGTAGATATAAAAATAGAATAAAAATATTATAAAAATAAAAAACAAAAAAAAGTAAAAAATAAATAAAAAATAAAATAAGTTTACAAAAATAAAATATTGTAAAAATAGAATAAAAATAAAATTTAAATAAAAAAAAATTAATTAAAAAAAAAAATAAAAATAGTAAAAGTGATCAATTGTATTACTTCGTAATGACTTATGTAATAAATTATAAAGCTGACTTGTTACAATAGGAAAAAAAATTAAATGTTTGTCAGGTGTGTATATATATATATAAACGCGACTGTAACAGTTATATACTACTATATACCATATACTTAATGCGTGGTATGCACATCCTGACAAACAGCTGCTGTTGCATAGGCATTTCAATTGTTGGCACGTTGATATGCACGCACAAATGCCTCAAATGCTTTGTTTTCTCTTGATTCATTTTATTTGATTTTTTGTTGTATAAGGTAAATTGAATTTCAAATGCAAAGCCAGTGCACTGAACTACACAAACGGCAAATAAGAAATAACAATACAGAGCAGAACTAAACAGACAACAACAGCAAGTGCAATGTGTAATTAGGTAGTTGTATGTTTAATAACATATATTTTAATTTATTATACTATACTTTACTATATTGAATTGTATTCAAATATTCATGCTCCTGTTTGTAGTTTAAAGTCAATGAACTAAGCACAAGGTAAAAGCTATCATCATCGTTAGCTTAATGCAATAAAGAAAACCGCAGCAGCCGCAGCAATAATAAACTAAGTGAAAACTTAGAGCTCAAAAAAAAAACAGCGCGTGTTTTGTCTATATGTAATTGTAGCTGTTATTTACTGTTTTTCTATATACAGCTATATATTTTCATATACACATATGTATATATTTATAACACATACATATAATCAGCGATTCACGTCAGCAGTAGGCACAGCAACAGGCTAAATTAGCATCAATAACTCGCAAGTGCGACCTCTCCACACTGTTTGCAGAAAAAAAATGCTACACGCTGCGTATACGCGATATGAACTTCAATTACGTATACGCTGCGTGCGCTTGCCTCAAATCAGTGGCACTTTTCAAAGTATATAATTATGTTTGTTGTAGGCGTAAATTGAAGTACTGCATAGGTATCGAAAGAATATATTTCTAAAATATAGTCTGTTTTTTTTGTTAACGGTGCTGAAATGTTATAAGATATTTAGTTTATTAACTTATGGAAGAGTCAGTGCAGCAATTTCAATTTAACTGCAACCAATTTATAACCAAATTAAAAATCATAGATGTCAAATTACAAGAAAAAAAAAGAAGTATTTGTAATGAAAACAAAAATGATTTTTCTGAACTATCAGCATTATATTTTATAAACATTTGATTTGCTTAGGTTATTCATTTTACATTTTAAATAATCTCCATTGTCAACCGAACTTGGGAGTTGCCAACTTGCTCGAAATTGATTGCTGCAAAAAAGAGTTGCCACACAATTTGTTAAAATTGGCGGGCTACAAATTTTGAAAGTGTTTTACTTAAAAGTTCAAAACAATAATTGTAAAAATAAGTTAGTGAACCAGTGTTTTAATAAACAATTATCTTAATAAATTTGTTAATCAAAAAGAATAACAAAAGTGCGAATAAATTTAAAGCAACATTCTTTCTGTGTGGTGGCAACGCTCTAGAGATTTCTGTGACACCTAAAAGTTGCAATTTGGTTGGAATTTGTTTGCAAGAGTTTTCGTGACACACCTATCAATTTTTCTATGATTTACTTAACTCTATCGATAGTATAAGACTATCTAGTATTGCAACTTTCGAGTGATCTAAGCTTATAAGTTGAACTATATTTCTCTTTTTACACCTTATCTTTTCAAAAATTGTTTTGTAATCGATTGTGATCATTGAAACAAAGTTTCTTTGTTTCTTTTGCGTACACTTTCTCATATACTATACTGTACAATTTGTTTAAATAATATTATCATCCATTAGCTTATCAATAAGCGTAGGCGTGTCGATCAAGTCATTTTGTATGTTGTATATCAATCGGCCAATCAGCTCCTTGCAGGCATCCTGCCCATGGTCTATCATTAGTTCCTCCGAAAAACTCACATGCTCCAAAGCTGCTACAACAATCAGAGTACATGCAAAGACTTTCATGCTACAATGTCGCGCTACGACTACCTAAAAATATGTATAGAAAAAAATAAGGACATAAAATAAGCCTAAGGATATCAAAAATGTATCAGTTACCTCGTTAACCAGTGACATGCCCACCGCATCGATGCCAATTTGGCGAAGGAATTTCTGTTCCGCCTGCGTTTCATAACAAGGACCACCAAGACTGGCATAGACACCTTCGTGCAAGCAATCCTGAAAGCCAATTTCTTTGCCAATCTCGAGAGCCTTCTCGAGTAGTTTCCTATCATAGGCATGGGCCATGAAAAGGTGTCGTTGTCCAAAGCGCGTTTCATTGGTCCCTATTAGTGGCGAATTGCCCAGCCAGTTTAACAAATTGATGTGATCCTTAATCAATAATACATCGCCCACATTATAGCCCAGATTAATGCTGCCGGATGCACAGGTGAGAAACACATACTCGACACCGCAGAGCTTCATCACGCGAACGGGCATTGTGCAGCTGGCCAGCTGATTGCCTTCATAGTAATGAAATCGTCCTTGCATTGCAATTACAGTGGCACCCCTTACAGTGCCTACAAATAGTTTACCCTTGTGGCCATACGCTGTACATAATGGGAATTTTGGTATATCCGCATAATCAAATACAATGGGATCCTCAATTAAATCAACCAACGTATCCAAATTGGTGCCACAAACTAAACCAAATTTTGGTTTTATATTGGTTCTATTGATTATAAAATCAGCCATGGCTTTTATATCCTCATACGTATAGATGGATGCCTGAGGTGTTGCAACTACTTTCGGTATGGGCTTGGCCAGTTCCTCTTCCAGTTCCTTGGCGGCCAGACGTTTCATCATCCGATATTGGAGAGCCGTCTTGAGGGCACAACAATCCTTGTTACACATCTTGATCAAACGCTAGCGCCTCGGGTCCCCAGTAACTCCTTACAGTTGCTTCAATTTTTATTTTTTAGTTTTTTACATTCTAGAAATAGTATATATAAAATTGAGAATTAGAACGGCAGGCTTGTTACTTTATTTATTTGTATTTTAATTAAACCAAAGGAATAAAGTTTCTTTAGCCCAAACACAAACACCAACTGACCAACTGACCAGCTCTTTTATTATTTTACAGAAAGAAATTCCTTTGTATGTCATTTACAAAGCTCAGCTGGAGAACACACAAAAGTGCTCATCCTGCTTTGACAGCTTTGAGTAATAATGAAATATCGTAATAAATGCAAAGATAAAGCGCCACATGGCACCTTCAAAGTCAAAAGGAACAAACAAAAAATTCTCCGTTTAATGAAGTTGTTTTGAAGCAGCAGCAAAATGTCAAGCTGTGCATTAGTTTTCTCATTGTTATGTACAATTTAATTTTATCTTTAAGTTACTGTCTACAGTAAACAAGCTAATGAACCAGTGTTTAATCATTTTCAACAAACTCTTTTTATACCCTTGTAGAGGGTATTATAATTTTGTCACGTCACGTCATGTACGTCTGTTTATATGCTTTTTTTAAGACCTTGTTCTAGAGCTATCTTGGTGAAAATTGACACAGATGATTCTTTTTATTGCAGGTAGTACCTATAATTGAATTGGCCAGATCAGACCACTATAACATATAGCTGCCATAGGAACGATCGGTTGAAAAATTAGTTTTTGTATGAAAAACTTTTGTGTTTTTCAAGATAACTCAAACAAACTCACTAAACATAAGTTTAAAGACAGTTTATACATAATGACAGAATTTCATTAAAATCGGGCTTCTATATCTTATAGCTGCCATAGGAACGATCGGTTGAAAAATTAGTTTTTGTATGAAAAACTTTTTTGTTTTTCAAAATATCTCGATCAAACTCACTACATCTAAATTAAAGCACGTTCTACACATGTTCACCAAATTTTATCAAAATCGGGTCACTATATCTTATAGCTGCCATATGAACAATCAGTTGAAAAATAAGTTTTCTTATGCAAATCTTTTCTGCAAGGGTATATATCTTCGGCTCGCCGAAGATAACATTTCTTTCTTGTTTTACTCTGTAAGAGTAAGTAGATATTTTAATTCTTGTGCAGCTTTAACAGCTCATTGAATCTTAATAATTACTTATGAAAGTGTTTCTACTATTTATGGATAATCTCGATCATATTTGATAAAATATATGGAGAGTATTTGGGAAGATTATCATAATGTGATAGATATTTTACCGATAGACCTTTGGATGTCAGCTTTTTAATTCACAATTTTTGCTGAGAAACAAAATATCAACAATATCATAAATCTTTGCTATAACTTATCTTGCGTTACTTTTCGACTCGAAGTGCTTTTTAGTTGATTCCAGCGCGTCGTCTACTTGTAATTTATCTCATCACATGAATATAATCTTTTGGATCTTTTGGGGTTTGAGGCTTGGGGTATTTGCGGTTCGATCGACGACAGCGCAACAATGTCAACAAATGTATAACACAGTGCTAAAACTAAAGCTTAAAGCTAAAACTAAAACCATAAGACAAAACATGGACAGCGAACGTGACTCTGTAGGCGGAACAACATCAACAATAACAACATTTTGCCTGTAACTTAAGCAACTTGGCGCGCACTCAAATGACAATAACAAAGCGCTTCAGAGTTTTCTATTTCAGTTTTATTTTTATTTTTTGTTATTGTTGTTGATTTCGTTACTTTGTTATTGTAAAATTCATAAATTTATGGACTTTTTATAGCAACACATTGCGCATGCTAAACGCTTCAGCGATTCGCTCAGTGCCAGCGTCTCAGATCAGCTAATGAAGCTATACATGCATATATATACATGTATTACACTCAGAAAAAATCAAAACTTATAATGAATGAAGTGGTTACAAGCTTATTGCAGTAAATTTGATATTTGATCGAGCTATTGATCGATTGTAGCAGTAAAGATACTTGATTCTTGATACTGACTCAGGCATCAGAAAGTTTTTATATAAATTTCAATGTCACATTTTATTTATTTTATTATGTAATATTTAAATTGTTAATTGTGAGCTAAAAAAGCGAGAAAACGTTAAAATAGAATTTTTGGTTAAGATAAAAAGGACTCTGAATTGATTAATCGAGAAAGTCTGTTGTAATTTGCACAAAGTATTCAACATAGAGGAGTCGATTTCACAGTTTACTACGAACATAACACCAAGCGTAATACGACGGTTTTTCTTCAAACAAGCAGTATTTTCTTTTTATTCATTAAAAAATTAACTGGAAAGAAAAGCTGTTTTTATGAAAGACTTCGCTTTCGACCGAATTAAAATACCCGCTGCAAGGTTATAAAAAGACTACAATTCGATTTAAAATTGTTTTTTTTTTAAGTGTATGTAAATGTGCATGTTTTTAATGTAGGCGAGCAGCGCAGCCTTGCCCCTCCCATTTAGCAGTTTTCCAGTCGCAGCTGCGGCTCTCGATTCTCATCTCTTGTCTTTTGTCTCCCGTCTCTTGTCACTCGGCTCAGACACAGAGTCTGAATGTTTGTCTGTGTCGGCCTGTTGACAGATGCGCGCCCAAAAACCACATGAAAACAATATTAAATTTGACTTGTGGCGACTGTTGACTGATTGTTGTTGCGCCGTGGCGTCTGTTATTGTTTATTGGTTTACCCTATTAATTAGCAAAGAAATATTGAATTATAATGGCTGACACAGAGGCCAGCAGAGAGCTGTAAACAGACCGCAGTCAACAACCAACAAGTAACAAACAACAACCAAGAGGCAACAATCAACAATCAGCTAGCAACAATCAAAAACAACAACAACAGCCTGAGGCAGCGACAACTTATCTCATTGTTTATCAGAGAAGCGCGTGCATATTGTTTATACACAATGCAAATGAGGCTTGCTTTAAACATACAGCAACATTTTGTATAAAATATAGCAACAAGTATAACAAATACATGCATACAATGTCTAACATACACAACTTGATTACAACTAGAGATGTGCGGGTGTACAACTTGAACAACATGTCAACGTTACAATCAAACTACTATAGTGTTATATCGATCAAAATTGATATTTGTTTACATTGATATCGTGTCACGAAAGCAAACACGAACTGCGCTTACATCTCTATTTACAATAAAAAACACGTATACGCATGGTTAACATCTGCTGTTTGGCAATAATACTAATAATCTGTGGGCAATGGAATGTCTACTCCCAGAAGGGCCTAAAGGCTGAGAATGTATATATATATATACTGTTAAATATATATATAATGGCGGTACGGGAATTGTAACATATTTGATTAATTAATGTTTACAAGCTTAATTATATTTATCATTTGCCTTTTTTTGTTGTTTTTTTTTTAGCACTCTGACACAAATCCTCTTTTGTTTATAGCATGACTCACAATGGAAAAAAGCTGCTTATTAAGGTAACAGCAATAACAACAACAGCAACACAAAGAAACATTTCACAAGCCTTGAATATATATAAAAATACTTTTATATATAAAGTATCTATATAGTATGGATGTACAGTAACACAAGCATACGATAACAAAAGGGAAAACTTTCTATATTTACAGCAAAAAATTTAGTTACAAGACAGTATTTAACTAGATTGCTTTGTAGCTTGACTAATAAAGTTAATTAAAAATGTAATATCAACGATGCTGAAGTAAAATTTTAGTGTTTGGTGTTTGAGATATGGGCAATTCCGTAGTGGCGTAAAGTGACATTTGTACGCCTAAATATAAAAAATTGAAGAAGTCAAATTTAAAAAATTGTTTTTTCTTATTTTGAAAAATTTACGTAGCCTAATATTCAATAAAAGAAATCACACCAATCGACCCCAAGGATTTGATGATTTAAGCAAAAATGAGTGTGGCGTAACGTTACAAAAAACGGAAGTGGGTTTTGGCTTGGATTACGAAATTGCAACACTCTGCGAATTGGCCAAGACTTTTTGTACAAAACTTTTTTATCACGATTTGAAATAATACTAGTTTGTTTTGCAAGTTATGAAATTTAAAAATGTTTTTTATTTTTATTACTCTTTGTATGTGGCGTTACAGGGCGTAACGTTACGTAAATTTCCGTTGACTTTGTACTTGAATGTTTACAACTAAGCTTGGTTAAATTGATGGCTTATCTTATTTGTTAGTTAGTTGTTAATGTTATTGAATTTTTATGAAATATTTTTATCAAGTATCAGCTCATTTGACAACATAAATATTAAAGAGAAAACGGTCTAAAAATGAACAAAATAAGGGCAAAAAGTCATTTTTGCAGATTGCAGTCGATTTGCTCATGATAGTTATTGAACTGGATTGTAAATTGTTAGATTTAGTCAATATCTAACAAATTTATAGATATTGGTTAAACCTAACAATTTAATAAAAGTAATGCATAGAAATTAGAAATTATGACTTTGCAATTTTCGGTGCTGGTGGATTTTCTTGTGGAGATGCCCATATTTCTTAAGATCGATATGGAAGATTTCATTTTCATTAAAAAAATGGATGTTATTTCATCTCCTTGGTTTTAACTCAATATTTTCAATTAAATATGTTGATTTATTTTGTTTTCTTACCAATTTTTCGACTGTATGCCAAAATATATATGTTGTTTACTCTATAAATTTACTGTTACTTTTATATGGCTTGTGCAAAATTGTTTTGTTTATTGAATTGATATGCTTTTCTTTTCTCTTTTTTTTGACGTTTAATCAATATTTTCTTTGCCGCTATTTGTTATTTGTCTATAAATACATTTTTAAGTACATTTCTTTGGATGCCTCGTTTTTTTTTTTTTTTGGCATTGTGCAAGATTGTCAGGTTTGTTTGGCAAATTTGTATTAAATATTTTTTGACTGGCAACCGTTTGCTAATTGAAGTTTTTTTTTATTTTTATTTATTTTTTTTTTTTTTTTTGTATAACGGCCACACTTTTGCTTTGCACGCTTGGGTGACTATTATGATATGTTAATAATTTGATATATAAATATTGAAATAATTTAGTCAATTGCTAATTGAATTGAAGCAAGCAAAAGCCAAATTCAAAGCCAAATAAGCTGAAGACGTCAAGCTTTTTCATCTTGCATTGTTAGAAATAACTGCCCTAAACATACCAATAATATATTGTATTTAATTATTATTATAGTAAACTTACAGTTTTGTTATCTTTTCGGTCTTTCAGTATATGCTGACTGCAGTGCAACAAACTCGTCAGCTCTTCAAACACAATTGAGAGTTTTTAAACATTTGGGCCAGGAGGCATAAGTAAATACTTTTGTTGCAAATACTAATACCAATGAAAGCCAATAAAAACAAGGACTGCAATTATACTCGTAACGTGAAGAAGTCAAGCACAAAGACAACAGTTGCTAACGGAGAAGAAGCGAATAAGAAGTTCGGGGCTCGTCGTCATACATACAAGTGCCTGAATCATAATCCGCTAACAAATACAAATCCAAGTTCGCAACACATACATCGACGTATACCATCGACGTGCATCAAACTCAAGATACTTGAACAGGCGTTCAACCAGATTTTAAGTTTGAGTTGGAGTTGGAGTTTGAAACTGAGTGTGAAACGGCTTTACAACTCCTGACCAGAGCCAAGTTCAAGTTGTTGTTGCTGACGGGTTTCTTAGCCTTTTCGTTTTGTTTTTTTGTTGGCCTTTTAACTTCTTTTTGTTTTGGCAACGAAAGCGACTCACACACACCCACCGAAAAAAGGCAACTACTGTTTAAGTATTTGTTATTATTTTTGTTTTTGTTTTTGTTTTCGATTGCCTGTTGCACAAAACTCAAACAACGCAAAGCAGCCTCCTTAATTGCCCTGACAGGCACAGCAACAATCAAGTAACGACGACGACGACGAGCTATAAACCAACCGAAAACAAAATTCAGCAAGTGAAAACTTATTTAAAAATACACACACACAGAGCAAGAGCAAGAGCACAAGCAAGAGAAAGAGTGAGAGAGACAAAGAGAGAGAGAGAGAGAGAGAGAAAAAAAAGCCAAATCTAGATTGTGAATGACAGCAAAGCAACTCCAACAGTTGTTGGCCAGGTCCAAAATCAAGTTGGCTCTTAGTCGCACACGAGTTTCCTTCGAGCTGCTGGGAATACGTTAAAAGCTGAGTGTTGAAGCTGCTGTAACTGTAACTTTAACTGGAATTGCAACTGGTATTTTTCTACTGTATATATACTGTATATATATATATACATATATACACATATATACTAATATAACTCAAGCTCACAGTTTACACCAATGTACTCCGCTGTTGATTACTACGCGGAAATGGGACAAATCTCACAAGATGTAAGTTAAAAATATTTTTGAAAAATATATCTAATAGTATTTTACTTAACTCATTGTCATCTCCTGTCAAATCCATCTACAATATACACAGAGAAAAAAATATCACATTCAAATTGATGTTAATATACTGATACTCCAAAATATAGTACTGAAATTATTAAATAAGATCAAATTGATATGCTCGAAAAAGTCAAAATGATATTTCGGTAATATTGTTCTGAAATTCTAGCTCATCAGCTTTACTTCGACCCGAAAAAATATCAAATTGAGTACCATATCATCATTCGAAACATCTTATATACAGGCCTGTTTCGGTTTCCAATTATGTTAAAATATTACGAAAGTGATTGTATGTTATTTGATTAAGGATGCACAAAAGTTTCGATTGAAATAAGATTCAATTTATTAGCTTTACAACAATAATGAAATTAGTATTCCATCAGTGAGGGAAATCGATTTGCCTGCTCGAATTACTGTTACCATAACTGGATAACACCAGCTATCAAAGTGAAAACCAACAGTCACATAATTTATAAGGGGGCGTTAATTAAAATTGCAAATGTAACAATTCTGTTTTTGATATACTACAATATATATAAAACTGATGCCATTTTGTCTGCATTTATTTTGAATCTGTTGTTATCGTCTCTTTGGCTATTTGGGTATTTGGGGTTGTGAGAGGAGTACCTACCTATATATAATTAAATGCCACAAAAATCGTTGCCCTCTGCCAATGGAATGTGGCACGTTTAAATCAATTAGGCGGCTGTTTACGAAATCAACATTGTTTTATTTTTTTTTTTTGCTACTGTTTGTTGTTGCTCATTTTACATCTACGCATTACAATGAAATGAAACAAGAGTCAAGTTTTTGATACATACTGTACCATTTAAAAAGCCCATTTAATTAACAGAACAAAATATTTAATATATGAGTAAATTAAGCATTGTTTAATGTTGCTGTTGCGTTTTTGTTTTGTTAATTCAATTACAAACTGTAAATATTATGCATAAGCTGAACTTTTTGTTAAATTTGTAAGCCTCTTACTGTTAGTAGTTTTTAAATGTCCAGCAGCTTTGCCCAAAATGAATTAATAATACAGTTGTAATTTGTTAAATAAAAGCATGATTGCAAATTGACAATAGTACATATATGCTTGAGATTTTATTAGGTGACTTTAAGTTTTCGCAATATTTTAAACTATAGACAAAATTTTAAAATTTTTGGAAGGCTCACACTGGTTTTCCAGTAGTTAAGTTCTCTATGCATCTCAGAAATCTCAGAAATTTGAAATGCAGATAAACAGCTTAATAATTTGAGCTATCGTAAACTTGTGAAAATGCTATTGAATTAAACCAGAAGATAAAAAAAAACTAGAAATATTATTGTAAACAAGAATCTGAAACATTGAAAGTTATTCATAAGTTTAGTAGTGTATGCATAATCTTAGAGCACAATGTTGCTTTCCACAAATACGTGCTATGAAAAAAGCAAGCCACAATGTTGAAACAAATAGCTGCTAGACAACAAATGTTGCTTTCATTTTAACAATGTTGCACAGAATCACACAAAAAACATAAAGTTAGTAAACACAAATAGCATGGGAAACAAATGTGCAGTCTTTATTTGATTTTGATGTTTTCAATTGAATTAAAAGCAAATCATAGTAACTAGCTTCAGCTTACTAAAACGCAATTTCGTGTGTTGTGCTCTGGCTAGAAATAAGTTCTATTTTTTTTACATTTTGGTAGGCCTGATAAGCAAGAGTTTGATAAGCCGCTTAAAACTACTGAATCATGCAGCATAAAAAACAAACACACATCAAAATACTCAAATACTTATAATGTTTTTTTTTTTTAAAGCACATACTAAACAATATTTAACGATAGCAAAAAGCACTTAAGCTTATGTGTGAATAAACTTTTAGAATAATAGCTGCATATTTATATAAATATTATAAATAGCACAAAACAAAATGTGGGTCATCTAATCAGTTTACGATAAAATATGAAGGTTTCTTAAAACAAAAAATACAAATAATAATTCTAGGCATTAGTTTGTTGTTTATTTCAAAATTTGAATTGAAAAAAAAAAATGACAACTGCAGTTTTACTTAAAAAATGAAATACATATATGTGGATATAAACGGCTAGAACACTCGCATTTAAAAATCCTTTGCTTGCCCAGTGAATTCGTCACACACAAATAAAATTGGGCAACATGCAAACAATTTTACATTTGATATAAAAGAAAATTGGATAAAAATAAACAAAGATGAGCAACAACAACAGCAACAACAATATCAAATAAACAGATGTGCGCCATTCTGAAAAACTGGCACGAGTCCAAAAGACTTTTGCCTTTTGAGTGAGTGACGGAATAACGAAATGACATACACACTGAGTGATTGACTGATTGAGTGACTGACTGATTGAGTGACTGACCGATTGAGTGATTGGGTGAGTGACTTCTTCATATGTGCATTGCGGTCAAAGAAATATGCATTTGCATCAGACAAACTTTGAGCATATATTTTCTCAATTGTATTTGAAATTAAAACATTTTCAACATTTTATTGAATAATTTGTGCAATTTAATTGCCAGCAATTTTGCAGATGCGGAAGTCATGGCAAATATTAAGTTATTTTTATTTTGAATGTATACAAATATGCATAGCACATGCATATGTATGTCTGTGTAACATATAAAGGTATATTGTAGAATAGAGCTGATCAACATTGGCTTTTCTCTGACAGAGTCACTTTGATTATGAAATATTGCCACACACTGTGTTTGCAAATGAAAAGAAAGTCTAATGTTAAAGTCTCGATTTTAACAGTCTCAGTTACGATATAAATAGTCCAAATTACAATAATATAATACTGATAATTATCATTATAATAACAGATGATTATAATCAGGCCTGTTCTGACTTTAGTACGTTTTTGAAAAGTAAAAAAACGAATGAATTTCGAACTATTTACGAGTTACTGTTCTGATTTCCGATCGGATTGGTTTCGTTTTCTCTTTTACAAAACCGAGTTCGAAATAGAGTTTTCATAGTAAAATGTCTATTTAGTTATCATCTAGTAGGCATTGCTGCGTTTTTTCAAATTCAAATTATAAATGTTATTTATTTATTATTATTATATATTATTTATCTAATGAATAAATTGATTAATTATTTTTCAAATATTATGTGGAATACTTATAAAAGAATTCAGTTACTTTGCATTCCGCAGGCAAAAAAGATGAACTTTTAAAAACTTAACGTTTTGAGTACTTCAGAACACCATGCAATTCCGTTTCCGCAAATTTCGAACGGAATACGAATTCGAAACAGGCTTGAATAACATTCACAGTTCCGATATGAAAAGTCAGGAACTTAAAAAGTGTACATATCGATATTAACTGTCACAGTCGCAGATTGAAAGATACAATTATAGAAATATACAATTAATTTTCAAAAAGATAGATGATATTTTACATGAAGTATAAATATTTGAACTGTGACTGCAAATGATCAATAGTGCTCATCTCTAATGCACCCGCATTGAATATTTGAAATTTAAAAAAATTTGTTGATGAAAATACAAAAATATAAATGGCATTCAATAATTGATAAATAAAGAGTTATATCTGTTGCTTTTCATTTGTATTTATTTTGAAAATATATCAGAAATATTCAATTGCAAACAAAAGTTATCAGAAAACTTTATGAAAACAGTATCATATTAATATATTTTGCACAAGAGTTCATTGAACTTGTGATTTGTAAATATATTTTTGCAAACTCATTTAGGAGTTATTTTGTTGTGGGAAATAACAATTACGGATTTTGCTTATTGTTTATTGTTAATTGTGTGTGTTATCAATAAGTGTGTGTGTGTGTATGTGTGTGTGTGTGTGTTATCATGCCAAGGAGCTGCTCAAGCAGCGATGACTGGTCGTCTTAGTTTATTGTTAGTTTTTGTTGCTATTGTTTATATTGTTGCTGTTTATTGTTGGGCGATAATGTGCAACTAATAATTTCCAACACTTGCCAGTTGAAGGGAGCTCTCTTTGGCTCTTGGAGCTCTTGGGGGCTCTCGGCTGTCATGTCTTTGTGTTTGGATTGCTTTTGTTTTGGCTTTGGAGCTTCAATTGTTTGCATTATATCAGTAGACAAAGTGTCACAGTTAGTGCCAGACGGGCAGACAGACGGGCACAAAAGTCCAGGCCCAGAGTCACGCCACACACACACACACACACACACCTTCAGACACACACGGAGTGTACAAAATACACATGGAACACATTGAGGTTGGTCAATATTGCCACTTGCTATACACTTGCAAATATGTGCAGTTTGCATGCTTACTCATACTCTGAGTATAATATATATAGATTTGAGTACTTCTACAACTTGAATAGAGTTAAATTCGAGAATACCCTTCACTCGGAGCTTAAGAAACGAAAATTTAAAGTTGATCGAACAGAAAACCGTTCCGAATTGAGTACGTTTTTGAAATGTAAAAAACGAATGAATTACGAATTACTATTCTCATTTCCGATCGAAATGCTTTCGTTTTCTCTTTTACGAAACCGAGTTCGAAATAGAGTTGTCATAGTAAAAAGTCTATTTAGATGTCATCTAGTAGGCATTGCTGAATCGAGAACAGCTACGTTTTCTTGCACGTTTTCGCTTCTATTTTACAGACAGTTTTTCAATTTAATAATATAAATATTATTTGACTATAAACTTAGGAATAAATTAACTAATTCTTTTCCAAATATGATTAAGAATATAAAATAATTGAGTTAAAGAATTTGTTTTTTTGAATTCCTTGCGTAATCTGGCAATTACTTTTCAAAGTAAAACTTTTAAAAACACAAACGTTTGACGTTTTAAGTACTTCAGAACAGCAATCAATTCCGTTTCGGAAAATCTCGAATGAAATATGAATTTGAAACTGGCCTATATTTTATGTTTAATCAAAAGTGTTTTTTTTTTAGTCATACGAAGTATTTTAAGAAAAGTGATGCAAGACAGAAACTGAGTCAATGTTTTAAAGAATTAACTAAGTAATTGATTATTTCAATTGATATTACATATCAATGTTTAGTATTACTTGTAATATAATACTATATGAAGAATCATATAAAAATGTGTCACTTTGCAGCTGTTGCTATTGTTTTCTTGTCGTAAGCTATTTACGAGCAGACGCATTTGCATTTTTTACAATCTACACAAATATATAAAAATATAAATATAAAAATGTAGTATACATGCATTAAGTATACCATATAATCTTAAATTAATATGCTACACTGTAAGTGGAAAATAAAAAAAATAGAAAACAAAAATACAAACAAGTAAGAACGTTGCAGTCGGTTATACCCGACTGCAGTATACTCTTTTTTCAACTCTTTGCGGAGTTAGAAGTGAACGCGGCAATTGTATTTTTTCTCAAATCTTTCAAGTTTTTCCATCCATTTAAATTTAGTTGGGCCCGTTCTACAGGTTTGGGAGAAACAAACTTTGCTCGATTGCAAGGGCGGAGGTGGGCGTGGGAAAATTATTTTTATCCATCTATTTAATGGGGCAACAGAATTCAACCTGCAAAATTTGGTGATTCTAGCTGAAGTGGTGTGGGAGATACAGACTTTGCTTATTTGTGGGGGCGGGGGTGGGCGTGGTAAATTTTTAGTCAGATCATTCAATGAAGTGATTAGTAGCCCTTGTTTTAAATTTGGTTACTCTAGCTGTAAAACTGTAGAAGATACAGTTTTTTGCGGTTTGTTATGGAAGGGGTGGGGGTGGGGGGAGATTTTAACACTTTTTTTGCCTATGGTGTATATCAACATGTATACAAAGTTTGGTTGCTCTAGCTTCAAAACTGTGGAAAAAACATGCGTTCATGCAGACGGACAAACGGATAGACAGACGGACATTTCACAAACCCATTATACTCATTTTTCTTCTTTTTTTCAAAAAAATTAAAAACAGAGTATAAAAAGTATAGTTATTAGTACTTATACGAGTACTCATACAAGTACTGTACACACTTGTACGTTTATAGTTTATCACGTCTAGACGTGCGTCTTTATTAGCTACGCAGGTGCACAACAAATAGTTTATAATGCAACTTTTATTCTAACTAATAGACTTGAAAATATTTTCTATATATATATATATATATATATATATGTACATATATGAGTATGCAAATACATATTTGAATAAGTGTAGACATTTGTCTGAGCTGTTGCATAAAGAATGCTTTCAAGCTGTTTATTTGATTGTTTATTATTGTTGTATGAATTCATTTTTTATACATTTATTAGAATTTAGTTTGCATTTCTAACACCTGCCGTTTTTTTTTTGTTCACTTTACTTGTTTACCCAGCCATCTATCTTGTTACCTATTTCACCTACCTACCTACTTATTGTTTGCTATTTCTCTTCTCTTTTTATTATTTTATTTTTGTTTTTGTTTCATTTGGTTTTGTTTTTTTTTTAACAGTCTACCATTTATGCTAATTTATTTGCTTGTTTACCAGCTTTTGTTTTAATTTGTTGAGGCCACTACTGTTGACATTTGAAGCGAAACCTCCGAGAACTGTGCACAACGAGCTGATTTTAACTATGCGCCCACACAAACGCAAAAACAAACTTGTAGTTACTTTTAAAGTCAACAAATGCAAAGACTAGCAGATATCCTGTATTTTTGTATATCCTTGATTATGTGTTAAGACTGGAAAGTCATTATATAAGACTATCAAGAGTAGCGATGAGCTTTTTTATACCCTTACAGAGGGTATTATAATTGGTCATATATGGGCATTTTCGCCAGAAAGTCCACCAGCACCGAAAATTGCAAATTCATAATTTGCAACTATTACTTCAGAATTATATGCTTTAATCTTATTAAATTGTTAGCTATTTTTTAAACCCAAACATTTTACAATCCAGTTCAATAACTATCATGAGCAAATCGACTGCAATCTGCAAAAATGACTTCTTGCCCTTATTTTGTCATTTTTAGACCGTTTTCTCTTTAATATTTATGTTGTCAAATGAGCTGATACTTGATAAAAATATTTCATAAACATTCAATAACATTAACAACTAACTAACAAATAAGATAAGCCATCAATTTAACCAAGCTTAGTTGTAAACATTCAAGTACAAAGTCAACGGAAATTTACGTAACGTTACGCCCTGTAACGTTACGCCACATACAAAGAGTAATAAAAATTAAAATAAAAAACATTTTTAAATTTCATAACTTGCAAAACAAACTAGTATTATTTCAAATCGGGATAAAAAAGTTTTGTACAAAAAGTTTAGGCCAATTCGCAGAGTGTTGCAGTTTCGTAATCCAAGCCAAAACCCACTTCCGTTTTTTGTAACGTTACGCCACACTCATTTTTGCTTAAATCATCAAATACTTGGGGCCGATTGGTGTGATTTCTTTTATTGAATATTATGCTACTTAAATATTTCTCAAATAAGAAAAAAAAAAAATTTTACGGAATTCCCATATGTATGTTGATTAAGCCAGTTTATGTGTTTACAGGGTATAAAACAAAGAAACTCTAAAACAAACAAGCTAACCGAACAAAATGAAAAACTCATGTAACTAAAAAAAAGAGACAAAACATTTTGAAAAGTTAAAGTGAATGAAATTATCTCAGACAAGAGAATAGTTCTCTTCGTCATGTGCTAATTATGCTAATTTGTATTTAATTTGTTTTATTTCTGTACTTCATCCGCCCATAAATTGCGATTTTCTGCTCTTCGTGTTTTGTTTTATTTTTACTTTAAAAGAGGAAATCAAAATTAGCTTACAATAATTAATTACCCCCAAAAATTAACATATGCTCCAAATGCGAATAACTTTCAAAAGGCAGCGCACATTGAGCAAATTATTATTGTAGTTTAACTGACAGCTTCAAAATAGCAGGCACTGTGCACAGCTCTCAGCTAGGCATTATCTTTAATTTTTAATCGCTACGCTTCATGATTTTGCACGTTAACACTTTCCGCTATAGTGCGCGTCAAAAGTAAACGCACAGCTATAAATGTTTCTATACAATTTACTTTGCATTTCGATTCAGTTGCAAAGTTGATTGAAATGGAAGATTTTCAATCTTCTTAGATTTTTGTGCTCTAATGATTTTAATACATAATCCTTTCATTTTTTCATTCCTAATTTGTAAAATTTATCAGCTTTGGCATCGCTAATGCTTAGTTGTTAACAAGAAAAACGTAAATAGATTTTGGCCACATTTTGCCAAGAACTCAAGAAGTTTGCTAATCTTGTCTCGTTGTGTTTTAGTTGAAGATTTTGCATGCTTTGCAATTAAAATGCAATTAATTCCATTATGAAGACAAGTCGAAAATTGCCATAACAACTGGCTGGAAAACTTGTTGCCTGATTGTTGTTTTGGTTTTCAGTTTCCATTACCTAAAATCCACTCAATTATGCTCAAATTTATGCATAAATGCATAAGCATGGGCATGAGCTTTGAGTTTGGGTTTGGGTTTGGTTTTGGTTTTGGTTTTGTTGAGAACACAACAACAGCTCTCTGAGTGTGTGTGTGTGTGTTGAATATAGCGATAAATTATGCTCAGTCACGATTTACAGAGGCAGAGCATACAGATATATATGCATATACTTCCTATAAAACGTCTTGGGGCATGCTGACCTCCATTAAATGTTTTAGGTTGTTGTTTTCTTATTGCTTAATGCTGCTTATTTTTATATTTATTTTATTGTGGGTGCTGGAATTATAAATATTATGCAAATCATTTGACATTAACATTTGCTTTTGGAAACTGCATTTGTGTATTAACTAGAAGGTCTATTTACTTGTCAAATAAGAAACTTTTCAGCTAACATCTGCTTTAATTTTTTGTCAAATTTTAACTCTTTTTACTCCCTGTTCCCATTAAAAATGGGAAATAAAGTACTGCAAATGTGTGTAACAGGCATTAAAAATGGGAAAAAGGGAGTTATAAAGTACTGCAAATGTGTGTAACAAGCAGAAGGAGGCATTTCTGACTATATAAACTATATATATTCTTGATCAGCATCAGCAGCCGAGTCCATATCCATGTCCGCACCCCCGCAAATCGAAAAAAAACTCCCACAGCCACAATTTTAAAGATAAAGCTTTCATTTTTTGTACACATATATGTTTAATCAATATTGATCAGCTGTGTAAATTTCATCACGATCGGATAAACACCAAAGTTATGGAAAAATCTATAACCTCAAATCTATCTATTAGTAGCATAATTAGTTTGACATGCACTGGACAAGTTAAGTGCGCTGCGTGCTTGCGTTACCGCTGAACTGCTTGAAATGAAAGTTGGGAGCAGGGAGTCTCCTAGTCGGGCACCCTCGACTAGAGCATTCTTACTTGTTTTCAATAGTATGTTTATGTTGATTTAAGCAGCTAGCTGATAAGTTACTTAGAAGTTTATATACAGTTTAACAAATTAGAAGAAAATAGTTAATTTTTATCAAACAAATGAGCAGATCGACACAATTTGTATCGTTATGAGTAAAGGAAATACATTGTTGTGGGTGTCATGACAAGAATACAAATTATAAGCTGCATTTTGTATAATGTTATGCAAGATTTTATTTATTATTCTGTCAGTTTCCAAAAGATATACATATTTATTGACGCAAACAACTGCACAGTGGGCCACTTGAGCTTGAGTGGTACACGTGTATGCAATTAGCAGAGCAGAGAGCAGCTTAGCCTCCCACGAAATTTTCAAGCCTCCAAAAGTGTATCTAATCGAGAATTTCTCTATAAACGAATTAAGCGTGCCAAAGTGCATCCACAGCCCACAGGCAATTGAAAAGCAGAAACCTCATCATATCACGTATACGCGGTGCGGACGAACGGCTTCCCAGTTTAAACAACAACACAATAGCTACAAAAAATCAAAAACAAAAACAAAAGCGATGGAAGTTGAAGGTATACGCATATAGAGATACCCTGTAATAGTTGCATTTAAGTGCAACATAATCAAGAGTTTCTACCAACTGATATGCCCCATGCTGTCAATTGGAGTTGAAAATTAAAAAAAAAAACAAACTATGTATAAAAACCAGTACATATGCATTAAACTTGGCCTAAACACCTTCGTTTATACCCACTCCAGTGGCAGGCAGCCATGCAAGCAACTTTACAACGAACCAACTGGTCCGAGCACTCTGTGTAAGTTGTAGGCCAAAGTCAAAGTAGTTTGCTTTACAAAACTGGTTTCTCTCTTTAAGTTGAGTGTGTGTTTCTTCATCTGAGAGCTAATTTTCTATATACATTTCATATCACTATATATATACAATTTTTATTTACTTTTTCATTATACATAGTCAAGTTAAACATTTCTTTAAGAAAATCAACATAAAAGTCTTTTTAATTTAAGTGAGCGTAAGTTTTTCATATATTTCATTGAGTAAATGCATTTTAATGTATGGTTTATATAGTAAAAAACAAGTAAGAACGTTGCAGTCGGGCTCACCCGACTGCGATATACTCTGTTTTCTGTACGTAAAAATTTTTTTTGGAAAACAGAGTATAAAAACGAATCGTAACGATTATAATTTTTAACATATAAATTACAAGATAAGAATTATTTTTTGATTTTTTTCATTAAATTGGACAAATAACTCTTATTTTCGGACCCAAAACAAATAATTACCAAATAACAATTAATTTTCAATTTATTTATAAAAAAATCTGACAAAACTCTTGTTTTTGATTTTTAAAATTTAATTTATTTAAATAAATTTAAAAAAAATTACTTATCTATTCAGTTTTATTCACTTTTTGTGATGTTAGTTGAAGCTAACATTCATTTAATGTATAAGTTAACTGCTTAAAATTTCTAGCAGTGAAAATAAACTTGCAGCGTTGCCACCTGGCACTGCGAATAAGGGCGTGAATTGAACAATCTGGCAACCTTTTTCGACAAGCGCGTTCAACTTATCTATGAGATACTATTCTTTAAATTATTGGAAGTCAACCTAAAGAAATTTAACGTTAACCCAATTTGAATTGCTCGTCAACTATTGTCAACTTTGAACCGAACGTGTAAAACCATGCTTGACTAATTTATATACAGTTGGTTGTTATTAATTAATAACAATTTGTACATTGCATAATTTATCACATACATTTTGTTTTTTGTTTTTGTGCTTTTTCTGTCTTCTTTCAAACAAAGCGCGAAAAAGTCTGTCAAAGATTTTTGATATGCTCATTTGTGCTGGCGCCATCCTAATGAAAAGATGCCAATTAAAATGCATAAAAAAAACAAGCAGCAACATAAACAATCTACACAAGAGACACAAGAGACAACAACAAAAACAACCAGGGTTGACTTTTAACTGGTAGCAGCAATTAGTTAAACATTCATTTATTAAGCAAAATCCAACGATAAACTCTATGAGAAAACTTTGTCAAAGACTTTAGCAACATTTTGCATCAGTTTGTGTTTTTATAAACCAATGTTGAGGATCTTATAAGTTTGTCACGAAATATTTCATACGAAGTGGAAACTAGAGAATGATTGAACTATATTATATTGATGAAATGGAAAACTAAATTATATAACTTTGAGTTAAACACGCTTAAATAGTTGACGTATTCTGTATCAATTCAGCAAGGGTATTTAAACTTCGGTGCATAGAATCTTACGGTGTTTACTTGTTGTTTTCATTATTTTGTGCCAAAAGCAACGATTCAATTAAAAACTGTTTATGTTGTGGCGTTTAAGCTGCTCAAAAATACTTGATTTTGCAAATTAGTTAGGCAAAAACAAAGCAAAGTGAAGCAAAGCAAAGCGAAGCGAAGCAGAGTGAAGCAAAGCAAAGCAAAGTGAAGCAAAGCAAAGTAAACCAAGTTAAAGCAAAGCAAAGCAAACAATTTACATATTTATTGATGGCAACATTTTATGCTGCTTCGTCCATTTGCATGTGAATAGTAAAGAGTGAATAGTGAATAGTTAACCATAAATCACATTGATTAATGGAATATCTTGTTCAGCATTTGTTAATTCGTATGATGCCCGGCTACCAAAATATAGCTCAACATTTGACTTAATTAATTAAGTGAAAGTGATGGCATTTTACAAGTAGTTGAAATAGTTTAGATACAAGTATGCATATAAATCATGATTTATGCTTTGACAGAGCGATACATTTGTGACTTATGAGGGCCACTTAATTATATCTAATATTTATTTGATTGTTAGCTCTACGCAACATGCGGTCAAAGCTAACTAGTTAAATTAATAAGACTTATCAATTGCTCAATAAGCCATATTTATATAGTTAGGGATGTTTTTATACTACTATAGTACTATAGTTTTGTCACGAAATGTGTAACGCATTGAAGGAGACGTCTCAGAAAAAAAATTGTATATTCGTGATCAGCATCAACAGAAGAGTCATGTCCGTCTGTCCGTCTGTCTGTCTGTTTATAAGCGAACTAGTCCCACAGTTTTAGAGCGACCTTGATGAAAATTGGCACAGATGCTTATTCTTTTTGCATGCAGTACATATGTTGGAATCGGCCAGATCGGACCACCATAATATATAGCTGCCGTAGGAACGATCGGTTTAAAAACAAGTTTTTGTATGAATAACTTATGTATAAGTTTTAGCACTTTTTACACATTTTGACAAGATTTCATCGAAATCGGACGACTATATCATATAGCTTTCATAGGAACGATCGGTTGAAAAATAAGTTTTTGTATGAAAAACTTTTTTGTTTTTCAAAATAACTCAACCAAACTCACTATGTCTAAGTTTAAACACTATCCACATATGTTGACCAAATTTTATTAAAATCGGATCAGTATATCTAATAGCTGCCATAGGAACAATCCGTTGAAAAATAAGTTTTCTTTGCTGCAAGGGTATATATCTTCGACTCGCCGAAGATAACATTTCTTTCTTGTTTTTGATCATTTTGCAAAGAATTTGTTTTAAATTGATTCATAGAAGTGTTTTCTGTTTATTCATTCATATTGAGCCAATTACTCAATTGCAAGCTGTTAAACGATCAAAAACATTGTTTAAGGTTGCCATATGTGCGCATGCAATGAAAGGTGGCAACACTATGAATATTTACCAAGTAGATGAACATTGAAAACTAAACTCAAGCTAGTTGAAATGGAGGTTAAATTTAACGTGAACATGCGAAAGCGAGACTTAGTTATTTGCAATTTAGTTGATATTTAAGTAGAATAAAAAAAAAAAAAAACAATAGAACAAATAAAACTTGTGTATTATAAAGCAGTTGCATTTATTTGCGGGTGTTTCAATGTCAAAACAACTGTGTGACAAGCAACAAAGTGTGTATAAATTTGTATTTGATTGAACCGCTTGCCCCAAATGGTATGATTACTTTTAGAATTAAGACTTCTCATGTGTGTGGATGGGTGGGCGTATTAAGGTCACATAAAACATGATATTTGATAGTTTTAGCCTTAGCTTTTAATGAGCTGCGCTAATATTAACAACTATGTTATGCTTAGTTGTATAATATTTCCATTTGATATCTATTTGTTTGCTGTTTTGCATACCAAAAAGCTTTGACTTTAAGCTGACTTTAATGGGCTTTGTAATAAAAGCTGCTGAAAATTAAGAACTAAACTGAATTTGGAAAACTTGTGTTAATGATCTCAGCTAACTTCATATGTAAAGATGTTGCCTGCTCTATTATCATATATGATATAGTACTTAATACATAGGAAAGATAAGCATCTGCTGCTTGTACATGTTTTCTAAGTACGCCGCTATCATCAAAATGCGACTACAAAGTCAAACTACAAAAAGAAACAAAAATAGCTGAAGAAGAACAAAAAAAGAGACAAACAAATAAAAACTAAGAAAACAAAGTCATTGAACGTTTAATAACATCGCCCCAGTTTAGTAGGCAGCCGCACAACAAGCAGCTCAAAAACAACAAAACAAAACAAAATTAAATAAAATAAAATAATAAAACGCCAACAACAAAGCAGCTTTGATTAAAATTTTATAGTCACTCAGTCATTTAGTCAGTTAGTCAGTCAGGGGAGCTCTAGCCATAGCTATTTACTTTGCTAAGCAGCCAGCAGACACAGATAAAAAAAATAGAAAATGTTGTTGGAATCGCATGAACATGTGTTCTTTTATGATCAAGTTTATACTATTGTTGAGCGCGTGTTGTATTTTATTAACATAAACGGTAAAAACACTACGATCTAAGACGTTCAACAGGTCCAAAAATTAATAAAATATAAAGATTGCAACTATTTAGTATTTTATAATTTGTATAAAAGAAGTTTTTCTCAAAAAAATAAATAAAATATTGTTGTTTAAAAAGTTTAGCATTTGGCACTTGATTGATATATTATATATTTTTTAAAATTTAAGTTGATCAAAATTAATGCTCTTTTACAATTGCGAGTCTATTTTAAGTGTGGCCATACTTTCTTTATTTCGAAATTATCAGGCCTGTTCCGAATTCGTATTCCGTTCGAAATTTGCGGAAATGCAAATTGTACTCAAAACGTACGTTTTACGTTTTTGCCTGCAGAATGAAAAGTAGTTGCCAGATTACACAAGGAATTCAAAAAAACAAATTCTTAAACTCAAAAATTTTCTTATATTCTTCATCTTATTTGGAAAAGATTTAGTTAATTTATTCATTAGATAAAATCAAATAACATTTATAATATTAAATTGCAAAACTGTCTGTAAAGTACTATTCAAAAACGTACTGAATTCGGAACACGTCTTAAAGACTTTTAGAGTTTTTAGCTGATTTTGTTAAGATAGCCAATGGCTTTATTCCATCAAACTTTTGCTCTGAATGCCCTTTATTTTCAAAAATAGCCAACACGCGCCCATCTCCATTATCTATATATTATATATGTATATGTAAATATATATATACATACATATACATATATTCACTTGAATTCACTATAAATGAAGCAACTAAATGGAAAACAACAACAGAAGTCGTCTTTTGTATTCTTTACTTGCGAGCAAACTTCAAAGTGTTCCGTTCTTTCTCTCTCTCTCTATCTCTTTCCTCTCTCCCTCTCTCTCTCTCTCTCTCTCTCTCTCTCTCTCTGTCTATTTGTTGCGATAATTTCAATAACACTACTGCTGTAGAATTTCTGTATAGTACCCTTCAATTTTGCCAATCCGCTTTATTAGCCCACATTGGCTGTGCAACAGCTTACGCCCTCTACTTAACCTTGTATGCTGCCTATGCCCCGAGCCTTTAATACAAAGAAACACAGACAAGAATCCTTTTATGTTGGCCCTAGTAAAAGCGCATTACTTCATACTGCTTTGGAATACTTTGAATCTCAGCTAAATGCAGTCTCTGTATAACCTTTGCCTTTGCCATGGCAACTGTTTGTGGATTGGCAAAGAAAACCAGAAGAGAGAAGAGAGAAATCCAATAAAACTGATAATTGCAACAAAAACGAAAATGTCTCTTTGCCTTTTATGCAAATAAAACGACAAATGACAAGGGCCAAAGGATATCTCAAATGGTGCACAACATCAACTGTGCACTTTAATTACAATTTTTGTATATTTAAAAGAATATTTATCGTATTTTATCATGTTTGTCATATGCAAACATTGCTCGTAATTAAACGAAACGTAATTAAATAAAAACACTGCATATGACGTTTTATTAATGTTAACTTTAAATTGCTCTTTCATTTGTAATCAAACTTTAAATTAATCAAAAAAATCATCAACGAAATTATAAAAAAAACAAAGATTTTAATTGCAATTTGTTAATTTTCGAAAATACTTTCAAAAAATCGATTTTTCAGTAACTGAAAGTGGTTCATAATATTTCATATCGTTCGAAACTATAAAACAAAACAAGTAAGAATGCTCTAGTCGTGCCCGACTACGAGACTCTCTGCTCCCAACTTGCATTTCAAGCAGTTCAGCGGCAACACAAACCCGCAGCGCACTTAACTTGTCCAGTGCATATCAAACTGTTGTTGCTACCTGCTGAGACTGGGATAATAGATTCTTCTATAACTTTGGTTTTCATCCGATCTTAATGAAATTTACTCAGCTGATCAACGTTGAATAAACATATATGTGTACCAAAAATTGAAGCTTTATCTTTAAAATTGTGGCTGTGGGAGTTTCTTGCGATTTACGGGGGTTCGGGTGGTGTATCAGAAATTTAAAATAAACATGATCTGCGTATGGTATACAGGAGCCTACATGCCAAGTTTGGAGTCTCTAGTTCTTGTAGTCTCCGAGATCTGTGTGTTCATACGGACGGGCAGACAGACAGACGGACATTTCTAGTTCGTACCGGCTGTTGATGCTGATCAAGAAAATATACAGTTTATATAGTCGGAAATGCCTCCTTCTGCTTGTTGCATACATGTGCAGTACTTAATAACTCCCTTTTTCCCATTTTTAATGGGAACATGGAGTAAAAAGTTGAAATTATTTATTTCATGTACGTATGCGTAATTTTAATATTAAGTATACGCTTGGATACTGTTTAAAGCTATTTGATTTCTATTGTAATGAAATTGTAATTTAATATTTATATATATATATTTTCAGTACTCCTCAACAGATTTTGAAATGGATGATCTCGATGATTGTGATCAAGTGACTCAAGTGATTGGCTATCATCCCCGTTATCGTGATCATTTCCTGCGCACGCAGAATTTCATAATGAAAGGTGATGGACCTTTGCCCTATGCTTATAGATACTATTTGGCCATAATTGTGAGTAGAAATCTTGTTATTTATGTTTTCATTCCTTTTATACATTTGATTTGTTTTTAGTAATTTAATATTAATTTGGGAATTTTAATTTGGAATTTATAATTCAAATCACAGGCAGCCAAAAATAACGTAGAATTTGTAGTATTTTTTGATTGTGCAAGAATTTTATTGCATTTTTATTGCGAAATAAACTGTATCGTTTTGTTTCATATGCATATATGTTTTTTATTAGCAAATTAGTTCAACAATTAATGGTTGTTTTTAAGATTTTTGAAAAACAAAATACAAAAAGAACTTAACATTTATTTCAAATATAATCGCATATTATTTAAGCCTGAGTACTCTTGAAATACTTAACAATTCGCCGTTTTCCCGTGAGCTTTATGTGAGTATCAGCTTTTCCTTTTAACAAGCAGGCACCTGTCCTGTGCAGCCAGATTTCCAGTTTACTGTTTTCATCATGTACCTAATTGTCAGAGCAGGTGATGTAAATGATATTTTGCTGCTGGTGTATTAAGTAGTATGCGTGCTTGTGCCAGTGGCGTACGTAGAAAAGGGGTTGTTGATGTTAAATCAGACTTTTAAGAATCTTGAGATTCGACTTGGAGTGTTTTTCAAACTTAATTGAAGGAACTTTTTTAGTATAGTTGAGTTGGACTTTTAGTTTAGGTTCAGTGCGTATTTTTGAAAATATAAAACATTTCTTTCAACAACATTTTTAGATTATATTTTGTTTGACAGCCAAAGGACTTTTTCGTTCATTTTATTTTAGATTAACCATTGTTGCAGTTTAAACAATGAACACTTCAGCTCTTCAGTTATCCCAGCAAACATTTGCCCAACACCCACTTCTCTGCATACGCCCCTGATCTGTGTGTTGGCTCTGTGTGTGGATGCATTGTGTGCATTGTTGCCACGGGCAAATTTAAGCACATTAGCCGACTGCTGCTGTCGGCTGTTGGCTGTTGATGCCCTATCAATGTCAGCAGCCTCCACATTTCCAGAAAACAACTATACAAAACAAGACACACACACCCACCCATTGATAGACACAAAAACACCAGGTTGCACATTGGGGAATCAAAAACAACAGCAAATTATTTCCACTGTTCTAAGCTCAATGCAGTGCAGCAAAATACAACCAAACAACCAAACAGCAAAACAACAAAATAACAAAAATTGCAACCTGCAGGCGAATACATTTTGAAAGAATTGAAACTGTTGAGCAAGGGTGGCTGATGAGTAGTTGGTAAGGGTAAGAGGGAAGGCTTGCTAGGTAATATGTGGTATATAACTCGTGGCATCCACATGCTCGCATACAATAAAAGTGCTGCAACTAAACAAGTTTCTTAATTACAACTGACAGTGAGCAGACATATTTGTTGCTCAGCATAAATATTCAGAATTTTATACTGTTGTCTGCGTGTCAGATGTCTGCTGGCAAGCAGCTTTATGTGAACATTTCTTGTTGTTCTTCTTGTTGTTGTTAAATCAGCCAAAAACAAAAAGAAAATCAAGAATGAAAACATGTTTACAACCTGTAAGCATTAAAATTGGGTAAAAGCGGGTTATACAGTGCTGCAAAGACATCTCCGACTATATAAAGTATATATATTCTTAATCAGCATCAAAGGGTAAGACGATTTGAGCTTATCTATCTGTCTGTCTGTATGTTAGTCCGTATAAATAGTTCGATTTCAGTGCAGAGTGTCTTGCAGTCGGGTACACCCGACTGCGATATACTCTTTTTTTGGCCTCTTTGCGGATTCACAAGTGAGTAATTGTATTTTTGGTTTTTGTGGTTTGTTATGGAAGGGGTGGGGGGAGATTTTATCACTTTTTCTGCCTATGGTGTATACCAACATGTATACCAAGTTTGGTTGCTCTAACTTCAAAGCTGTGAAAAAAAGTGCGTTCATACAGACAGACGGACGGACGGAGATTTCACAAACCCAATATACTCTTTTTTCTTCTTTTTTTTCAAAAAAATTAAATGAAGAGTTTTTGGCAAGCTATTTCTTCTAGTCTTTGCTTTTAGCTATGCTCAATATCAGTTGTTTAGTCCGGTTTGCTATTATCTACTTATTGAGATACATTTGTATTGTTTAAGTGCCCTTCTTTAATACCTAACTACTTTAAGCAATTTATCAATTTTTCTTTTTGCTTTTATACTTAAGTATTCATATAAGTAGGTATCACAAAAAAAGCTGTCAGTGTAACCGCAGGTATAGCAAACTCTATAAATTATATAGTATATATAAGTACTACACACACACACACACACACACATTGGCCAAAAAGCTTCTTTCAAAATAATCAAAAAATAAATAAAAATGTAAAAGGCAATGTTTATATTTTATTCATGGTAGACATGCTTTGTCTGCTGTTTGAACACAAACATTTTCACATTTTCACAATTCACATTTGTGAGTATTGT